>MJUT01035589.1:325525-338211 GCA_002080005.1 Gigantidas platifrons
AAGGACAGACATTACAATGGCCAAAATAAAAGAAGGACAGACATTAAAATGGCCAAAATAAAAGGACAGACATTACAATGGCCAAAATAAAGGACAGACATTATAATGACCAAAATAAAGGACAGACATTATAATGGCCAAAATAAAAGGTCAGACATTACAATGGCCAAAATAAAAGGAAAGACATTACAATGGGAAAAAATAGGACAAAAAGACAAATAATGATATACAAAGCATATAATAAGGACAGACATTACAATGGCCAAAATAAAAGGACAGACATTACAATGGCCAAAATAAAAGGACAGACATTACAATGGTCAAAATAAAATAAGGACATACATTACAATGGCCAAAATAAAAGGACAGACATTACAATGACCAAAATAAAAGAAGGACAGACATTACAATGGTCAAAATAAAATAAGGACATACATTACAATGGCCAAAATAAAAGGACAGACATTACAATGACCAAAATTAAAGAAGGACAGACATTACAATGGTCAAAATAAAATAAGGACATACATTACAATGGCCAAAATAAAAGGACAGACATTACAATGGCCAAAATAAAAGGACAGACATTACAATGGCCAAAAAAAAGGACAGACATTAAAATGGCCAAAATAAAAGGACAGACATTACAATGGCCAAAATAAAAGGACAGACATTACAATGGCCAAAAATAGGACAAAAAGACAAATAATTATATACAAAGCATTTCACAGAAAACTAAAGATCGTGCAACACGAACACCCACTAAAAACCGGAAGTGAACTCAGGTTGTCCGGAAGGATGGGTCCTAACACCATCCGTTTTAGACCAAGTGTACGTCCATATCCGTAGATATGGAGATTTGTACGCGTGTAATTATATCTGTACACCCTCCGTTTTCACCTCAGCGTGTACCGAGGTACTTCTGTGTGTTAAAATATCTATTCAATGGGCATGAACGCCGATTATTTATAATATATTACAGTCAATACGAGGGGGGGGATTTCCCTTCATTGTCAAGTGTCAAACAACATTGTGTTCGCTGGACCGTTAACGTTAGATATATTTATTACTGAAATTTACAGTTCCTAAATAATGTAATTATCATAAAAACTCAAATTTTCCTCCCTCAGACATATGTGACCTTTGCTGATTTGGGCGATCCTGCTTAGGCCCTACAATGTTATTACTCCCAAACAAGTTTGAATTATTTGGCTTTCCAATATGTCGATATTAAGTGTACCCGATGAAGGTTATTCCAGAAATGCATCGTGTTCTTTTGAATTTGATATCTACGTTTTTTTTCGATAAATATTAATTATTAGTATTTTTTTTCGCAAGACAAGGATTATCAAGTCCATATCGGATGAGCTCGAAGAGCGAATCTGATATGGACCTAATAATCCTTGTCGAGCGAAAAAAAATACTAATAATTTTTTTATCGGTAATTCACAATTTTAACACAGCTTTGTTATTTTGTTGTTGTGTTTTGACCTTTTTTTTAATGAAAGGTTTAGTGACGTCACGTTAGACCGCGCATAACAAATGACCAACAGCTGATAATTTCTTGTATCACGAGTCGGTGGTCAACTGAACGTTGTTGCTAAATTTATCGGGTAGTAAAGATCAAAGGAAACTGTAACAAATTACCGATAAATAGAAATAACGTCAATCGTCATAGTTTTCTATTCGTGATTCGTCAGCTAGTTACAACATTTTATCGTTATTGATATTTTTCCCCTATTTTTAGCATTACACGTCAAATGATTAAAATAAAAGTTTAAACAGTGATGGTCAACAATTCCAGCAATACCAACAAAATGGACAATCACCTGAAGTCATTGAAATATATAAAACCACGACATTTGGAATTGGAAATCCGGGTTCTGGCTTGGAATAGGCACAAACTATATGGAGGGGGTTAAACTAGTTAATATGATTTTCAACTCCCTCTCTTGATAATTGGATATCCAATGGCAATACTTTATTAAATAAATGATAAAAAAATAATGCTCGTAGTTGCCTGACTATTGGTTAGGAAAGTAGAAACAGTTGGGTATTAAAGCCATTACTCGTAGGACACAAAAAAATCCGGATGCTGCTAAAAAAAAAAAGTTTTGTTATTTATTGTTTATTTATCATTAACGTTATTTCATACGAAAATGTCATTGTAAACCATCATTATGGTACTTCCGTTTCACTCATCCTACTTAGGGGCCGTCGTGGTCGTGATCGTATTGTAGTTTGATTTACAACTACCTGTGTAATCAATGCCTATCAACATTAAAATTGTGAGTTCTAATCGCGCTCATGGCGAGGTGTGTACACGATACTACATAATGTGATAAAGGTTGGCAATTACTTGCAGCAGGTCGGTGGTTTTTCTGCGGGTACTCTTAGTTTCCTGCACCAATGAAAACTGACCACCACGAAATCATGAAATAACTGACATGTTGCTAAACGTGGCGTTAAGCATCATATCACACCACTGTTATCTAACATCTAATAACTCTACTGTTTCAATGATCGGTGATGATGTTTTGCAGTTATTTAATTGATTTCAGCTATTTTTGTGTGGAATTTTTTCTCCAAAAGTTGCAAGATAAGGTCAGGACAAGTCAAAGAAAACCATTTTGAAAGGGAGTGTAGATGGTTTCAGCTATTTTTCCAATGATTTTCATTTATTTTATTTTCTAACTCGAATCAACCCTGCAATGATAGATCCATTTATTAAATGAGTTTTCATTTGGTTATTTTAATACTATCAGACTGCTATCCGACTTGTTACCACTTAATTATCCTTATCCTTTAAAAAGCAAAAAAAAAAATGGTCAATTATATTGGTATGTTTGTCTGGCAATACTATAATCTAATATTAGAAATAGTTTATTAAGCACGTTTACCCCCCCAAAGGAATCAAAACGGTTGTTATTGTATATCTTTCTATTATAAGAATAACATGTACCCACCTTCCTTCCGCTATTGGTTTTCTTAGAGAAAAAGATAATTATGATTTCAATTTTTGTCGAAAACATAAGAATCGACCTTTGGCATATTCGGGATTTGATACTAAGATTTTTATATATATTTTTCATGAGTTATTTCCCTTTTACAACCGGCGAAATGGTACCCGCTATCGATCTAGCAAGTGCAATGGAAAGGATGACGAATTGGAGTGTTATTTTCACACATGTCAGCGATGTAAGTTTGTGGTCAGAACTCAACGGCTTTAACCACTCCATCCTAATGATAATGGAAGTTATACATAGTGTCCATTGAAAATTAACTTGTTCTCGCCATGATATGGTTGAAAAATTGTTGTGTTGGCGTTAAACAACAATCACTCACTCACTTTAAATATTTGTCATGTAGGTTTGGCTACAATAAATCCAGTGTATTATTCATAACGATGAAAACAAATGTATATATATAGTCATGTTGTTGTTGCTTTTGTTGTTGTTGTTGTTGTTGACATATACCATTTCACGGCTTCCTTTAATATATTTTTGACATATCAGCAGATAAGAGTAACGACTAGTTAAATATAAGTCGAACACACCAAAAATAACTCATTATTGATGATAACAAATGCATATATTGTCATGTTGTTGTCGTTGCTGTATCATTTCACTACTTCTTTTAATAGATTTTTAACATATCAGCAAATAGGAGTAACTACTAGTTAAATATAAGTCGAACACACCTAAATCGGTATGTGCAATTTAAGTAATTATACTATGTTAAGATGGTATATTCTATTTACAGTAAAAAGTTCAACATTTGTATTACAAAGGTCATCACCAGAAGTTCAAACTGAAGTTTATTTTGTGCTTTTTAGACTGATATTGTATATGTACTTTTAATCTTTTTGGTAATCATGATACTGTGTTTGTTCTATTATTCAACTTTGTGCTTTATACTGAAACAAAATCCCAGATATTCATCAGAACCCGCATCGCTCACCTGGTTTGCAAATAGCTCAACCGATGCTTATTTCGGTGTGTTTGCCTGGTCATAACCCGATTGATCAGCTGAATGTGACTCCTTATAGAACGTTGTTAAATATTAGTGTACAGAAATAGAAAAACTGCTATTAAAAACACAAATTGTTTATAGTGACCATATGTTGTGCGCAATTAAAACGAAATGTTGAATTCTTGTTTTCGCCACAGTCACTCACTCGCTAGCCAAATGGTAACCATGTATTTGTCGTTGTCTTTTTGTTAATTGTTGTCGTGTTTGGCTTTCTAAGCATTAAAAGTGTAAAAAATGCATAATAAAAACATTTGTGCAATTATGTAAGAGAAATACATTCCAACATTTACAACTACTTATGCAATCAGTGCCTATCACCACTCGTTTTGTGAGTTCGAATCTCGATCAGGGCGAGGTGTACAACATTATGTGATAAAGTTTGTCAGTGACTTGTGACAGGTCGGTGGTTTTCTAATAATATTCAAGCTTCAACAAATAATAATAACTAAAATATAAAATTCACCACAAAATTGAAAAAAAAACCAATAAGATTTAAACTACAACATTAATCATCAACTAATCTATATTTTCAGCTAAAAACAGCCGTCTTAAAAAGATTGAATTGTAGTGAGGGACTTGTATGTATTAAGAAGTATTTGTTTAGAAGATGTAGTAATCAAGTTTCAGACTAGATTAAGTGGCTTTTTATGAACACATTTAAGTGTAGAAAGCAAATATCGATGAGAAATTCCTCTTTGATTAAATATTTTCTAGTATGTTATTCCTGCAAGTAATAAATACGTAGCTATCTAATTTACAGGAATGATTTTATTTTCTCAGTTATTTAACTGATTTCAGCTATTTTACTCTGACAAAGATATTCCGAAGGTTGCAGGACACGGTTAAAACAGTTAACAATGGGATCCTTTTGAAAGGGGGTGTAGATGGCTTCAGCTATTTTCGTTGATTTTCAGTTATTTTATTGTCCAATCAGAATCATCCCTGAATTCAGTTATTTTATTGTCCAATCAGAATCATCACTGAATTCAGTGCACTCTATGCCGTTCTACTTCTAGAATAACCATCATCAGGTACGCTCATAGTCAAAAGAATTGAAAGTCAAATAAATAAAAAGTTTTAGGGGAGAAAGAAAATCAAACTTTACTACTTGTAAATAAGACATTCATTGGGTATTACAATGTAGAATTATTTTATTTTATTGAATCGCATTATTCATTTAAAAATCTAGTGTGAAAATACTAGCTAACTGTTTGTGTTGTATGTCCATCTGATGCCATGTTCCACTAGATGTCCACGGAAGAGGCCCTTAGGGTGCAAATGGGTACGATGTGTTACCGCTTTAGTTAGACCCCCCTCAAAAGAAAATAAATTTCAAAAATACAAAAAAAAAACAAAAAAAATATATAAAAAAACACACACACACACACGCAAAGGCAAAAGGGAAAAAATTACACAAAACAAATGAGAAAAAAAATAAAAACAGCATACTGCTACATATAAAATTGAGTTAAGAAAACTAAGCACATTCATATATTATACAGGTATTGGTTACCCGTTCTTTTATGAAACGAATATCCAAGATAAGCACTCATAGTTCAATTTTTCATTTTATTATATCAGATTATAACATAATTAGAAGAATTTGTAATTGGCAATAAAGAAGATACATGTTATGAAATCTGATCCATAGAAATATCAGATGAGAACTTAAAGATCCCACTCCCATTGCTATATTGAAGTGACAAATATACGACCCAACCATATACGTGTATTTGAAAGCTAAAAGGCCGACTCACTTCAACGGCACATTTGTTTATGGTTTTATACAGGAAGTAACCCCACAACTTCCGGTGTAGATTTCACAGAAGTTTACAAACAGATGACAACCACCAGTCTCTAATTATGAATTGATATGGAATTTAAAAGCAAATGAATAAAATTCCAGAAAATCAATAGCAACCATTAAGTCAGTCAATCCTCATTAGATATCAAATTTCAGAAAGTATTCAATTATTTTTCAAAACAAAAATGAAATAACTATTTTTAGATCTTGCTACAAAGCAAACATACACACAACTCATTGTGTAATAAATATGTAGAAACTATCTAGACATTACATCAGTACATATAAACAGACGTGGGTGTTAGCATGTAGCCATTACATCAGTACATATAAACAGACGTGGGTGTTAGCATGTAGCCATTATACTTTTGCTTCATGATTTATTATGCAGTATTCATGACATTATGGGGTTTGTACCAAGAGTAACACGACGGGTGCCACTTGTGGAACAGGAACTGCTCACGCCCCTGGAGCACATGAGTTCACCCCCAGTTTTTAGTGGGGTTCGTGTTGCTCGAACTTTAGTTTACAGTGTAATGTTTTGCATATCATTGTTTATCTTTTTGTCCTTTTATTTTAGTTAGGTATTGTATTATCTGTCCTTCTTTCACTTACAACCTCTGATTACCCCTAAATAGAAGTGGTTTAAACAGTTGTAATCTTCAAATTCTATTGTAAATAAAAACAAATGCATTTTCCGTGTAAAGCGTTAACATTTTTATAAACTCTGTTTTACGTGCAAAAATTGTTTGTCTTTCTGTAAGTATATCAATTGTATCGGATATATATTTAGTATATATTATACTTTACGTTTTTATTTTCCCTATTTGTCTTTGATAGCGCAGCCGGTCAATATAACGTTATATGGACCGGAAGTTGACTGCCTCGTTTTCGAGTCTTTATTTCGGGAGATAATTGGGCTTGTTTTTGGACGCGAAGTATAATATAACAAATAGTTCACGGTACTTCGGTCCATATGGCAGTTTATGGACCGGTCTGTCACCCACAAAATACTATATGGACCTCAGCTTCGCTTCGATCCATATAATATTTTGTGGGTGACATCCCGGTCCATAAGCTGCCATATGGCCCTCAGTGCCGTGAACTATTTGTTAAATATTACCAAGACCGTTTATTCTCGTCAGGTACCATCTCATATTACGTCTTTTAATAGTATATCAATTACTTATAGCTGATAAACAAAATAATAGTATTATTTCGAATTCAATTTAGTGATCACGACACATGGTGGACCTATCGTATCAAGTGTACAGACATGATTTATTTATATTAATGACGAGGCCAGGTATCCTAAAAGATTTATATCTGTTTATAAGCAATACAAGGGGGTCTCGGAGATGGCTGTTTGATATTTTTATCCTTTACAATTACATGTATATGCCAATGTTTCCTTACAGCTATTCCCAAATTTTAGAATCTTCTGTTGTACTTAGCATAGCGAATACAAAAGGTGGCATTTTCCATTATATTTTTATTTTATAACATAGTTTGCATTCGTTTGCGTTGCTTAGAAAACAGATATTGTAAAGAATATATGGCTTACTACTCAAATAGTACTTAAAACTATCAGGAAGGTTTTACAATTTTAGTCAAGCATACGATTGTTTTACCATCGAATTCTGTAGTGTTTCGTAGAAGATTGTTTGATTTTTCTTATTTCTTCCTGATCATTGTATTTTTTATTCTACTGCGATTTATCTCTTCCTATTATCCTTTTTGTATCTTTAGGCTTCTTTTGACTTTAAGATTGATTGATTGATTGATTTATTGATTTATTGTGTTTAACGCCACTTTCAACAATATTTCAGCTATATCATGGCGACCAGTTTCAGTAGTGGAAGAAGCCGGAGTACCCAGAGAAAACCACCGACCATGGGCAAGCAACTGGTAAGCGTTATCACTTGCAACTGCGAGTCGAGTGCTCCCTTTTTGTAATTTACAAAGCCGGGCGCGAAACCACGACGTATTGGTGATAGGCTTGTATGAGTTGTTAGGTAATCCAACTACCTAACTCATTGAGCCACCCGGGCCCTCTTTTTTGACTTTAAGGTGGTGGGCATTGTGTTGATATTGGCAAGAACTACCAATATTAACCTCGACTTCGCCTCGGTCAATATTAGATTTAAACAATATTACACCCTGTCCACCATTTTTTTTTATCATAGACGTTCATAATTCTGTAATGAGTAATTGAAGAAAATGAAAAAAAAAAAATACTACACAGTCAGAACATTTTCAAATTATAGGAGAAAAATCACAGAAAAAGACAAATACACAAATACATGTCCGCTGACAATCCTGGCTTGGTAAATGTATTTCAGTAACAAGTGACGAGGTTAAACTACTTTCATGCGATCAAATCTCTCCGCTTAGTGAAATTATGCGGTTTAACATGCGCTTACTACATGCGAGTCAAATGCCAACCTTCATTTATAACTGGGTGAGCAGATGAGTTGCAAATAACTCTGAATCCTAATCTAATCTTGAACTTTATGCATAAAATATTTACTCTCTGCGACACATAAGTTGTCAATTAAGAAATGAATCATGGAGACCAGAAAAACACATTCTGAATTTATTTCGATTCTGATATGTCTAAGAGTACAAATACGGTAGTATACTTTGATTAGAAGACGGTCATTTATATTTACGTTTGCGGACAATGTCGCACACAATTTATGCTGCCAAATTTGAGCAGACGATAATTCATCAACATGTACATTTACGATGGAAAAGTCAGTCAAATGCATCGGCGCATGTGCTAATGAGATTATACCCCATCGATAAATCGCTCGTTTGTTCACAAAGCGAAAAAAGGACGTCATGTTAGAATTGTATATAAGTTATATTCAAGAGAACCAATGGCCTTTAACAATCATTTGAATATTAGATAGAACACAATGCCAAACAATTTTTATGAGCTCAAATATCCCCTCTTACTGAAATGATGTGGTCGAGCATGCGCTTACAACACGTGTATGATGTAAGTAAAATGCCAACACTGGCATATTATAACTAAAAAATTTAAAAAATATCTCATGCTTTTTCAACGGTGGAATAATTGATACCGTGAAAATTACAGCATTGTCCAATCACAAACCAGGAATATTAAACAACTACATTAGCATTTGTGTTTGATCTTTTATGAAAAACAAATGTCAACAAAACAAATAATCACCTCTCACTTTAACACTAACATCGTTCTTTCATAATGATCAATAAAAGCATTTTTGAACTGCAGTGAATATATGTTTTCTTTATATTTTGAAGGATAAGAGAAGAGTTTGTAGATACTAAAGGGGTAATTAGAATCTGTAAATCGAAGAAAAACAGACAACACAATGGTCAAAATATTAAGGACAAAAGGACAAACAACGATCTACAAAACATTACACAGAAAACTACAGATAGAGTAACACGAACCCCACTAAAAACCGGAGGTGAACTCAGTTGCTCCGGAAGGGTAAGGTTATACAAAAAATTATACAGAAAACTAAAGATCGAGTAACACGAACCGCACTGTAAACCGGAGATTAATAAATGATTTATGGAAGTAATTATCAGAACACATTTTTATACTACCCAAGTTAGTTGTTAATGAGAGGAAATGGAAAAATTCTAATAATGTTTTCCAGAAGATCGGGTTTGTCTATTTCTATGACGGTGATCATTACTGGGCTGTTTAATAGGTTTCCAATTCTACGTATGTCTAAGGTTTCTTGAAAGTAATCTGTTATTTAAGAAATAAAATATGCCCAATTCAATGTAATCTGAATATATTCATTTTAATTAAAACTAGATATTTCTCAGGTTTAGGTAATTTCAAACCATTTTAGCTGTCTTGATATTCTTGCTCCCAAAGTAATATTTTATTTAAGAAATAAAATATGCCAAATTCAAAGTAATTTGAATATAGTCAGTTTTATTAAAAATAGATATATCTCAAATTTAGGTAACCATAGACGATTTTAGCGTAGATATCCTGCGTTGCTTGCGCATGCTCCCAAAGTAATCTGTTATTTAAGAAATAGAATATACCCAATTCAACGTAATTTGAATATAGTCAGTTTGAGGGGCCCGGGTGGCTCAATGAGTTAGGTCGTTGATCTAACAACTCATACAAGCCTATCACCAATACGGCGTGGGTTCGCGCCCGGCTTTGTAAATTACAAAAAGGGTGCACTCGACTCGCAGCCGCAAGTGGTAAAGCTTACCAGTTGCTTGCTCAGGGTCGGTGGTTCTCTTCGGGTACTCCGGCTTCCTCCACCACTTAAACTGGTCGCCATGATATAGCTGAAATATTGCTAAAAGTGGCGTTAAAACACCAAAAAATCAAATCAAATCAATCATTAGTCAGTTTGATTAAAAATATAAATTTCTCAGGTTTAAGTAACCTTATAAATTAGCCGATTTTGGTTATCTTGATTTTCTTGTTCCCAAAGTAATCTGTTATTTAAGAAGTAATTTGAATTATATGTTTGATTAAAAATAGAATATTTGCTAGGTTTAGGTAACCTTAGCTGATTTTAGCGTAGATATCCTGAGATTCTTGCGCATAAAGACTGGATTTCCAATCTATTAAGAATACTTGATAAATGTTATCCCATAAACACATCTTGTGCACTACATTGAATATCTATATTTTATACAAATAACCATGGTGATTGGTAATGAGTACTTAAGAAGATTGCCGGAGCAATGTCCTGAAAAGCAATTTCATCATTCACAAGAAATATATCAAGTCTGTCTCACTGAAAACCTCGTATACTATAAAGATTTCCAATTATCAGAATGTTATTGAATTCTATATCCTGTTGTAAGATAGATACACGAATATAATAGGTATAATCGGTTAATGGGGACGTTTAACGCCACTTTCAACAATATTTCAGTTTTATCGTGTCGGTAACGTGTTTGAAGACTACCACGATCCCTGGACGTTAAATACCTCATTTGTAACCCGAATAATCCAGTCGTTATATTACGCTCCCGCTGGTCTCTGCACTATAGTGCCGATAGAGGGCGTAGTATTATTCGAGTTACCCCTTTTGTAGATTTCGAAAAAGAGGAGGTACATTGTAGTCGCCAAAAAGACTAAAATATTCGCCCTACCGATATCTCCACACCTTTCCAGGGACAGTCAAAGACGTTGTATCAGTTGTCACATTCCTCCTTCGTTACTGAAAAATTCTTTGATATTAATTGTTGAAGTTGCTCTCTTCCTGAATACGTATAGAATATTATACGATGGACGTTAAGGAATAATTAATCATCAATCTAATTGACGGCCATGGTCTCACTGAAATATTCCAGTTGTATCGCTTGTATACTTCACCATTACTTTACATACATGCCATAACTAAATTAAGAAATAATCAATCAATCAATCAATCAATCAATCAATCAATCAATCAATCAATCAATCAATCAATCAATCAATCAATCAATCAATCAATCAATCAATCAATCAATCAATCAATCAATCAATCAATCAATCTGGCGGCCATACATGGTCTTACAGAAATATTCCATTGCATATTGTATTATCGTTGGACTTCACCCTTACTTTACATACACGATATAAATAAAGTATCAATCAATCAATCAATCAATCAATCAATCAATCAATCAATCAATCAATCAATCAATCAATCAATCAATCAATCAATTTAACAGCTATGGTCTTACAGAAATATTCCATTGCCTGTTGCATATCATCGTTTGTGTATTTCACCATTACTTTACATACGCGGTATAAATAAAGGAACAATTAATCAGTCAATCAATTAATCAATCAATCAATCGAACTATCGGCCATGGTCTTACAAAAATAATCATATTGATAAAACTATTGCATGTTGTATCATCATCTGTGTATTTCACCAATACTTTACATACACATCATAAATAACAATTAATCAGTCAATTAATCAATCAATCAATCAATCAATAAATACACCATTCAAACAATCTGGCGGACGTGGTCTTACAGAACTATTCTTAGTGATAAAAATATTGTATGTTGTATTTCACCAATACTTTACATACATGGTATCAACAGATCTCTAATGACAATAACATAATCTGATGGTCGTCATAATATATTGTAATGTTAGAAATGTCGGTTCAGATTGAGGACATCGGAGATTAATTTAAAACTAACGGATATGTGACACGCAAAATAAGATAATCTTAAAGCTGATGTTGATTTGAGTATGACATTTAAGAGATAACTGTATTGTAATTGAAAATTTCACGGCATCAATTGGAGATTTGATGGTCGTAAATTGAGATTTGTGACCATTAAATCAACAATCGATGCAGTGAAATTTTCAAGTACAATACAGTTATCTCCATTCTAATGTAATCATGTGTATAGATGTATATTGCCACTTAATTGAAAAGATGACGTAAGCGGCTAAAATTCGAAAAAAATATCTCATGCTATTTCAACCGTGGAATTGATACCGTGAAAATTACAGCATTGTCCAATCAAAAACCAGGAATATTAAACAACTACATTAGAATTTCTATTATTCTTTTATGAAAAACAAATGTCAACAAATCAAATAATCACCTCTCATCTTAACTGACTGAACACTAAAAAGAGAAACCACGACATATGACGTCAGAAATGAAATCCAGGTCCTGACTTTTAACCGTAATGGAAGCGGGAGGTTTGGCGCCGTAAAATCTGTTTCAACCCACCATTTCTTTGGTAATTGGAAATGCCTGTACCAAGTCAGGGCCATCGCGGTTTTCCCAGTTTTCCGGTTGTTGACTGATTTTGTCTATTTGTTGACTTATGAGTTTTGCCTTTCCCTTTGGA
>MJUT01035589.1:346102-356758 GCA_002080005.1 Gigantidas platifrons
GGTTTCCTTGGCGTCTCCATATTACAATTAATTATAATCTACCGCATCTACGACTATGATATGCTGACGTTGTCACAGTAATAGCGTAAACACCGGAAGTCGCCTGCCAATTTGTTCAGACGTCAAGACACGAAAAAGACGGAACGTGGGCGGATAATTGACATGATTCGAAACAACCGAATTAAAAGATAGTGTTTATAACAGTGAAACTGCTCAGTGTAATATTATATTAATTACAAATTTGAATCGACAAAATATTGTTAAACAATAAATGATATTTAATCTAGCTATTAAAGAGCTAAATCAGAGGATAAATTAATTTAATTCTGACACTATTGAAGAAAGAAGGGACACCCGAGTTTATCCCTGGTTTTTTTTAGTGGGGTTCGTGTTTCTCAATCTTCTGTGTAATGTATTGTAGATCATTGTTTTTCTCTTTTCGTTTGGCTATTATATTGTCTGTCTTTAAATTTACAGATTCTGATTACATATTTGGTAACTTCAAACTTTTCTTAAAGTAATAGCGAGCATCGCAAGATACGAGCTAAACAGCAACATGTGTGTAAGGAGATGAATCAATATATGATCAATACCAACCGGAAATGGATTCTAAGTTTCGGCATAGAATGGACAATCGGAGTGAAGTACAGGAAATAGCATTTTAATTTGAATAAAAGATAACTATACAGTTTAAAAATAACAACAAAAAATTAGAAAGCAAACCGTACAGCTTCTTTACATGAAACGATTAATTTATTTAAAAAATGGACAATCGTTAGACCTTCTTGTTTCGTCCCTAAAGAACGATCGGGCCTAACAAAAAGTCGTCCCCGAAATATCTCGGCCCCAAAAAAAGTCGTCCCTGATATATCTCTGCCCAAAAAATCTCCTTTGGAATAGAATTGACTGTGTAAGTCGAATGGTGTTCATCTACGATTTTTCGCTAATAGGTGGCGTATGTGTTCTATCAGTTATTACTTTCGGAACTCCTCGGCTAGCATCAATAACGTAACTAATGTAAAACTACGATATTGATTTATAAATATATTCGTGTAAAATGGAACAAAATATATTGTGGTTTAGAAGAACCAAAAAAAAAAAATCAAGAATAATGAAGAAAAGAACCCAAAACTACTATTTGTACATGTACATGTTTATGCGTAGATGCGATGCTCGCCTGCAGGCTGTGCCTAATCCATATTAGCGAGCATCGCAAGATGCGAGCTAAACAGCAACATGTGTGTAAGGAGATGAATCAATATTATATATGATCAATACCAACCAGAAATGGATTCTAAGTTTCGGCATAGAATGGACAATCGGAGTGAAGTACAGGAAATATATTTTTAATTTGAATAAAAAATAACTATCCAGTTTGAAAATAAAAATAAAATAGAAAGGAAACCGTACATCTTCTTTACATCATCGTCGGAAACCCACGTCTGGTTACGCTTCGTTCCTCACTCCATCACCGTGGGTCGATTCGTACAAATGTCCTCGTTTTCATGAATTTTCATCAGAATTATCCAATCAGATTAGCGCTTACGGAAATGAAATTCTTCAAAATTGGTGGTTAATATGTATAAACGTCCTTTCCATCAAGTAAATTGTCAACTGTTTCTTTCCGAAACTCTTTTAATTCCTTTACACCAAACGAATTCACTCAACAAGGAGGCAATTTGTTTTCCAGTATTTACATTAAACCGAACAAGTGATAATAGGTACGTTCTGAATGGTTTAAATAACTGAAGATGATGGTCAAGAAACCAATGAAATAGGTTCATGAATAATGCATGAAAACGAGGAAATTTGTACGAATCGACCCACGGTGATGGAGTGAGAAACGAAGCGTAATAAGCCGTGGGTTTCCGACGATGCTTTACATGAAACGATTAATTTATTTAAAAAATGGACAATCGTTAGACCTTCTTGTTTCGCCCCTAAAAAAAGTAGGCCCCGATTTATCTAGGCCCTAAGAAAAAGTCGTCCCGGTCCCCGATATATCTCGGCACAAAAAATCTCCTTTGCAATATAATTAACTGGGTAAGTCGAATTGAAGAACAAAGAAAAATAATAAAGAATAATGAAGAAAAGAATCCCAAGCCACTATTTGTACATGTACATGTCTATGCGTAAAAGCGATGCTCGCCTGTAGGCTGTGCCTAATCCATATTAGGTCCATAATAATAATAATAATTATATGATTTAAAAAATAGTATTATTACCAAATTAATGGGCCCATAAAGGGCCAAAAAAAAGAATCAAATACAATGATTAAAATGATTGGAGGCATAATACAAATATACTATCATAGCATGCAAACAACAACAAAAAAAGCTATATTATGACTATACAGCACAGTCAGGTCAGAGCCAATTCAATAACAATCAATAAACCATGCACACAATTTTAAATTTCCATGGAAAATCTCTACTCAATTTGTGCATATCCTCAAGACTACGGATACTAAATGGTCGTTATTTAGGCGACTCTTTAGGATATCATACATGTTTTACTCCAAATGGTTGTAGCACTGTTTATTATGGTATTGTAAGTAAGTGCCTTCTGTCCTCAGTTAAATATTTCTGCACTTTAGATCCGTCATATCTCTCTGACCATGTTCAAATATATCTTACATTGAAATGCAATATAAATCCATATTTCAAACTGACTAGAAAAGATACAGTCTTGAAAAAGTATATAACCTATAAATGGACGAAAGAGTCAAAAGAAAAACTGACAAACTTTTTATGCTCTGATACTTTAATTAAGCAGGTTGTCAATTTTGAAAAAAGAAGAGTTTGAAAATAATATTACAGGAATAAATTCAGCTACAGGAAAAATTACTTTGATTTTTGATAATATTTCTAAAAATGTATGTAAAATTAAAAGGCCTGTAGTCTATAAGAAGAAAAGGAAGAAACCATGGTCAGACAGAGATGTAAAAAATATAAAATCTAGAATAAACCTTTTAGGTAAAGAACTAAAGAAACAACCATTCAACAAAACATTGAGAGATAATTATTTTTCTGCAACTAAGCAACTAAAAAGAGTAGCAAAAAGAAAGAAGTACCAGTTCAAACAAAACTTTATGAATNAACTTTTGGAAACTAAAGGTGATAACCCACAAGAAATGTGGAAGTTACTGAGAAAAGCTAGTGAATATAGTAGTAACAATAAAATTGATGCAAAATTTGATCCCAATGATTTAATGAAACATTTCCAAACTCGAGGAGATTGGAAAGAAAATACTGGTCCGCAACATGAGGCGGAAATATGTGATTTCTTATCTAACGAAGACACGGTGCATAGCCATAACGGATTCTTTTGGATGAAACGGATTCTTTCGGACCAAGAAACGGATCATTTCGGATTTTTTCTCAACATGAAATGGATGACAACGCGAATGAGACGATAGTTATGGAACAGGAAAGGTAATTAAAACAATCTAACTATTCCACGGAACTTATGAGTTTACAGACAGACCGCTTTTCCTTTACAGCTGTATAAATTCCTCTCATATATTCTACAAAGTGTGCACAAAACAACACCCGTTGACTTCGTATTTTTCATATCGATAGTTTGTTACTTATTTACACTTTATTTCTAAATATATATATATATACATAGCTGATTCATAATACATTTTCTTTACATGGGGACTTATTTCTAATTATAACATCAATTAATTTAACAGAAAAAAAACTTAACCAAATACGCAGGTAACGGATTCTTTATGATTTAGTCATTTCGGGCACCGGACTACTTTCGGATCATAATGGTACCGGACACTTCATGATTATTCTCTTTTTCTTTACAGAAAGAGAAGAAAGCGTTCCAGCTTATGGCTACATAAACCAAAGAGAAGCAGACAGTTTTTGTGTAATTCCCTCTTATTCAAATGCATGTAAGACAAAAATGATCCGATCAACGTCCGATGCATTTCACTTAATTATACGGTCAAAAGCAGCGTTAAAATTATGCTATAATCAAAAGCGGTATTTTGTGATTCGATTAAGATGGCAAAACTGCCATTTCCAAACGCTTATTTAAGTATTCAAAACTTTTAGTTGGCATAAACTTATTTTATGAGTTAAGGCAGTCAACAATTAATTGTTTATGCATGAACGTAAATCCTTTACATTCGTCGCGTTGTAGCTTAGGTAGGATAACATGGGGTTGAAATGAATTGTATTGAATTGAGGCAAAAAAATATAGCCGTGATGGCGATTAGCCGATTTTGCACTGTAAAATTTGGTTTACCACACCATTTTCAATTGAAAATATCTGTACAAAGTCAGAAATATATTGATTATCACTGAAACAAAGTCTGCTTTTGAACGTATGATGCATTGAACGTTGATCGGATCATTTTTGTCACACGTACCGTTGAATAAGAGTGAATTACACAAAAACTGTTGAAATTGGGATAATGTTTCATACATCAGAATGAAGGTAATGGATAAAGCTTTAATATTGATGTTGAATCATAACTTGGGAAGTACGAAGTTTTGTCAAATAAATGATGAAAGTTCATGACGTTAAATTTTGACATGATTATTTGTAAAAATGTGGTTAAAAGTCCACCGAAATGTCAATGATATAAGAAAACAAATAATAGTTTTCATAAAGAAACATATAATCATCCTTTGCACGAACAAATCAATTCATAACTCCGACAGAAAAGGCATAAAATATCGAATGTCTTAACCCTGCTGATTCACTTCTCTTGTTGTAAACAACCAATTTTGATCGTATCAATCGGCAGTTGATCAAAATGATTCAATGCGGTTGTACTGTGTGGAATTCATTGCTCTAAAAAGAAAAGAACACCTGTACTCAATAACATCCTAAAGAATCCGCTGCAGTGATCATTAAGTGTCCGTTTCTCAAGTGTATTTACATTTTTGTTAAATATAATAGTAGTTATGCAAAATTACACCCGTTAGCAAGTTAGCACTTTCAAATTATCAATTGTATATCTAAAAAGCGACATTTGAACCAGATGTGTCATTAAGTTATTTTGTATCGGTGAAAACAACATGCTCAACGACGAATTGTTGGGGGGGAAATTGCGTTTAATCGTTAAAAGTCAACGAAAACGACAGCTTTAACTTCCCCGCACAAATCACTTGATAAAAAAGGATAATTGAGAAGTTCCGTCGTTCCGTTCCCTGACAGATTTAGGGAATTTTTAGTTGTAAAACAGAGAAATAATCAGAGCACATACGTCCACTTCTTCGAAATGATCCGTTCCGCCATTCCGAAAGAATCCGTTTCATCCAAAAGAATCCATTATGGCTATGCACCGTGGAAGAGAAATATTCTATAAATGATACTACTGATAAACCATTCACAAATTCAGAAGTTAAAAAAGTAATAAAATCTTTAAAATCAAGAAAGTCCAGTAGACCAGATCTTATTATGAATTATATTTGCAAAGGCATGCTGTCCACTCATTGTCAAATCAATGACTAAACTCTTTGATATGATATTTTCATCAGGGGTATACCCTACATCCTGGTTATCATCTTACATAGTACCAATACATAAAAGTGGAGATTCATTTGATCCAAACCACTACAAAGGCATTTCCCTTTTAAATGGAATAGCTAAAATAGTTAGTGCAATATTAAATAATAGAATAATGTTATACATGAAGGATAAATTTAGTAATGTTTAATTTGGTTTTCGTCCTAATATGAGAACTGCTGATAGTTTATTCATTTTCAAAACTTTAATCAATAAATATTTTAACCTTTTAAAGAAACCCATTTATTCATGTTTCATAGATTTACGTAAAGCCTTCAATTCAGTCTGGCGTAATGGTTTGTTTTCTAAACTCCAATCTTCGGGAATTGGGAGCAAGTCTATCAACATTATTCGTGGTATGTATACTGATACCAAATCCTCTTTGAAAAGGACTGAAGGTATAACTGATTATTTTACTATCAACAGAGGAGTGCGTTAGGGCGACTCTTTGAGCCCCACACTTTTCAAAATTTATATTAATGATATGACAGAACTTTTTATAAATTCAAAATATGATCCACTATCTTTAGAAAATTCATGTATTGGCAGTCTAATGTTTGCTGATGATAAGACTATGATTTTTGGTAAAAATTTAAAGAACATAAATAATACTAAATTTAGCTATAGAAACACCTATTTAGAAAACGTCAGTGAATTTAAATTTCTTGGAAGTGTTATAACACAGAATGAAAATTTGGTTTCTTGTGCTGAAGCTGTGTCAGAAAAGGCACTTAAGGTCATGTATTCTATAAAAAGCTATACGAGCAGTCTAAATGAATTGCCTGTAAATGTTTCTACACATCTCTTTGATTCTCTTGTACGTCCTATTCTAACATAGAACTGTGAAATATGGAATATTTATGTTTATACACCATACTTCAATGCTACTGAAAGGGCTAAGAAGAACAACTTTAATGTAGATCAAATCCAATTTATAGAAAAAAAAACTCCTTACGACAAGAACATAATAAGTTCTGTAAATTTATTCTTGGAATCAAAAAATGTTCAAGCAATTTTTCAGCCAGATATGAGCTGGGAAGATACCCAATAGATAATTTCATAAAGACTCAATCTTTACTTTATGAAAATAGATTACTTGCAGCTGACACACCTGGAACTTTAGAAGAATGTTTTTCTCTTTCTAAGTCTCTCCATGAGAAAGGAATTTTTTCTTGGTACTCATACATTAACCGTGTAAGAACTGAAAATAAAATGGACCTTGGAAATCAAGATATGAAAAAGAATTCTTGTAAAAAATATTACAAAAATATACTAAATAAAGACTATGAAGAAATACTTGATAATAAATTAAAATCGATAGATAATAACAGTAAACTCTTTCTAGTCAAAGCATTGAAGTCTGAGAATAAGTCGGAATTTTACTTGAAATATCCAGATTTTGAAATAAGAAGATTAATTTGTAAATTTAGACTAAGTGACCACTCTCTGGCAATTGAAACGGGACGATATAAAAAAAAATACCTCGGCATTTACGAACGTGCAATAAATGTGAAACTCTTGATGACGAAAACCATTTCTTTTTAAATTGTAAACTAAATGAACATTTAAGAAAAGCTTTTCTCAGTGACATTGACAATACTATTAAACAAATCTACTTGAAATTATTTTAAATCCGACTAACATCATGCAGGTGAAATATTTAGGATCTTTCATTAAACAGTCATTGGAACTGAGGACAGGGGACACTTGATTCCATTTGTTCTATTGTGTATTGAATTTGTTTATATCTTGTACATTGTATGTTTATGTATTGTTGACTATTCAATGTAGCCATTGACCCTAATTAGGGTGGAAATTGTGCTTAATAATAAAGTATAATAATAATAATAATAATAAATCAATGCAGTAATGCTCATTATATCTAGTTTGATCTGAAATAATTACCAAAATATTCAGCTAGCCCAATAAAGGACTTTAAAAAAAACCTTCTGATTTCTAAACATTTACTATAGGATTAAACGCTTTTTTTCAGGAGTTCATGCATGTGTACACGGTGCCGATGTACTCCCAAGCTGAGTAAACGTCCGAAGGACGTTTATGTAAAGTTTGTTAGTGCATCGGCACCGTGTACACATGCATGAACTCCCGAAAAGAAGCTTTTAATCCTTATAATTCTTCAATGTGATTTTTTTCTCTGCTTTTGTCATTTTTCATCGAGACCCTCACGTGATCATTACATTCCAGAGTTGTGTATCGCGGTGTAATGCACGGCTGACAGATAAAATGACAGTTAGTCAAAATTTGTGTGTGCATGGGAAATATCAATAAAAATAAGATTCTGGCGATAACAAGGATACTATTCAAAGGTAAGGAACATATTTTAGTCTTTATTTGAAGCCACTGTCGACATGACTTTTTTATTGTATTGAAAACCCGTATTGGACGAGACGCCGCAGGCGTCGAGTCCAATACGGGTTTTCAATACAGTACAGACTCGTACAATATCTTTCCATATTGTACATACCACTGTATAATAACCTATTATTATTTTGTTGATTTTTACACGTTATTTATTTTGTTGTTATGCTGATGAATAAACATAAATTCATTTATTCATTTACAATTTATTTATTTCAGTCATGGTTAAATATGTGATAAACAGATTATAACATAGCATTTTCCATATAGTTCCTAGTATCATCCCTCGACCCATATCAGCCCGCGGCTATCGCCTTGGGCTGATATGGAAGTCTCGGGATGATACCGGGACTAATATGGAAATGGCCATGTTATAATCTATATTTATCACATATTTGTACGTTATACGTACCGTTTTGCATGTGTGATAAACGAAGACGTTCCCGATCCATATCAGTGCCCGTGGCAAATAACCGGTTATTGTGCCCTGCGTCGATGACGTCATTGTGACACATAAGCAAACAGCATGCAAACTAGAGAAAGTTGATCTGGTGATCACAGATACCCCCGCATTCCAAATTATGAAATTTTCATCCAGAAACATTTAAAGTCCCTATCTTCTAAGAGAAAAGGGGCCATAATTCATGAACGGTAAATGTCAATTTCACCATAATCGAATTTAATCTGTATTTTATGGTACATCACATTGTGTTAAAGTTTGAAAAGACTTGGTTGAGTCGTACCTTAAATACCACCTGGAAACCTAAAAAGTCCCTATTTTCTAAGAGAAAAAGGGTCATAACTCAGGAACGGTCAATGTGAAATACACCGTAATCGAACTTAACCTGTATTTAGTGGTCCACAGCATTATGTTATAGTTTGAAAAGATTTGGTTGAGCCATACTGTAAATACCATCCGAAAACCTAAAAAGGCCCTATTTTCTATGAGAAAAGGGGCCATAACTTAGGAACGGTAAATGTGAAATACTTAACCTGTATTTAGTGGTCCACAGCATTATGTTAAAGTTTGAAAAGATTTGGTTGAGCAGTACTTTAAATATCATTCGGAAACCTAAAAAGTCCCTTTTTCTAAGAGAAAAAGGGCCATAACTCAGGAACGGTAAATGTGAAATACACCTTAATCGAACTTAACCTGTATTTAGTGGTGCACAGCATTGTGTTATAGTTTGAAAAGATTTGGTTGAGCCATACTTTAAATACCATCCGGAAACCTAAAAAGGCCCTATTTTCTATGAGAAAAGGGGCCATAACTTAGGAACGGTAAATGTGAAATACTTAACCTGTCTTCAGTGGTCCACAGCATTATGTTAAAGTTTGAAAAGATTTGGTTGAGCGGTACTTTAAATATCATTCGGAAACCTAAAAAGTCCCTATTTTCTAAGAGAAAAAGGGCCATAACTCAGGAACGGTAAATGTGAAATACACCGTAATCGAACTTAACCTGTATTTAGTGGTCCACATCATTGTGTTATAGTTTGACTGAAAGATTTAGTTGAGCCATACTTTAAATACCATCCGGAAACCTAAAAAGGCCCTATTTTCTAAGAGAAAAAGTGCCATAACTCAGGAACGGTAAATGTGAAATACATCGAAATCAAACTTGACATGTATTTAATGGTCCACAGCATTGTGTTAAAGTTTGAAAAGATTTGGTTGAGCCATACTTTAAATATCATCTGGAAACCTAAAAAGTCCCTATTTTCTAAGAGAAAAAGGGCCATAAATCAGGAACGGTAAATGTGAAATACACCGTAATCAAACTTGACCTGTATTTAATGGTCCACAGCATTGTTTTAAAGTTTGAAAAGATTTGAGCGGTACTTTAATTATCATCTGGAAACCAAAAGTGTGACGGACAAACGGACGAACGGACATGGGGATCCCTATATACCGCCGACTCTCGGAGATGAAAAATGTCAATACAAATCGTAAAACTTAGAGTGACATAAAGGATATTCAAGGATTGGCTATCAACAGTGGAAGAACACCGTAATCCCGAGTATATTGGAGTCGAGGAGATGTAAATACACCTGGCAAGATATTTTTTTCAGCGTGCACGAAATTCAAACAGGATTACGAACCCGATTCACTGTAGTGTATCCAAGCTTCCATCAGTAGATATCTTAGTGATGGCGAATTTTGATATTCACGCCATCGTATCGACTATTGAGAACTATGAAAATAGAACAGTTACTCCAATTTTCGTACTCTGTGATAAATACGGTGAATTATTATGTTGATTTTTCCACGTTATTTATTTTGTTGTTATTTTGATGAATAGACATACATTCTAATATGACGTCCCGTATTCGGTATACAAATAAAGGCATATTTGAATAACAATCAAATATAGGCCACACATGCGCGCTGAGCTAAAAAAAAAAAGAAAAAAAAGAAAAAAAAAGCACCTACATAAACACTGACTATTTTCAGAAAATGTTTCATGGTTAGCGATTTTCTATTATTGTTTATCTAAAAATTGTTGACATAAATGAAGTTAAAATTAAATAAATCCTAATCAAGTCTTATCATAATTAAATTCTTATAAACACGGCTTGTTTAAAATTCCGTAGGAGATTGATGGAATAGCCACCACCAGCGCATCACCTTGACCGCCTCGAATTTTAAAATTACAGTATTTGTCCTATTAGAATCGAAATAATTCATGCCGGCCATACTTTATTAAATATGGGTAGGCATTATATTCATGAATATTTAACTCGC
>MJUT01035589.1:357499-396089 GCA_002080005.1 Gigantidas platifrons
AAAATTTCAAATTCTCAAAAAAATTCAATATTTTCATAAAATTTCAAAATTAACAAAAAAATGTAAAAAAAAAAAAAATTTCAATATTTTTTTTCAAAATTTTCATAAAATACATGTATTATCAAAGGCATGGTTGAAATATATGAAATAACAGATTAAAGGACATCAAAGTACACCTTTTAGAGGGTTTATTGTGAATACTCACTTATTGCACCTGAAAGCCATTGATCAACTGATTTTGACACACAAATTAATTGTATACTCTCCTGTTTAAATATATGATAAAGTGTATAAAACATGGCAAAATCCGTATCATATGCCGTATCACCCTCGACCAATATCATCCCTCGGGCCTAAAGACCCTCTGGATGATATTGGTATATCGGGATGATACGACATATGATACGGATTTTGCCATGTATATATTTATCACATATGTGTACGTTATCCGTACCGTTTTGCATGTGTGATAAAGCAAGACGTCCCAGATCCATATCAATGACCGGGGAAAATAACCGGTTATTGTGCCCTGCGTCGATGACGTCATTGTGACACGTAAGCAAACATAAAAAAGCGATATTTAAACGGAGATGAAAAATATCAATACAAAACGTAAAACTGAGAGTAACATAAGGATATTCAAGGATTGGTTATCAACAGTGGGATAACACCGTATTCCTGAATATATTGGAGTCGAGGAGATGTACATGCACCTGGCAAGATTTTTTGTTCAGCGCGCTCGAAATTCAAACAGGATTACGAACCCGATTCATTGAAATGTATCCAAGCTTCCATCAGTAGATATCTTGGTGATGGCGAATGTTGATATTTACGCCATCGTATCGACTATTGAAAACTATGAAAATTAAACAGTTACTCTAATTTTCATCAGTAATAACTGTAAACTATGTCCAGTCAACGGTTACTAATAATAACTCTAATAAGCAAACCGTTATCGTTTTGGCTCCCATTTTGCCCAACTCCAAAATAACACAATTCCCATACTCAAATATCCAGGGAAATGTGACAATAATTTTTTATGACACAAATGATAAGAATTGGAAGTCTGATGTATAATTATTGAAAAGTTATGTTCAATACCTGTGATAAATACGGTGAATTATTATATAGATATCGATGAAAGAACGTGATTTCCCAGTTAAATAAAAACGATAATTTCACTAGTGAAATTACCATTTTTATTTTCACTCTCTATTTTCCCGCCATTTTTCGAGCCGGAACTATTTTTTTTAGAATATTATATGGAGTGATGTCCCTTTGCTTCATTTCATTGACAGATTGTTAGTTTCATTTACGATAAAGGACAGATTTAAAAAATAAACAAAATGATATCTTAATCTAGTATTTCATAAAAAGCAGGTAAATTTGGCAAACATTGACAGTTTTAATACTCTTCATGGCAGAATTATGCTCTAAAAACATGTGGATTCGGCAGAAAGAATCTTTCCAACAGTAAAACTTTAACCACCCCCCAAAAAATCGTCTGCTATAAATTAACTCCAAATAACAGTGTTCGTTCTATTGCTTTTTGTGAAATGAATCAAAATTTGTCACAGCTTTCGTCAACCACAAGGTCTAGTTCAATGACTTCTGACACTAAAATGTCATCTCTTTTTTATGGGAACACTTACATTTACGGAGGAACTTTTAATTTTAACAATCCTCAATCTAGTCAGAAAAGACAAAGTGATGATTCCGGACTACAGATAGCAAAAACAAAATATAAAAGAATCCTACCTTTATCGTTTAGTGTTTCCGAATCTGAGTGAACTTTAGTCCATTTTACTTCCGTTATAATCCGTTTGAATTACACATTTAACGCTTGAACCGTTTATACCCACACTTAACGATTTACATTTCCTAGCTATTATATTGTTAAATTACTTGTTTTCTAATTATATAATCCATCGAATTTGAAATAGTTTTGGTTTTGTTAACGGCCAAATATTGGTATGCATCCGACTTCTTTCACAACACATTCTTCCCTCAAGGTTACAAATGAAATGTACATAATAAAAACGAAACATAAATCAAGAGTCAATAAATAAAATTGTGTCTTTCAAGGTCGAGTGTAGCTACTATGGTCACAAAGTTTACAAGTAAACAACATGAAAATTACATTCCTAATCGAAATATGTGCACATGAATTTATTTATTTACAAAATTGAAAGCATTAGACAAACTTTTCAGTCATAAATCCATGTTCAAAGGGCGGCGCCATTTTAACTTCAAAGGATAAAGTGGGCGAAGTCAACGAGTAGTCAAGGACACAGTTGTATATTAATGCGCAATAAAGAAGTAAACACACACAATGCAGATGAAAGAAAATATAAAATTTATTGGCTCAAAACAGTCTATATAATAAACAGTATAACTGACTTCGATGTCCGATTACCACAAATATGTCACTCATGACCGCACAACACTGATAATTCACTCATACGCTTCGCTCATCCGTGAATTATCAGTTGTGCAGTCATTCGTGACATATTTTTGGTAATTGGACATCATGTTGATATTTACACGTTATTTATTTTGTTGTTATGTTGATGAATAAACATAAATTCATTTATTCATTTACAATTTATTTATTTCAGTCATGGTTAAATATGTGATAAACATTATAACATAGCCTTTTCCATATAGGTCCTGGTATCATCCCTCGACCCATATCAGCCCGTGGCTGTCGCCTTGGGCTGATGTGGAAGTCTCTGGATGATACCGGGACAGATATGGAAATGGCCATGCTATAATCTATATTTATCATATATTTTATGATGATATGGTGTAATTTGTATGGTTGATACCGCCAACTCCGAGTGCCAGGGTTGCGTTCAATATCGTAGCAGCTAGCCTAGCTGCTAAGTGAAATAGCCATGACGTTACTGAACGATTAGCTACGTAGCAGTGCTAGCAAATATGGCGCCAATCACATAGAATAATTTCGTTGTACATTTTAGCTAATCGTATTTGTCTAGTTACCTTAATAAATTATCATCGGTATCAAAAGCGTTGCCACTTCCTGCAATGCCACTATTTTTGCCTTACGAAATTAAATGTAGTTTTTGCCGCCATCTTGGATTCAAAAGCTAGCATAAATGTTTTAAGCTAGCTAGAGCTACGTAGCGGCTAGGCTAGCTTTCCGTTCAATAGGATTTGTCTACGTAGCTTAACCTAACAGCTACGATGTTGAACGCAGCCCTGTTCTCAAGTGCCGGGCTGATACGGGGGCTGATATGAGGTCTGATATGGATTTTCAATGTAAAACCCGTATCACAACCCTTTTATTATATAGTAATAAATATTTTAGTTACAAGTTCTGAAATTTAATGAAAATTTTGAAATTTTTTAAATTAAATTTTTTTTTTTTAATTTTGAATTTTTTGAAAATTTTGAAATCTTTAATGAAATTTTTTGAAAGTTTTGAAATTTTATGAAAATTTTGATTTTTTTTAAAATGGTTTGAAATTTTTCAAATTTTATGAAATTTAAAAAAAAAATTGAAATTTTTTGAAAATTTTGAAATTAAAAAAAAAAATTTGAAAATTTTGAAATTTTATGAAATTTTTAAAATTTTCAAAATTTTTGTTAATGGTATTTTTTTTATCTTAACATTATGTACGTTTTACTTGAAATTAACGAAAGTAGCCTGTGTGATACAAGGTGTCTGATACAAGATGTTGTATCACCACACTGTGGTGATAAAAGAATGGTGCGACGTTTCACGAGACGTTCTCTGCCGAACGCCTTTGTGATGACGTCATATCATTGGAATCCGGAGAAAAGCACATCAACGTAAAGACATGGTATCAATATTTCCAGCAACTGTAAGGTCCACATTTCTTTTTTAAAAGCGTTGTCCGATTGTACAGTGACACTGCAAGTGATTGAACAGTAATTCGACATTGGTGATAGAACGGCAACAAATAACGTGACGCCATTAACAAAATGTAGTCTTCCTGGGAGTATTGTAAAAAAAAGTTGTAAATATTAATTCTTGTTATTTGTTTAAAATTTGTTTTTTATTGAAATGTTAGATAAACTTACACTTACTGTTATTAGGCCTACATACACAGTGTGTTGGTACAAGACTATATGTATCAGGTCTTGTCTGTTGCGTGAACTAACCGTATCACAACTCGTCGCTATCGCGACTCGTAGTGATACTGGTTCACACAACAGGCTCGACCTGATACATAGTCTTGTACCACCACACTATGTATGTAATGGGTATTTATTTTCTATGATGGGTAATGCATCTATTGGCAATGTGACCATAAACATTTATGGTGACAATTTTAAAAATTCATTATTGTGAAGTAAATTCCACAAGTTATAAAAGTTGTTGAATTAAATGTTTGTTGTTAATGGTATTTTTTGATTTTCTACAGGCTAAATCTTTTTAGTTGAAAATATATGATACATAGATTATAACATGGCATTTTCCATATCGGTCCTGGTATCAGCCCTCGACTCATATCGGTCCTCGGGTCCGATATGACAGTCTCAGGCTGATACCAGGGCCGATATGGAAAATGCCATGTAATAATCTATAATTATCATATTACCTGGGACTATTATACAGTATAATAGTCCCAGGTAAAATCGAGGGTGACGAATACTTAGTTATGTCCATTTAGTTGACTATGTTTTTGATCAAAAAGTCTTTAGTTACGGAAACTTAAACAGATCCTTACCCGAGATATCACAGGTATTTTTAATTAAAGGGAAATAATCAGAATTTGTGCTTTCAACCAGAAATATTAATTCATCGAAAACTTGTTTAGAAGGCCAAGATGTTGATTCATAATGTAAAATGCGATTATTTATAAGCCCCCAGGCATGATTTCTATGTGTAAAGAATATAGATGTAAGTCTGTCATAAATCACAGTATTAAATCCCGACTTTGAAATATCACACAGCGGATTGTTTTATAATTTTACATGCGCTAATCACAGCCACAGACTGACAGAGCCTATTTACGTGGATACTGACAAGGCCCTGTGTGCTAATATTGAAATATGTAATGTGCAAGCTTTAATTCAACAGAGTAACTCAATACTTATTTGCCGAATCTTAATCTATTTTTTTTATATTCTAACTGGATGTTTTTATCAGTAACTACAAGTAAGGACGGATTGGCAGGGTCTAAAACACGGAAGTACATGTATGAAAACACGGAAGCCCAAAATAGATAGATAGATAGATTTATTTTGATTTAATATCAACATTACAGTGTATATATACAATAAAAGTCTCATCACAATTACCTCCCATGTTAAAATCATAAATACTTTTAAAATCTATAAAGATTGGGTAACACTAAATTGAGTAATGACCTGAAAGGATATGATCGTCTATATCTTTTTTACAACTCAATAGAATCGATTCAAATTTTGGTCGGTTTGAGATATGAGTATATACTTTAAAAAAATGTATTGTGTATTAGTGGAGATATCTTGACCTGAAGGAGTCGGAATCACACGATTGCATAACCTGAAAATGGAAAGAAACACTATAGTTGGCAATATTTTTTTTTATTACTGGACAGAATTGATTCAAATTTTGGTCAGTTTGAGATATGAATATATTTTTATAACTAATTAACAATTTTGGAAAAATAATATGTATTAGTGGAGATTTTTTTAGGTCACACAATCACGATTCTGAGTCCTTCAGGTCAAGAGATCTCCACTAATATATATAATTTTTCCTAATTTTTAATTAGTTAGAAAATATATATTCATATCTCAAACTGACCAAAATTTGAATCAATTCTGTCCAGTAATAAAAAAAATAGCGCCAACTACATGTATAGTGTTTCTTTCCATTTTCAGGTCATGCAATCACGCGATTCGGAGTCCTTCAGGTCAAGATATCTTCACTAATACACAATATTTGAAATTTTTTCTTTATTAATTATAAAGTATAGTCATATCTCAAACTAACCACAATTTGAATCAATTCCATCGAGTAGTAAAAAGGATATATATGATCATATCTTTTCAGGTCAATTTTCAGGTCATTAGTGTAACCCATAAAGGTTGATATCCAATCTAGGATAACCCATAAAGGTTGATATCCAATCTAGGATAACCCATAAAGCCAAAATGGGTACTTGAAAAGTCATATCTGGAAAAGTACTCAACCTAGGATAAAAATCTAAATGGATTCTAAAAGCTATTGTTAAGATCTATCTTTTAAAGGAATAAATAATAAAATATTTTATTATTTAGGTACTTAAAAGTTGACCGGAAGTGTCGAAAATGAGAATGGGCAATGGACAAAATTTCGACTTTGTTCTCAAATGTCTCAAAATTCAAAGACCCCGGTCAAAAACTGTTTAGATATTCTTAAAGACAATTTTATACTCTATCAGACGATATAAAAATCTTTTTGTTAAAATATTAGATAAAAACACAATTTTGACCAGAAGCCTACCATTTCAGAGTTAGCCATTGGCTAATTTTCAACTTTGATCTCAAATTTCTCAAAATTCAATGAACCTGGTCAAAAACTGTTTAAATATTCTTAAAGACAATTTTATACTCTATCAGATGATATAAATATGATTTTATGCAAATATTGGTGGAAAACACAATCTTGAGTGGAAGCCTGCCTTTTCAGAGTTAGCCATCTGCGAATTTCCAACTTTGATCTCAAATTTCTCAAAATTCAATGAACCCGGTCAAAAACCGTTTAAATATTCTTAAAGACAATTTTATAATCTATAAGATTGTGCTTTTATCTAATATTTTAACGAAAAGATTTTTATATCATCTGATAGAGTATAAAATTGTCTTTAAGAATATCTAAACGGTTTTTGACCGGGGTCTTTGAATTTTGAGACATTTGAGATCAAAGTCGAAATTTGTCCATTGCCCATTCTCATTTTCGACACTTCCGGTCAACTTATAAGTACCTAAATAATAAAATATTGTCGGTTCATTCCGTTCTTTAAAAAATAAATTCTGAAAACTTCGTGTACTGTCTCAAACATTGCAAATCACAGGGATTGTTTTCATTGAGGTGTATGTCGCGATTAAAGTAAATACAAGCAAGTATTTTTTATCGCGATGGGTTAAGGAGAAACTACGAGATTCTTATCCTTCTCATACATGTACGTCCTTGCCTCAAGGTAATCCCCCATTATTGATTAAAAAAAAAACTAGGAGTGGTCCCTGACCTTCTGTCCTTCATAACATTAACAACGAGTACTATATTTGTATCGTCTGTCTGTATCTCCATCCTAATATCATGATCATTACAGGATCATGTTGGTCATATTATGCATCAGAAATTCGGAATGCACCAGGGGTCAGATTTTAAATTTCCAGAATACCTTTGGTCAAGGATTTATATATAGTAGAAAGGATACGAATCTCATATTTTCTCGCTTTATCTCGCGTCAGCACTAGAACAAATTATTTCAAGTACAGTTTTTTCCCCACACACAGTTGTCTTATGGAACTCTATCACATGCAGCACTCATGGCATCCACTTTGGACCAATTTAAGTCATTGGTCCAAAGCCATTACAACTAAACAACAAACTTCAGTCTGTTAATAAATTTTGTATATAATATTATCTTGTCAGTTTATATGATCTGCACTCTTTTAAGAAATGTTTTGTCTGTTCGCACTGTGCCCGACAAGTAATCATCACCATTGATGGATTGTCGTACAATGTAGATGTGGCGAGGTTTTATGCTACAACAGAGCAAAAATTCATTCATTCATTTTGAAATGCCTTGAGAATTCGTAGGAAAATCAACCAATTACACCAAAGTTTGTGTTATACATCGTCTATATACTACACTATACAAAACAATCCTTGGATTTGCCGATATAGGTTCAATGGAAATTTGTTTTAAATTTTTTCTGTATCACCCCTCATACATGTAAAATTAAAAAAAAGTACAGTAGAGTTTCATACATCTAAAACGTATTAAAAATGATAAAACAAAGAAACCAATCGCACCAAGTTTTGTTCTATTATATATCGAATACACATTTATACACTTTGGTATGTCTATTTCATGTAAACAAGGAAATTTATTGATTTCTAAATAGGACACCACCATTTCCACCCAGAAAGCCGCCATTTTGACAAATGATGGTAAACAATCCTTAATAAGTACAAATCGCGAGCACTGTTTTCAATAAAACACCTTCTATTCATTGAAAACTATTTATTTTATCACAAAAATTCTACTTCAATATTCGGTATGGTGAGAGAAGAGAGGAGTTTGAAATTTAAATTCAAGTTGACCACCATAGGCAGGATTATGAAGGTCAAAAGGGCAAATCGATTAATGTCAATTATTGATGAAATATGGGTGAAACATCTACAAAATGTCGATACTTTATTAATGATTGGTACATTTTTGTATTTAGGACAAATATTTTCACTTTATACCTGTAATTATGGTTTTATATATTTACAAATACTGGTTTAAAATGTTGAAGCGATGAAAATTTCCACCATTGATCAAGGCATGCGCATCGTCAACGAATTGCACTATGGGTAATCTCACCACGCAACATACATGTACTTACAACAAAAAATGTACATATAATCTATGTTAAATCTCGCGAGATTCATATCCTTTCTACTACATTGTAATATAAATCCTCGCTTTGATATGACTTCTGATAATCCTAATCTCAACAAGAGATTAAACAATGAGGAGTACCTGTCACTTTAAAGAATAATTTTGTACCCCTGAAAGAACCAGCTATGGAAATGTATTTGTATTTGGCATTGATTGTCCTTGTGACTAAAGACTCTTGGCTAAATGGGATTTGAACCTTTAAAGCTTCCAAATCTGATTGAATATTGCTTCATGTGAAGCAATTAGTATTTCAGCTATATTCAGGACTACAACAATTTCAGAAACAATAATTATAATAATAATTCAGCAATATAAATGAGAGAAAACCATTGACCTGGCGCAAGTCACAGACAATCTACATGTATATCACATATTGTTGTATCAAGTAAACCTCACCATTACAGAGCAGAAATCACGCTCGTAACGTTAGTGGTAATAGGCACTGATTGCACAGGTAAGTTGTAAGATTCAAGTCGTGTTACGTGGGATCAAAACTTAACCTATGTTATGATAAGAAATGCTTCAATAAACCTTTACTAGGTGAGTGAGTCTCTAGTTTTTAATTTTTTTCATGCATATTAAAATTTATTTTTCAGAAATATTTAGAAAAAGCTTTAGTCACGAATGGAATTTATTAAATCATCTGAAATATCACCACAGTACAAAGTTAGCATGACCATTGGATCCAGTGTCATCAGGAACACAGTATTAGATCAAAATAAACCGTATAAATGTGATATATTGGGTAAAGCGTGTAGCCAGAATCATCCCTTACAGACACACATAAGAACACATACAGGCGATAAACCTTATAAATGTGATATATGTGGTAAAGTGTTTTGTCGAAAGAATCACTTACAGTTTCATGTAAGAACACATACTGGTGATAAACCGTATAAATGTGATATGTGTGGTAAAGTGTTTCGTCTGAATGCTAGCTTACAGTATCACATAAGAACACATACCGGTGATAAACTGTATAATTGTGATGTTTGTGGTAAGGTGTATAGTGAGAATCGTAGCTTACAGAGACACATTAGAAAACATACAGGCGATAAACCTTATAAATGTGATCTATGTGGTAAAATGTTTAGTCAGAATTATAACTTACGGTATCACATAAAAACACATACTGGTGATAAACCGTATAAATGTGATATATGTGGTAAAATGTTTAGTCTGAATTCTAGCTTAAAGAATCACATAAGAACACATACTGGTGAAAAACCTTATAAATGTGATGTATGTGGTAAAGCATTTAGTCAGAATGGCAACTTACAGAATCACATAAAAACACATACAGGTGAAAAACCTCATAAATGTGATGTATGTGGTAAGTCGTTTATTGAGAATCGTAACTTGCAGACACACATTAGAACCCATACAGGTGATATACCTTATCATTGTGATATATGTGGTAAAGGATTTAATAAGAATTCTAACTTAAAGATACACATGAGAACCCATACAGGTGATAAACCTTATCAATGTGATATATGTGGTAAAGTGTTTAGCCATATTCATCCCTTACGGACACACATTAGAACACACACTGGTGATAAACCATATAAATGTGATATATGTGGTCAAATGTTTAGTCAATATGGTCACGTACAGAATCACATAAGAATACATACAGGTGAAAAACCTTATAAATGTGATATATGTGGTAGAGTGTTTAGTCGAAAGAATTACTTACAGTTTCATGTAAGAACACATACTGGTGATAAACCATATAAATGTGATATGTGTGGTAAAGTGTTTAGTCGGAAACATAACTTACAGTATCACATAAGAACACATACTGGTGATAAACCATATAAATGTGATATGTGTGGTAAAGTGTTTCGTCTGAATGCTAGCTTACAGTATCACATAAGAACACATACCGGTGATATACTGTATAATTGTGATGTTTGTGGTAAGGTATATAGTGAGAATCGTAGCTTACAGAGACACATTAGAAAACATACAGGCGATAAACCTTATAAATGTGATCTATGTGGTAAAATGTTTAGTCAGAATTATAACTTACGGTATCACATAAAAATACATACGGGTGATAAACCGTATAAATGTGATATATGTGGTAAAATGTTTAGTCTGAATTCTAGCTTAAAGAATCACATAAGAACACATACTGGTGAAAAACCTTATAAATGTGATGTATGTGGTAAAGCATTTAGTCAGAATGGCAACTTACAGAATCACATAAGAACACATACAGGTGAAAAACCTCATAAATGTGATGTATGTGGTAAGTCGTTTAGTGAGAATCATAACTTGCAGACACACATTAGAACCCATACAGGTGATATACCTTATCAATGTGATATATGTGGTAAAGGATTTAATCAGAATTCTAACTTACAGACACACATTAGAACGCATACAGGTGATAAACCTTATAAATGTGATACATGTGGTAAAATGTTTTGTCAGAAGGGTAGCTTACAGACTCACATTATTAGAATACATACAGACGATAAACCTTATAAATGTGATATATGTGATAAAGGATTTAATCAGAGTACTAACTTACAGAAACACATTAGAACACATACTGGTGATAAACCTTAATAATATGATTTATCTAGAACATTTTGTACGTTTTCCTCTGAAATTTACGAAAGTCGCCTTTCTGATACAAGATGTTGTATCACCATACTGTGGTGTTAAATGAATGGTGTGACGTTCAACGTTCTCTGCCGTCGAACTACTTAGTCATGACGTCATGTCATTGGAATGTGAGAGAAAACACAGTAACATGGCATCGTTGCATGAACAGCAAATATAACGTGACGTCATGCACAAAATGTAGTCTTCCTCAGAATATTGTATAAATTTTACTTTAACCCTTGTTATTTGTTTAAAATTTGTTTTTATTGAAATGTTAGATAAACTTATTACATACATATAGTGTGTTGGTACCAGACTTTATATCAGGTCTTGCCTGTTGTGTGATCTTACGCATCACAACTCGTCGCTTTCATGACTCGTAGTGATACTGGTTTACACAACAGGCTCGACCTGATAGTCTTGTACCAACACACTATGTATGTAATGGGTATACATATATATATATATATATATATATTTATGGTGAAGTATTTTAAATAAAGCATGCATCTTTATTTTCTGATTTTAACATGATACTATGATTTATATAAATAAAATTTAATATTTTGGGTACATTGAAATTTAATAAGCAAGTAGTTATTCCTCAAATATTTTTTGTCTTTCAAATTTTATGTAAATACAGTTTAGGGCTGTTCCTTTTAACAATGCATAGTAGGAAGGGATGGCACTTGGACAGTACATGTACAGGGGGGGCCAGCCAAAATAGCTTCTTTAATAACATTTTTTCTTCTTTTGCCTTTAGCTCATCTGACCGTCGTATAAATAATTTGTATCACTTTGTATCCGTCATCTGTACACTTTTCATAATTTTATCTTCTCCAAAACTATTTGGCCAATTTGATCACAGTATCCCGATTCCGAACCAGACAGTCTTTGTTCTTTTTCCTTAATGCTGCATGCTTCACGGAGCAGCAACAAATACCCGTTTTATAGTCTGGTTTGAGGATACAAGGGGCAATCAGAATCCGTATATCAAAGAATAACAGACAACACAATGGTATCCTTTATTGCAAGCTCAATGGGATAGATGTGATCAACAAAATCACCAAACCTAGAATTATTGTGAAAGGACATCATCTATATAGCGGAACGTGAAATTAAAGGATCAGGCTAGCTTCTTTTCGTTTTTCTTGAGAAGCCCCTGTATGGAGTCTGCCTCATACGAATAAAGGAACAAGTCGGCAAGAAGAGGAGCACAGTTTGTACATATAGGTATGCTGACTGTCTGTTGAAAAACATGTCCAACAAACATAACAAATTAAATATGTTGTCAATCAAAAACTTGAGCATGTTGATGATATCAGTTTCAGAGAACTTTTTGGTAGAATCAGAGTGGTGTTTTACAAAATAAGATCTGTCTCTTCCTAGCACAAGGTATTTGTATCTACGTTGGATTTTTTTTTTATGAAACACAGTTGGACCAACTCCCTTAATTTGTCCGTCAACTTAATTAGAGGGAGGAATAGTGGTGTAAAGTGTCGAGAAGTCAAATGTTTTAATGCTATTGCAGGAGAAGAGGGACCTAGATTGTATGTACTCTAACAGATAAGAATCTACATCAGATTCACACACCTCTCGAGTAGTTATATGGGTTCCAAAATTTCATAAAGACTACAATGATGAAATAAACCAAAATTATTCCTGAGAACCACAATGAACCAGCGAGATTCAATTCTTTATTAAAGATAACTAATAATACATTAGTGTTCTCCATTACATATACAAAACAACATTTAAAAATTACATGCAGTATATAATACAGTTGTACACATATTTTAAGAAATGTTTCTTATTTCTAATGTGTCCCTAATGAATTTATATAAATAACTAGGAAGAACTGTTTTAGATACCTAAAACTTATGTCTCCCCTTAATGCGGCCATCTGTACAACAACCTATCTCGAAAGACGAAAATGTTATGGCCCGGACAAGAGATAACTATTTAAAAAACAATTATTTGACTTTGAGGTCAAAGGTCAAGGTTCCACAAAGGTCATTACTGTACGTAACACACCGCCTTATGGTCATGCACCCACATACAAAATATTGACCTATCTCGAAAGACAAAAATGTTATAGCCCGCACAAGAAAATACTATTTCAAAAACAATTATTTGACCTTGAAGTCAAAGGTCAAGGTCCCATGAAGGTCATTACGGTATGCGACACACCGCCTTATGGTCATGCACCCAATACCAAATAAATACTATTTAAAAAACAATTATTTGACCATGAGGTCAAAGGTCAAGGTCCCACGAAGGTCATTACGGTACGCGACACGCCACCTTATAGTCATGCAACCATATACCAAATATCATTGAACTATCTCGAAAGAGAAAAATGTTATGGCCCGGAAAAGAATACTATTTAAAAAACAATTATTTGACCTTGAGGTCAAAGATCAAGGTCCCACGAAGGTCATTACGGTATATGACACATCGCCTTATAGTCGTGCACCCACATACCAAATAAATACTATTTAAAAAACAAATATTTGACCTTGAGGTCAAAGGTCAAGGTCCCACGAAGGTCATTACGGTATGTTACACACCGCCTTATGGTCATGCACCCACATACCAAATATTGACCTATCATAAGAAAAAAATGTTTTTATGGCACGATCAAGAAAATACTATTAAAAAACAATTATTTGACCTTGAGGTCAAAGGTGAAGGTCATTACGGTACTATGCGACACACTGCCTTATGGTCATGCACCCACATACCAAATAAATACTATTTAAAAAACAATTATATGACTGAGGTCAAAAGGTAAACGACCTATCTCGAAAGACAAAAATGTTATGGCCCGGACAAGAATACCATTTAAAAAACAATTATTTGACCTTGAGGTCAAAGGTCATTTCGGTACGCGACACACCGCCTTATGGTCATGCACCCACATACCAAATATAATTGACCTATCTGGAAAGACAAAAAAGTTATGGTCCGGAGAAGCTTCGCTGAGAAGAAGCGGAAGCGGAAGAAAAAATCAGACTAAAACAATATGTCTCCCTTCGTCCGAAGGGGAGACATTACATTCAATACTATTTTTTGGATTTAAAAGTTTAGACAGTATTAAAAAAGTATTATGTGAATCTTTTAGATCTAAACCATAAGACTGGATGATTTTATGATGCTTTTTGGTGTTTAACGCCACTTTCAACAATATTTCAGCTATATCATGGCGACCAATTTTAGTGGTGGAGGAAGCCAGAGAGAACCACCGACCACGGGCAAGCAACTGGTAACCTTTATCACTTGCAGCTGTGAGTCGAGTGCACCCAGGCTTTTTTGTAATTTACAAAGCCGGGCGCGAACCCACGCCGTATTGGTGATAGGCTTGTATGAGTTGTTTGATCCAGCGACCTAACTCATTGAGCTACCCGGGCCCCTCATAAGACTGGAAAAAAAGTTGTCCATATATTTTTATATTTATGGTATGATATCGAAAAATGTTCTTCTGCCTCTACTTCAGTACAGAATGAATTACTGTAAAATAGGGATTATATCTTATACAAACATGTATTACTGTTAAATAGAGATTATGTCATAAGCTATAGTATGCACAAAGCAAAAACAGGGGCAAAAATATGCGTCTTTTTGGAATGGATATACATGTCCTAGTTTGAATGACATAACGGAAATAAGGTGCAATAAATGTACTCTAAGCGAGCAGGGGTACGATTTTTAAACCTGTCGAGTTACATGCCATGTGTATTATTAGTAGACAGTGTCTATTCTTACAACAATTTTCAAACAATGAAATACAATTTTAATAATCGTAAAAAGCATGATAAAAGTTTTTGTTAAAAAGCTTCTAAAAATCATTTAAAATGCTAGATGATTTTAAAAGTATGAAGTTTAAATTTTGATAAAATATCTGAAATATAAAAACAATGCAGTGCAGAAAACTAAGCAAAAGTCAACAAATGAATTTTACATTTTGATGCATTTGCCTACAACACCAATAGGTTGATTTTGGCTGTTTTTTAAGGTTAGTACATTTTAGATGGAACCACACTAAACAGTAATCACAGAAAATTGACTCTTTGGCATGCAAGTCAGTTTCACATATTTTGCAGTCCCATATTAAATTGTCATTTTTTTCTATGATCTGCTTAGTGAAGTATTTTCGGACTCGTTCTATATTCACATTTTCATCGGTTGCTTTGTTTGGTACGTGTCGCAGTAGAAGTAGCGAGTTCTGGTCGAGCAAGTTTTCGGAACCTAGGCACTCTGGTTTGACAATCCAAGATAGAATAGCTAAACAGTTCTTTTCCTCGTAGTCTTGAATTGCATTTTGTAATTCGTTAAAAGATGTGAAGAGTTTGTCTTTGAAAGCACTATCCATTATGTCTCTATATATGTTTTCGTATTATTACAATACGTCCATTCTACAAATGTACTATCTTTTTGTGATTAAGTATGACGTGATATGTGAGTATTGTTCAACTAAACATGACTAAAAACCAATGACCTTTTCTCTTTATTATTGAAATAAAACAAAATCCAACTAACTTATTTAATTATTTTATTCATAAATCATATAAAAATACGTCTATTATAAGGCTGTAATCATAAAATAATTTATGAAAAAAGTTACAAATCGTAACGGAACCCAATGTAACTATATATGATCGCTATTTTAAATAATAATCTTTATTTGCAAAATTACGCCCATAGGGGCCAAGCAAATACAAACTAAACAAAACAATACAAATCACAAATATACAAATAAAATGACAAAGCCTTGGCCAACGTGGACTTTACCCTCGCAAATCTATACGCAAAAATAATCCCACAGCTGACAAAAGTTCAAAATTAGGATTTAAAATTTGTTTCAATTTTTGGAGTGGTTGATCTTGTATAAAATGTGGATTTAATTGATTTATTAATAAAAACAATTGATCTCTTGGCAATTTATTTTTATTACAATTTAACAAGAAGTGATATTCATCATCAATTTCATTAGAGTTACAAAATTTACATAGTCTTTTATCTCTGGGAATATTTTGATATCTTCCGGTTTCTATTTCTAGTTTATGGTCACTAACACGAAATTTAGTAAACAATTGACGAGTTTTAAAATTTGATATCTCTAATAAGTATTGCTCTAGTTTAATTTCCGACTTTAAATAAAAATTTGTTTCCTCATTGAATGGATTCCGTAATATCATTTGTTGTAAGAATAATATTCACGACTATTCTTACAACAATTTGTTGAAAATTGTTGTAAGAATAGACACTGCCTTATTAGTATCTATATACATGTAGGGTCGACACATTCAATTTGATGTTAACATAAGATTGTATGAATATTGACATGAACAAGTTAAAATAAGGAAAAAGAGATGAAATAATAAAGAAATTTTATTGAAAATAAATTTGTAAACAGAAAGTTAGAAAAAAAAGGCGGGAAGGGGGTACATCCGCGCCATGAGCGCCTGTGATATCAACAAAATAAATGTCTACTTTTGACAGCCTGGTTTCAAAAAGGGAGATAATTGAAAAGCAAATCGAACACACCCGTTTATTTTTTCTTGATCCGCAATCATCGGACCAAAATTTTCTTCACGGGGTATAATGATCGGCAATCATCGGAACAAAACAACCGAAAGTTAATTAGTCTCCACAACAATGGCGAGGATGAAAAACATGCACACGGATTTGCAGATTTCTAGTTGTTGGGAACATATTTCGACTTGAAACATGCATGCATTGCTTAGTAAAGGTACCACCTTATTCCAAATGAATTTTCAGGGAAAAAATTTCTTCACCTAAAACTGGTGTAATATTACTTTAAACATGTTTGTTAATTGTTGAATGTATAACTGGGACTTTAAGATGAAGAACAACCATTATATTCTCTTTCCTCATGAATTGTTAGTCTATTGATAAGCTCCTCTGTTAAGAAGTGGTTGAAGGTACCAAAGGGGTAATCATAATCAGTAAATCGAAGAAGGACTGACAACATAATGGCCAAAAATAGAGGACAAAAGGACAAGCAACGATCTACAAAACATTACACAGAAAGATCGAGTAACACGAACCCCACTAAAATTCGGGAGTGAACTCAGATGTTCCGGAAGGGTGAACAGTTTCTGCTCCACTAGTGGTACCCGTTGTTATATTAAATGAATCGATCAGCTGTCTGATACGTTGCATGAATTTTATCTCCGTCAAAACTGGTAGTGTGCGATCAAACCAAATAAAAACAAAAACAAAAAAGAAAAACATTTGTGAAGCCTTATACGCTGACGTCATTAATTGTTATTTTTGATTAGCTATCGCATTTTTAATCACCACACAATTACACATTTACATCGGAACTATATTTAATCGTGCATAGACAAACATTAAGAGGTAAATAAAATTTAAAACCCAATTACTGAACAAAACGATGAGCATATAGTATGCACTGTCCGAATAGTAAAAATATTTGAAAATCTCAAAACTTACGTGACCACATCATTTCACTAAGAGGGTCCGTTTAACCCCGATGAATTTGATTGAAGTCTCTTTTTTAATACGAAGACGGGAAAGAAAGTGATCATGCATATGTGTTTCGGGGGCATCGATTTTTCCTCTGTCAAAGATTTTCGATTGTTTTCAAATGTTTGAATCTTCCATTAAAAACATATTCTTCCTCTAAACACAAAAACGGAAATGTTGAAAGGTGAACTATTTCATATTAATATGCCTAAAAAAAACACGCCATTTTTGGATTTCTGATCAGCAACAAAAACACAAATTTGGTAGAAAACCATCATATTCTCATTCACTCAATGCAACACTTCCAAGGACTGTGTGGTTTCTGACAAGAAGATCTTTGAAATTTAAGCCAACCAGAACGCATTAATTTTTACCCTGGCGGCCATGTTGAATCTCACAAACTGAGTAGAGATCCACATAATGAAAATACCAACCAAATGTTGATTCGGTCAACCCAGTGGTTTTAAGGGACTTTGAAGTTTACAGACGATGAAGCCGGACGCCAAGTGATGGTAATGCATCTCTCATATGATCATTCGGGATAGGAGAGCAAAAACAGATGAAAAAGAACATCTAATTTTAATTCTAAAATGACGTCCTTCTTTCGCTTTATAGACAAACGATTTATCGATGGTATAATCTCATTCGCACATGCGACTGACTTTTCCGTCGTACATGTTCCTGCGGATGAATTATCGTCTGCTCGAATTTGGTAGCATAAATTGTGTGCGAAATTTTCCGTAAGCGGAAATATAAATTACCGTCTTCCAATCAAAGTATACTATCGTATTTGTACTCTTATAGACATATCAGAATCGAAATAAATCATGGAAGCCAGAATGTGTTTTGAGTTTTAACATGGGTTGGCGGATATTAGTAAATTGTATCCACCAATCCATGTTAAAACTCAAAACACATTCTGGCTTCCATGATTTATTTCTTAATTAGATCGGAATGGAATATAATAAATTGCCAGACAATTTTAGTATTTTGGCGGCAACAATAAAACCATGTCTTGTAATATGGCCATAAAAATACCTTCCCGATAAGCTATAATTGCTCATTAGGAGCTATTACAGCTGGTAGTTGTATTTCAAATGCAAGAAACGGGACACTTTTTACATTCGAAGCCATCACTTACTTCCGACCCAAAAAGGCGACTAAGACGTGTAGTCGATTCATCAAAGAAGATCCACTGAAGCAGACAAAAAAAATAAATCAATAAAGCTTCCGGTCTGTAATATGACACGGAACCGGAAGGAAAACAAGGGAGAAATTATATCTTGCATTACAGCTTTAATTATGATCATAACAAGTAACGGTTGCAATTAAGATTGAAAAACGGAAACATCTTTGAAATGTCGGCCGCTTTCAAAATGGATTTTCCACAAAATCTTCCATAACAAGGTTATCCTTGACAGATTTTCAAACTGAAAGATTTTTACGAGGTTTCATGTCTAAAACAATCTTTTCATTATTGTATTTTGAAAGAAAACACTACAAAAAATAAAATTGAAAATATTGTGTTTTTTAATATTAATATGCTTTTATTATGTATATTAGTACCGGTAAGTTTTATAATGTTGGTTTATGCGAGGAGAGAGTGAGTGAGTGATCAGTGTTGTTTAGCGTCAACTCAGCAATTTTTCGGCTATATCATGGAGAGAACAAGTTAATTTTCAATGAGATGACGATGAGGTCCGCTTTGTTCTAGACCAACACGCTTAATTGGATTTTTATAGTGCTAGCTTATTGAAATAACAGTCCGTGGATAGACATGTCGCCCCACTCGGACACATTATCCTGATTCCGAGCCAACCAATCTTTGCCTTTTCTCCTTAATGCTGCGTGCTTAGCTGAGAAGCAACACATATCAAATTCATAGTCTTTGGTTTGACCCGACCCGGGGTCGAACCCACGATCTACCACAATCGAGGCGAGCACGCTAAACATTATACACCACCGATGCAGTTATGATAGAGGAAACTTCCATATTGTACTGGTAGATCATGTGTGCAGCTAGCTGGGACGTAGCTATAGGTGACCTTCAATAATTCCTATATGTGTATTTTAAATTTCAGAAAATATTTATCCATTCATATATATATTTTTTTTAGAAATAGGGACATATTCCCTTATGTTCTACCTAACAAGATCAATCTTGCCAGGTTGTGATCACATTGTAGTTGGATTTACTACTACTCTATCCTCACTAACGTTGTGAGTTCGAATCTCATTCAGCCGAGGTGTACTCGATACAACATTATGTGATAAAGTTTGTCAGTGACTTGCAACAGGTGGGTGGTTTTCTCCGGGTACTCCGATTTCCTCCACCAATAAAATTGACCGCCACGATATAACTTTTATATTGTTGAAAGTGGCGTTAAACACCACAACCCACCTCACACTTTTAGCGTTTATCTGCCAATGAATAATGGGGAAATTCGTGGGTAATTTTTATAAATTGTATAAATAATATTTAAAATATTTCGACTGAACATATATTTTGATGTCAGAATGGGCCGTTCTGGTCGTGATTGTATGATACTTGTATTTACAACTACCTATGCAGTCAGTGCCTATCACCACTAATGTTGTGAGTTCGAATACCGCTCATGGCGATGTGTACTCGATACAATAGACATATAAAGTTCATGAGAAAATGGAAACACTTTTTTGTCCTAAAGTTATCATTTTCACCCGTTCCACCTCCCTTTTTTGTCAATTGTTGGCATACGTCCAGGTATCTTTGGTATCCATTATTTCAAGTTTAGCGGGATAGGTGTGATTATTATAGTCACTGAACTTAGAATTAAGTAGAAATGTCATCATATATATAGTGGAAGTGAAAAAGGGATTGTGTTAGTTTATTTCTGATTTTGTAAAAGGCCCTGTATGACATATGATTCGAATGAATAATGGACCAAGTCTGTGAGAAGAGGAGCACATTTGATACCCATAGGCATGCCGATTGTCTGTTGAAAGACGCTTCTTCCAAGCAATGCAATATGTAGTAAATCACAATTTTGTGATGTAAATAAATGTTAGATAAAATCGAAGGGGCAGACAACAATGGACAATCCAGAGACTCTTGCAACATTGTGTACACAAGAAACAGGGCGAATACAAACAAAACATTGCACACAACACAGAAAACACAAGGCAGACATCATCATCTGGTAAAAAAACAAACTTGCTCTATGTTCACGTTGAACAACAATCAATCTCTCACTATCAGACAAAATCGCATCGGTGGTGTAATGGTATTTTGCGTTGTTTCAGTATATAGTATCACCCTGGATAGACTTCTGACCTCGAGTGTGGTATATCGTGGGTTAGAGCCTAGATTGGGTCAAACAAAAGCCTGTAAAATTAGTATTTGTTGGTTGCCCGCTATGCACACAATATTAAGGAGAAGGAGTAGACTGGTTGGCTCAGAATCAGGACGATGTTTCCGAGTGCGACGACATGTCTATCTGCGGACTGTTGTTTCAGTGAACTAGCAATATAAAAATCCAACTAAGCGTGTTGGTCTAATAAGCGGACATCATCATCATTTCATTCAAAAATTAACTTATTCTCACCATGATATAACTGGAAAATAGCTGGGTTGGTGTTAAGCAACAATCACTTGTTATCAGACAACTAACTCTAGAGACCTGTAGAGTTCTAGCTATTCATGCACTGTTTGTGATTTCTGATAGAAAGTTTTTTTTAATCATATTCCCATACTGTCCTTTATTAAACAACCATCAACTTGGATTTCCAATCCGCAAAAGAAAATTCTGTAAGGCACCATTTTAATCATGCTTCTAGTTTCTTAGAAAAAAATTAAAAATAATTTCCTCACATGGTTCAATCATAAAAAAATGCCATGTAATGACAGCCATCTTAGATTTTCAACCTACACAGACACACACACAACTTTTGCCAAAGATCACCCCAGCATCATTTCAGCCACATTTACTGTCATATGGTTCCGAGGAATCAGATAAGAATGATTTTCAAATATTTTTCCCAGAGCAACTGAGTTCACCAAGTTTTAGTTTTGTAGCCTGTTGTTTGTCCTTTCGTCCTTTTTTCTTTTGGCCATTTGTGTTGTCTGTTCTTCTTCTCATATTTGTTCTGAGATGATGGCTATCATGAATTTTTTTTATTCACAGAATAAATAAAAATGTTTCTAAGGGACCATTCAGTGATTTATCATGTACAGTTTGGGTTGAAAAAAAATTCTAATTTCTGAGAAAAATATTTTGTTTTCCCATTGGATTCCACACTAAAATGTTGTTCTGCGGTGCTAGTCATCTTGGATTTCTGATTGACATTATATCTAATCAGAAGCTTTTCTAGATCCTGGCAGCCATGATTAATTGTCAATTAACTGGCACCAAAATAACACGGCATTGGTGGTGTAATGGTTAGCCTACTCACTTTGAGTGTGGTAGGTCGTGGGTTTGAGACAAAGCAAAGACTATAAAATTGGTATTTAGCACGCCAGCATTAAGGAGAGAGAAAAAGATTGGTTGTCTGGGAATCAGGATAATATCGGAGTGGGGTGACATGTCTATCCACGGACTGTTGTTTCAATGAGCTAGCACTATAAAAATCCAACTAAGCCTGTTCGTCTAGTACAAAGTAGACCTCATCATCATCATCTCCTTAAAAATTAACTTGTTCTTGTCATGACATAGCAGATAAATTGCTGAGTTGGCATTAAACAACAATCACCCACTCACTTGCCCAAAATAACAAAACTGGGTCAAGACCTTGTAAGAAACTTTTCAGCCAAGTTTGGTTTCAATCCTTTTTAGAGCTTCTCGAAAAGTTTACAGATGACAGATTATTATTATTATTATTATTATACAATATTTATAAAGCGCCTATCTAATAAAACAATTACTCTAAGCGCTGTACAAAACACATAAAATCTTAATCCTATCAATAAAAGTAAAAGTAGCAATAAGAGTCAAGAATAAATTGAAAATAATAATAATGATCATAAATAAAATAAAAACAAAATAAAATAAAAAAAAATTAAACAGGGGGGAATTTAAGATGATATAAGTACAAGTTAAAAAACTGTCACCATAAAATGCTCTAAAAAGATGAGTTTTACACGTTTCTAGAAAATGCCAACTGATTGCACATGTCCAAAAATAATTATAATTAAAAGAGATGCCAAGTGATAGCAATAACTCTGACACTTAATGGGCCGTCGTGGTCGCGTTTGTATGGAAGTTGGATTCACAACTACCTGTGTAATCAGTGCTTATCACCTCTAAAATAGTGAGTTCAAACCCCGTTCATGGCGAGATCTACTTGATACAACATGTGATAAAGTTTGTCAATGATTTGCGACAGGTCGGTGGTGTTCTCTGGCTTTCCTCTACCAATAAAATTGAATGCTACCATATAACTGAAATATTGTTGAAAGTGGCGTTAAACACCATAAACCAACCAACCAACCAACTAGATATGACACTTCTAGTCTGGTGAGCTGAAAAAAAAATGTTCCTACCAAAATATAGATTTATCAAAAACAATGAAAATAACATCAAATTATGTTTCAATCTTTTAATATTAATAAATCATAATAATAATTTATTTTTCCTATATTTACAACAAACTTGAAAGACTATTTATTAAATGATATATCACAAAGCAATGTCACAAAATTAGGCTACAAAACCGTAATAATAAATATAATAACGAAGCTTTCACAATAATACAGCCTGAATTATCGATGATTTGTAAAATATTTCTCTTTATCGAGTGAAAAAAGTGTGATATTATACAATTAATGACTTTTAATGAGGTGGATACAAGGATTTATTAACCCAAGAATATTATATTTACAGAGGCCCCTTAGGGCAGAGGTAAATATATTATTCTTGGGTTAATAAATCCTGGTATCCACCGAATTGAAAGTCATTAATTGTTTTATTATATGACACATTTTATATGTTTCTTTCACCCTTAAAATAAGCTTTTTATCACAACATTTTCGTTTGCTTACATTGTTGGAATGTTATAATCACCTGGTGTGACGTCACGCCAGGTGAATATAACATTCCAACAAGGTGAACAAAACCACGAGGTGATTATAATGTTTTATAAAGATCGTTACTAGGGACGTCAGCCAATCAGAAAAGACATTATTTGAAGTCATATAATAAGAATAATTATTGTTGATTGGGACATTCTCCCTTTGATCTTTGCAGGAGATGAGATCAAATATCAGGCAACTAGCATGACATTAACATAATATCGCTGTTTTTTAATATGATGTTAAAAACTTGATAAACATACCATCAAGCAACTAGCGTGATATTACATTGTAACATAATATCTCTGTTTTTTAATATGATGTTAAAAACTTGATAATCATACCATCAAGCAACTATCGTAATATTACATTGTAACATAATATCTCTGTTTTCTAATGTGACATTATAATGACATCACCTTAATTACCAAATCCTTGATAAACATACTATCGTTTTTTATGTTTTGCTCGAAATTGAATTCTCGTCGCATCTCNTTTTTAATATGATGTTAAAAACTTGATAAACATACCATCAAGCAACTAGCGTGATATTACATTGTAACATAATATCTCTGTTTTTTAATATGATGTTAAAAACTTGATAAACATACCATCAAGCAACTATCGTAATATTACATTGTAACATAATATCTGTTTTCTAATGTGTTATAATGACATCACCTTAATTACCAAATCCTTGATAAACATACTATCGTTTTTTATGTTTTGCTCGAAATTGAATTCTCGTCGCATCTCACATCTAAGGCTTCACCTACGATGAGCTTATGCTAAGACAAATTCATTCTTGCAAAATCTGATATGAAAAACTGTAGTTGATTTCTATGTGTAATTATTTAAGGAATATTTCAAATTTTTGAACAGGTTATACGATATAACCTATTTTGGGACAGCTTATGGTTAATAAAGTGTGAAGCCGTTTATGAAAAGCGTAAACTGTTCCAAACCAGGTACATGTAATACAGGTATAACCTGTTCAAAAATTCCTTATAATTTAATTTTTGCAACAAAATTTAATGATACCTCTATTTTAATTTCAATCATTTCATGGGACTATTTGAATTAGCTGTTAGCAATTATCAAGTATAATCAATGTTGCTCTAGGCAGATCAGCCAATCAGACTGCAGTATTCACAGCAAATTAAATTATAGGATGTTATATTCACAAATCCTCAAAAAACATACTAATTTGTTGATATGTTTTTCTTGAAATGGAATTTGAATAGTATTGTGAAAGTATTGTTTTTCGTGGAGCATCAATTTTCGCGGATTTTGTGGTTTAGCGAAAACTACGAAATATAATACACAACGAAATAGAAAATGTCCATTATATCATTTTGTGCCAAGTATGAAACCCAAAATTAAGGAACCCACCAAACAAGGAATTTTCCTCAAACCAAGAAAATTTGCAACCACGAATGAAAGTATTTTCACAATGTCTCCTTTTCCTCAAACCAAGAAAATTTGCAACCACGAATGAAAGTATTTTCACAATATCTCGAATTTCGATGCAATGTTGTCCCTGGTACGTAAAAGAACTGAAATATATTTGATTTTGATTGCATACAATTTCTGTCCTTGTTTAGCACTGTTTATTAGTTATAATATATAGGTATAAATATATAAATATACTTTAGAAATTCCAAAATTACATTTCAATTGAACAGTCTTCACCCTAACCCACTTACCCAAAGCCCAAGACAAGTAAAACTGGATTCAGACTAGTGAAAATTATGAAAAATTTGCTTGAATAAATAGAAATTTTTTCAATTTGACTTTTGGGCAAGTAGGTGAAAAAAAATCAAGGCAAAGACTGTTGAATGTACTTACAATGTTAAAGTAAAATTTTGGTAGCAAAAAAAATGTCTAAAAAATATTTATATCACACCAAACAATATAGCTGTACATCAGATTATAGAAATGTTATTTTTTTTTAGCAATCTACAAAACCTGAATGTCCATCTAAGTGAAAAGAGCAACCAATAGAGGCTTTAATTATCTATGGCTTAATCGATCTAATTAAAATCAGCTGTTAAAATATGCTACACTCACCTAACATCTGACAGAAGATTAAAGGTCATGTCCAGATTACCTCATGATCAGCCAATGAAAACACTACTGATAAAATCTTAACAGTGCCTTTCATGCTTTTTTTTTATTACTGGATTCAAATGTTAAATTTTCCATTTACACAAGAATATCACATGTTTTAAGATTTCACAAGTGATGAGGAGGAATCTTATTTGCAGAATGAATGTAAAGTGTCATATAATGAATGGTAAAAACTAATATGATTGAAATCAGATCTCTCACTTGCTCTCCTGTACTGATATGTCGTGGTGTGGGAGATCTGAGGAAATCCTATAAAAGGTCCCTATGTCATAAGGTTGTGACCTTTTTCAACCAATCAGATTGTCTGTAGCATGCAAAGCAGCTTAATAACATTTTCATAGTCTCACAATCTCCATTTTCATTGGCTTGTACATTGGGTCACTTGCATGCGACCTGTAATGAGGCTTCCTGAGATCTACCATGCCACGACATATCAATAAAGGGGAACAAGTGAGAGATATGACTTTAATCAGATTGGGTAAATACTAAATGCAGTTCCATATACTAGCAAAACATCTCATGAATATTCATATTTCACATGTACATGTATCATAAAAAAAAAAACAATCATAAAAATGCAGACATGTATTTTCTGCTAAACTAAACATGTGAGGAATATTCAGTTGAGCATTTTCAAACATGTCATGCATATTTTAAATGTTCACATGTTTACTGTTTACTGCTCTAGATCTACTAAACATGCTAAGCATATTTAATTATCTATGTTGCAGCATAATGATCATTAACTATTTCAAGAGTTTCTACAGCTCACATGTTTAAACCTTAAAATACTGACAAGTGTTGTTCTAAATTAAACACATCAGAGCTATGCTCAACATCAAGCGACAAATGTTTCATATACATTCAGGACGGCATCAGATGTATGTAAATATCACAGTTCTTTGGGCTAAACATGTCATCAATATTCAAATGTGACATGTTTAGTGGAACATGTCAATAATACTCATGTTTATTAACTAAACATGTTTAATAATTGAACAGGTCATAATTACTCATGTTTATTAACTAAACATGTCTAATAATTGAACATGTCAAAACACTCATGTTTATTAACTAAACATGTTTAATAATTGAACATGTCAAGACTACACATGTTTATTAACTAAACATGTCATTGTCAGTTACACGTTTAAATGAACGTAGATCATCTGTATCCTGTACCACCTCGTGATATGTTGTAGGAATACTGTCGAGATTTTGACATTGTTGAATTAGGAACTCTTACACTTCTTAAATTGTCTGAAAATAAAAATAAAAATCATAATGAACCAATAATTGCAAAATAAGTCTCAAGAAACTATTTCAGGAATTGTCTGTGGGTACTCTAGTACAGATTTGATATAGAGTAAGCTCCCCTTCCAATGACTGGTTAAATTAAAAGATATACTGGTAACCTGATACAGAGTAAACTCCCCTTAACTGGTTGAATTAGAAGAATATACTGGTAACCTTTTATTATTTCTTATGCATACTTACCGAAAGGCTGGTCAAATGATACTTTATGGCAAAAATTAGTATATACAATTATAACGTGAACCAATATAGCATTACGTATATGTTTATGTAGTATTATATATTTCTAGTAATTCAACTTTAATATGATGTATCCGTTGATTTGTAAAAAAAAAAAGAAAAAAAAGAAGAAGTTATTGTATAGCTAACAAAAATTCCAAACAAACGACTTATGGTAATTAGATTGTAATCACTGCCAAAAATACCTCTATAGTAACCCCCTTCCCCCTCTTAATTTTTTGTAATAGGAATCTAAAATTCATGTGTTCTTTTAAATTCAATCCTTCTACTTTATGAAAAGAAAGTTTATAATGGTCAACAATTCCTCCAATATAAATAAAACTAACAAGGGCAACGCAAAGCGTGGCGTATCCCCTTGCCTAAAAATTTGACCGTGACCTTGACCTTTGACCTTAAAAATCAATAGGGTTCCAGATTCCCTTAAGGACTAAGTATGTACCAAGTGTGGTCAAAGTCCATTGAAGGATGTTGATTCTAGAGTTTTCACAAGGATTTACGGAAGGACGTAAGAGTTACTATATCTCTTCGCAACTCCGTTGGTGAGGGGATAACAATCACCTCTCATCTTAACTCCCAGAAAACACACCCCATGATATATGATGTTAAAAATCCAGGTCCTCGCTTTGGCCAGGCACAAAAATGTGGCGGGGCTAAACCAGTTAATGAGATCCAAACTACATGTTTTTATCCAGAGAAGTACAAATGACCTCTACGTGAACTTGAGCTTTGCTAAATCATAAAAAAAAGAAGTATATAAACAATCACTTAATTGAAGTCTCATCATCACACCTGAGTGTTTCTCTTTATCAACTGTTAATGGGAGGCTGGAAACACCAAACAAGTGGCAAAGTCTATTTAGCTCAAGCTGTTTTTTGTTTTCTTAATGAAAAACAATAATATCAGCTGTCTTTATCATAAAAGTGGGTTGATTTTATTCTAATGACGCATTATATATAGTATAAAATTAATAAGTGTCTTAAGCAGGACTTGTGAAAACACGATAAAAATCATGAAATTGAACCAAAACATCATTAATAATTTTTGTTTTTCCCCCACATGAGACTTTTTTTTCAGCGATACAATTAATATACAATGAACAAATCTATTATTGTTTTTTTTTTATTCTTCTTCATATAACCAGGGATATGTAAAGAAACTTTTCTTAAGGCGCAAAATACCACATTATTTGTTTGCTATTTGCCTACATATATATTATTTGCACCTACACGAAAACAATAAAAGAAAATTCAATATCATTTTTACCGTTTAATTCTGACATGCACTGTTTGGCTTGAAGCAAATTTGTACTTTCTGAAAAAGCTTTTTTTAATTCATATTCTCATAGTGTTTTGCATTAAAATAGGTCCTTGCTTGGTGTCAGCCATCTTGAATTTCCGATCCACGCAAAAACCGCAGATTTTCAAGAGTCATTTTCACTCAGCTGATTTATATAAGCAATGAAAAAAAAAAAGATTTTCTGACATTCCTTCATCATGTGGTGACGGCCATCTTGGAATTTAAGATTAGCACAAAAATCACAAGTTTGGTAGAACCTAACCTTAGTATAAAGTGGCTGAATTGATTTCCAAGACGATTGTCTCTGTGGTGATGGCCATCTTGGATTTTAGATTAGAACAAGAATAACAAGTTTGGTAGTGGCTAACCTTTGTATAAAATGGATGAATTGGTTTAAATCTGTGATATGGTTTCTGGGAAGATTGTTTCCGTGGTGACAGTAATCTTGGACTTCTTGGACTTCAGATTGGCATTACAATTAGAACTTTTGTAAAGGTCTACAGAGTTCCTGAAGTTCGTCAGTCATGTCATGACCGACAAAATTTGGGCAGAATTTGCTAAGAACGAACACAAGATTGGTATTTTGCAATATAAAATTAATGAGGACTGACATTTTTTTTCACTAGGACCATCAGACCCATATGCAATTTTTTTAACCCTGTGTCTACCCTAGTATCATTTGTGCATCATTTGCTTTAAATATTTGAAAACATTTCTGGAAAGAAGCTGTTGGTATATATATATTTATTATATAGATAGGTGTGAAATATGGAGATTAATCCGGGAAATAAATTCCGATATTTCACATGTGAAATATCAGTTTTTTCCCGCCAGAACTACTTTTAGACAACTATTTATGTAAGTGTAGTGGTTACGTCCCTTGTTGTGTTACGATGAATACACACATGATTGTAACCTGAAACAATTAAACAAATGAAAATAAAGTTTTGAGTACTTTTATAAATTATTTCAATTGAATCATTTTATTTATACATTAAAATCAAACACTTGCTTATTCTAAATCGAATCATTTCACTAGCATAACACAACAGATTTAAATATAAACAAACAACTGCAATGTTAAAAGTGCATTGTAGATTGTCAGTTTCCTAATTCCTTTCACCATCCCTTTTCAATGAAAAATCGTCTGCTTTGAACAATCTTAAAATAGAAAAAAAACAAAACAAAAAACGACAAAATGTCTGATCATTTTGACGCATATACGGCTGCTGTAGTCTCCAAATTTTTAGAAGAAAATTATTTTGAAAATGTGGAAAGGCCAGAATTTAATATTCTAGATGTCCAAACAAATGTTCCAAATTCCAATGGCAATACAAATGAAAATGTATATCAAACTAAAGCCCAGCCGGGTAGATTTCAGAACGTTTCATTTGGGGACATTGATGCATTCCTTAGTTCGAATTCTGTTACATATGAAATACACACGACTCGGACAATAATAACACATTGTGCCTGGGTCCTCAGATAAATCGGACTGACATGAGTCACAATTGCAATGAATTTTTCCACAACAACTTTACAAATCCTCCCATATTCAAATAAAATTCAGAAACTCTGCCTTCATTTAAATTTCCAATTTTTTCATCGAAGCGACAACACTTGACTTGTTTGAATGTGCAGCCATATTGATTACATACTATAATTGCTCGTAGATTCAAACGCGTGGAATGAAATATACAAATTAAATAAAATAATATAAAAGAAATTTTGGAAGTCTATATAATAAAGAGTATAACTAATCGTAGATTTTGAATATCAAAATAAGACCACTCGTGACCGAATACGTATTAAGGATTAAAAAAAACTTGTGGACGGAACAAGTTCCGCCCACTCTTTTAATCCTTATGCGTACTTCGGTCGCTCGTTGTCTTATTTTGATATTCAAAATCTACGATTAGTTATACTATATATATTCCATAAGTGTTTAAATCAATTTCTGTTTAAAACAAGCCTACGTAACTTGCAATAATGCCAGCCAACTTGAATGGAGGTCAGGGCTGTCGAAAAATGGAGACCACCACCCATGAAATATCCCAGGCTAGATTGGATTAAATTAGCTGAAGCACTTTGAGAGGAGAAAGATTATGATTTTTTTTGCTAAAAAATCTTTTTTTTCAGGAAATATTGGCAAAAAACTATGACACATGTCATACCATTCGTTAAAAAAACTCATAAAAAAATCAAACAATTCCACACAGCGACAACATTATTAAGTATCACTCAAATTAACTTGTTATACTATTTTGTATCTAAAGATTAGTTAAAAAAATTGTTCAACCTTACAGATTAGTTTTCGTAATAAAGTTAATAGCTACTTTTCCTCCACCTCTATATTACAGTGGAACCTCACTATCTTTAAGACTTCATTCTATTCTTGGATTTAATAATAGGGTTAAGCTTTATAGGGTTCTAGTGTTTTCTTTAATGCCACTTATAACTCAATATCAGCTATATCGTAGCAGTCAGTTTTATTGTTGGAGCAAACCAGAATATCTCGAGAAAACCACAGATCTGCCGCAAGTCACTGTCAAACTTTATCACATAATGTTGTATCGAGTACACCTCACCATGAGTGGGATTCAAACACACGACATTAGTGGTGATAGCACTGATTGCATTTATATATAGGTAGTTGTAAATCCAACTCCATACGATCACGACGGCACCTGATTACATAATAAATGTAATGGTTAACATGGTCGGAGATCAAGATATTTACATCAGTGAAAAAAACAAAAAAAACTTTTTAATGTTAACACTTGATAATTTGAAGTTAAAATGACGGATCCCTTAGGCATTAACCATTATCTTCATTGTGGGTCTGTGACTCCCCCCCCCCCCAAAAAAAAATAATTTCCTAATACACCCTACTTCAATATCCCCCTTTTTAACTAAATTCCCTTTGCGAATTTAGCAGAAAAAAGTTGTCAACTCAGAGATGCGAAAAAAAAAAAGTTCTGTCAAAAAAAAGAAAAAAAAGAAAAGAAAAGAACTTAGAAGCCTATTAACATAAAAATGGTTGGTCCCTTAGAATGTGTCATATAAAAGAGGTTCCATTCTGGAAACGAAATTCAACTAAATCTTTTATCTTTTATCAATTTCACAACACTTTCAACAAAATAAAACACTAAAACTCACAGCATGCAATCAACATCTTAGCATTTTTTTAAAAAAAAAGCAGAAATTATAATTGTAAAAAATCACATAAAAATAAAACGAAGCAGAAGTTATCGCTGTAAACAAACTGTTGCCATGGCAGCCATTTTTACCTTCGCCTATGATAACTAAAACTACTAGAACGACTGGTACTTCTCCTGAAACTACTTGCACTACTGCATCTACTGGTACTACTCCGACTATTGATACTCCGACTATTGATGTTCCGACTATTTATATATAGACTTGAGCAATCGTCTTCCGATATAGATAAAACTGTAAGAATTTTATAATTACTTTAATTGATTGATTGATTTGGTGTTTAATGCCAACTTTAGAAGTATTTCAGCTACATCATCGTGGGATTATAATTACTTTAAGCTTGAACAAAAATTATAGTGTGTGCATTTATTAATGTGAATATATTACTATTGATGAAAAAAATAAGGTTAATTTGCAGTCTGTGCCAGAAACCATTAACCCTAAGCCCCAGTCTGGTAAAAATTGCATATAATTTGCTTAAACAAATAGAAAAATTCTTCTAAAATATTGATCGGGCTAGTTTGTCAAAATGTTTTTGGCACAGACTAAAATTGATACAATTGTCATCATATTAAAATAAAATAATGAAGGATGAAAGTGGTGAAATATCTGAAATGTGAGCTTTAGATTATGAATATAGATATTCTTTTTTTGCCTTAGTGAAACAAGTCATTAAAATAAAGTTTTATATATCATTACATCTTCCTGCAAAAAAAAATCTGTTAAAAAAATCTCCACAACAGTAAGGAAAATGAAAAGGGAATCAGTTCAACTAAGGGAGATAACTCTTATATAACTAACTTACTTGCTAAATCTTCATCTTCCAATGGATTCCAATCAAAGTTTCTAGGATATCCCTGGTTATCAATGAAGGGTGATGGGAGAAATCCTTTCTTTGATACGAGAGGATGATAACGATCAACAGCAAAATTATATGACAGTGCTGCAATAATAAATAAACATTATATTACCATTGAATATGGTAAAGAAAATTGTAGGTTACCGCACATCTCCCAGAACCCTAATTTTAATGGATATGTCTTTGTTTTTCTGTGTAAACAAGAGAATCAGAAATAAACTGTCTCTTTAGGTTCAAGTAAGTAGCTTATTCTCCCATTTTGTAGTCAGATGGCAGTCATATTCTAGGGTTAGGCTTATGGCATTAAATGGTTCTTTCAACAATATTTCAGTTATATCGTTGCTGTCAGTTTTATTAGTTGAGGAAACTGGAGTTCCAAGAGAAAACCACCGACCTGTCTCAAAACACCGACAAACTTTATCACATAATGTATCGAGTACACCTTTCCCTGAACGGGGTTCAAACTCATAATTTTAGTGGTGATAGGCACTGATTGCACAGGTAGTTATAAATCCATTTACAATGCGATCACGACCACGACCACGACCGTCCCGATCTGTCTTTATTTTTCTGTGTAAACAAGAGAATTAGAAATTAACTGTCTCTTTAGGTTCAGGTAAGTAGTATGGCAGTCAGAGGATTTTAAAACATTTCCGCATAATGGAAATTCCTACGTTCAAACTATGACCATAATGATGAAAGCCATCTTGAATTTTTGATAAACACAAACTGTAACTTAAACAATTTACAGAAACATTAAAAACATTATTAGAGTACTATTTGCTCGATGTGAAATTTTTTGAAATTTCAGCCAATCAGAATACAAAGAATTTTCTCTTGCAATGCAACAACAACATATTTCTGATGCCTTGAATGATGACCACAACTCATCTCAAAGTGACACAGCCTCTAAGCCTTCTAAATAACAAAACTAGAGGCTCACATGATCCTGTATCTCTAAACAGGCCTTAGAGTCATAACACTTTTGTGAATAAATTTGCATTTGTACTCGAAAACTCAGTCAATCAGAACACTGTTTCAAACAAATACTGTGCTCTGATTGGACAATTTTGGAGTATGAGTACAAAAATAGTACTTTTATGACAGTAGGGTCTGGAGTATAATTGTGAAAAAATCTATAATAACGGACTGACACCATAAATACTAAAAGGTCACATGACCTCTGGTAAAGTGAGCTAAAAATAATCATTCTGATAAACTTGCATCAGTCAGCATAAAAAACACAGATGTCATAAATTATCAAGTCTAAAGTTAAGAATATTGATCATCTATTCTGCAGACCAGGAACCAGCTCACTCATAATAAATACCGTGAAAAACAAGGTAATCTATTAACTTGAAACCAGATCACACTCACTCATAATAAATACTGTGAAAAACAAGGTAATCTATTAACTAGAAACCAGATCACACTCACTCATAATAAATACCGTGAAAAACAAGGTAATCTATTAACTAGAAACCAGATCACACTCACTCATAATAAATACCGTGAAAAACAAGGTAATCTATTAACTAGAAACCAGCTCACACTCACTCATAATAAATACCGTGAAAAACAAGGTAATCTATTAACTAGAAACCAGCTCACACTCACTCATAATAAATACCGTGAAAAACAAGGTAATCTATTAACTAGAAACCAGCTCACACTCACTCATACCGTGAAAAACAAAATAATCTATTAACCAGGAACCAGCTCACACTCGCTCATAATAAATACCGTGAAAAACAAGGTAATCTATTAACTAGAAACCAGCTCACACTCACTCATACCGTGAAAAATAAAATAATCTATTAACCAGGAACCAGCTCACACTCACTCATAATAAATACCGTGAAAAACACGGTAATCTATCGTGTCAGACATCTAATTGCAAATCAATAATATTTTAAATGATTTCTTAATGGCTTAGGCCGAAGAAAAAATTACCTGTGTTTCTGGTAATATTCTTGAAAAAAAATGGGGTAGGTAGGCAATTTTATTTACCTAGGAGTTACGGTTATGGTGTTTAACTCCACTTTCAACAATATTTCAGCTATATCGTGGCGGCTAGTTTTATTGGTGGAGAAAGCCGGAGTGCCCGGAGAAAATTACTTACAAACTTTATCACAAAATGTTGTATAGAGTACACCTCACCATGAAGGGTGTTAAAACTCACAACGTTAGTGGAGATATGCAATGATTGCACAGGTAGTTGTAAATCTAACTACCATACGATTACAACAGCCCTTATTTACCTCGGTTACACAGGACAAAAATCTAAGTACTTGTCCATAAATGGCAATAAAAACATTAAGGTATGCACTAAAATTAGGGTTGGCAGGGCCATCGGAAATACAGGTACTTTTTTTTTTGCTTAATTTACTTACCAGCAGCCGAAGGTACCCATTTTGACCAGTATGGACGAGCAGGTTTTTTTGGCGTAGGATGCCAGCATGGAACAGGTGGTAATTCACCTATAACACAAGAAAGAAAGTCCCTTTGTTAAGATGTAGCCAAAAAATATTCAGTATAATAAAATTGTAATTTATATTTGTCATACCTAAAGAAATCAACAGAATCTTTGAGTTAAAAAATATAATTAATTATTAGTTTTTAATCTTATCTTTGTAAACATATAAGTTTTAAAGCATAAACTCGGTATCACAGACAATTAACGAAATTGATTTGGACATAGTCACTTATTGAAATTGACACTGACAATACATAGTTGTCAATAGAGCGAAAAGAACTTGGAAATGCTTGTTCAGGATAGCATCTCAGATTTAGCAAAAGATATTGTAGGGAGTCGGAATATAACGACTAGATTATTCAGGTTATTAGCAAATATGAAATATTACAAAAGGGAGGTAACCTTACCATAAATTTGTTTGACTAGAGCTTTTTGTTTCATTGCAATCACTTCAGGATCCCACAAATGGAGTTGTCGTCTGTTTGGTGTTAATGACCTCAGAAGTTTACGTCTGCAAAAAAAAAAAAGAGTCAAAAGTATTTGGTTTTATTACATTTTTTATTTTCTTTAAAAGCATTAGACTACGTGACAATTCTGTCCATTTAAAATCCCCAAAATCTCATACTTACGTAGTGTTTCAGCTAGACTTTGAAATCTTCAGGACAGTTGCCAGTTTTATGTAAATTTCTTCAAGACATTTTTTAATAATTAAACTAATTTCTATAAAGTTCTTCTGGACATTTTGAGAAATAGGTGGGCAAATGTCATGAGACCGGTGCCTAGCTGAATGACTGCTTATGTACCGATTTATTGAAATCTATGCTTGCTAATATTTTATGTATATTGTACGATTATTTCATGCAGATAAAAAAAAAACAACCCATAATACATGTATATCTAATTATCGCACACAACACGTTTCAGGAATAACCGTCATCAGGCAGACATGGGGTAATCGTAATTTGTAATCGTAATCAGTTGTAATCGATTACATTTTTTCATGTAATCGGATGTAATCTGTAATCGTCCATTTTTTAGATTACATGTAATCGCAATGTAATCGATTACATTCATTTTGACCCTGTAATCATGATTACTTTCTGATTACATTTAGATTACTTTTCATCATTTTGACTTATTTTGTCCTGAAACATATATCTCCTTAGATATTTAATGTACATGTATGATTTATGTAAATGAATTTTCTTCATGGAATATATTTAACAAATAATGTAGAATGGTTTACTAGAAAACATATAAAGTTTATTGACATCTAAATAAATAAATATGTTATGAAATTCAATTGTTAAAAACTCATAAAAAAAACCTCTATCAAAATAAAGTGGCAATCACAACATGATCAAAAGATATTCTTCTATGTTTAATTGCGATCAAAACTATCACAAGTACAAAAAATATTAAGTATGGCTTCAAAGACTTGATATCCAAACAAATAATATCTCAATTTCAATTTCTTTGGAGTTTCAAAATTTCAGTGAAAACAGCTCTAAAATTTTAAATTATATTTTATTAAACCTATTTACATAAATTAATTATTATAGAGATTTAGTTTTCATATTTAGACTGAGAAATTATGCATATTTTTAAGCAAATTTTTAGAATCAGAATGACTTTTGTTTTTGTTATCTTCTGAATTATATATCAAGGATATTCATGGAAATGGTGTGAAATGATGATTGCTACATAATTTGGTGTCATAAATAAGACTTTAATTACAAATTTTATCTGTGGCACAAGTTAACTGCTAGTTTATTATCCACAATAAACTTTTGACAGGATGTTTGAAATTATTTGATATATATCATTAAAATGTGCAAACGTACAGTGTGTGGCCAAAAGTATTCGTGCATGTAAAAAAATCCCTATATAATCAACCAAAACAATATTTTTTTCAAAAAATTAATGTGAAGCCATTTCAGGATAGATTTTAAAATTTTTTACACCAAAACATTCGGAATTGTCTATATTTTGATTGTTTATTTGCTCATTATGTTTATATGAGTTGTTTTTATTTATACATAATTTAAACACAACAAATAAAAATTGACTTTGATTTTCTTATATATTTCAACTAAAAATAAATCCTAAAAATTAACAATCATGTTTAAATTATGTACAAATAAAAACAACTCATATAAACATAATGAGCAAATAAACAATCAAGATATAAACAATTCTGAATGTTTTGATGTAAAATTTGTTAGCATCTATCCAGAAATAGCTTCACAATAATTTTTTGAAAAAATATGGTTTTGGTTGATTATATAGGGATTTTTTTTACATGCGCAAATACTTTAGGCCACACACTGTATGTTATAATATTTACTAATAGTATAAGATGGAATTAATATTGGTCATAGTAATAAGACACAACTTATTTTATGAAAAAAGGAAAATGAGAATAGCTGTTTATAATTTACAATGTACTGTATCTTTTTGCATGTAATGATCACATTAAAACTGAATTATAATTTACTGTTCTGAGTAAGAAATACATTAAAAAAATGAGATGTTGGACAGATGCATATGAGACAAAATAACATAAAAACACTAATATATTGGTTGTCATGCCATTAAATGTAATCAGTAATGTAATCCATTACATTTACAAAGTAATTGTAATTTAATCGATTACATTTGAAAATTGATGTAATCATAATGTAATGTAATCATGAAAATTGCAAAGTAACTGTAATGTAATCGATTACATTTGAAAGTAATTGACCCCAAGTCTGTCATCAGGTATACTCATAGTTAAAAGATTGCAAAGCTAAATAATTTAGAGGTCTTTAGGGACAATATAAGGTGGTACCATACACTTCAGGTAAAATTTGATCAGCTTATTTAATTTTCTTATTTTTCTGGCAGTGTGTTTGAATATATCCACTGTAATAAATATCAAAATTTTAACAAATTCCAACCAACATACTAAGAGCTATAAATTCACTAGCCACAAAGCAGCTTTTCTCTCTGTGATTTTGATCACTGAGATGCTTGAAATCTGCATACAAACATCATATGATCAAAACGTTCAATTGATTTTAAAGAGTTATCTCCCTGTAGTGTATGGTACCCCATTAAACCAACAGTCCTGAACAGGACAACTAAAATCTACTAAGGTTATATATAATGAGGAATGCAGAATAAACAATGAATAACTGGTAAACTTTCTTGCAAACATTCTAGTCAACATCAGCTTGCAGTACAAAAATGGCACGGGT
>MJUT01035589.1:396771-427699 GCA_002080005.1 Gigantidas platifrons
TAATCATGATTACTTTCTGATTACATTTAGATTACTTTTCATCATTTTGACTTATTTTGTCCTGAAACATATATCTCCTTAGATATTTAATGTACATGTATGATTTATGTAAATGAATTTTCTTCATGGAATATATTTAACAAATAATGTAGAATGGTTTACTAGAAAACATATAAAGTTTATTGACATTTAAATAAAAAAAATATGTTATGAAATTCAATTGTTAAAAACTCATAAAAAACCTCTATTAAAATAAAGTGGCAATCACAACATGATCAAAAGATATTCTTCTATGTTTAATTGCAATCAACACTATCACAAGTACAAACAATACTAAGTATGGCTTCAAAGACTTGATATCCAAACAAATAATATCTCAATTTCAATTTCTTTGGAGTTTCAAAATTTCAGTGAAAACATCTCTAAAATTTTAAATTATATTTTATTAAACCTATTTACATAAATTAATTATAGAGATTTAGTTTTCATATTTAGACTGAGAAATTATGCATATTTTTAAGCAAATTTTTAGAAATGACTTTTGTTTTTGTTATCTTCTGAATTATATATCTGACAAGGACATGATTGGAAATGGTGTGAAATGATGATTGCTACATAATTTGGTGTCATAAATAAGACCTTAATTACAAATTTTATCTGTGGCACAAGTTAACTGCCAGGTTATTATCCACAATAATCTTTTGACAGGATGTTTGAAATTATTTGATATAGTGGAACCTGTGCAATCCCGACACCTGAGTTTTCCGACAATAATTTATGGTCCCAAAGTAGTTCTGTTAACATAAATAAAACCTGAGTATTCCGACATCCTGTACAATCCGACACATTTCCCTGGTCCCTTGGTGTGTCGGATTAGACAGGTTCCACTGTATTATTAAAATGTGCAAACGTATGTTATAATAATTCTATTCTTATTAGAATTTATCAATAACTCGTAATCTGATTGGATATCGTCACTTATTCTATGTCATTCGAAAGGAATTTATAAATCAATATTTCCGTTTACTGGACTACTTTTTTTGCAGCGCTACGGAGTAGGAATATGAAAAATCCACCAAGAATTATTAATATTTAACATCGAAAACAAACACGATGTCCAAGAATAAGAATTATAAGGATTAAACACTGTTTTTAGGAAATTATGTATGCATAAACTCTGGCAGCTCACTCACAAACTTTACATAAAGTCCTTCGGACTTTATTCAGTTTGTGAGTGAGTAGCCGGAGTTTATACATAGATAATTCCCTAAAAAACAGTGTTTAATCCTATAATATTTACTAATAGTATAAGATGGAATTAATATTGGTCATAGTAATAAGACACAACTTATTTTATGAAAAAAGGAAAATGAGAATAGCTGTTTATAATTTACAATGTACTGTATCTTTTTGCATGTAATGAACACATTAAAACTGAATTGTAATTCATTGTTCTGAGTAAGAAATACATTAAAAAAAAGAGATGTTGGACAGATGCATATGAGACAAAATAACATAAAAATACTAATATATTGGTTGTCATACCATTAAATGTAATCAGTAATTTAATCGATTACATTTACAAAGTAATTGTAATTTAATCGATTACATTTGAAAATTGATGTAATCATAATGTAATGTAATCATGAAAATTGCAAAGTAACTGTAATGTAATCGATTACATTTGAAAGTAATTGACCCCAAGTCTGTCATCAGGTATACTCATAGTTAAAAGATTGCAAAGCCAAATAATTTAGAGGTCTTTAGGGACAATTAAGGTGGTACCATACACTTCAGGTAAAATTTGATCAGCTTATTTACTTTTCTTATTTTTCTGGCAGTGTTTGAATATATCCACTGTAATAAATATCAAAATTTTAACAAATTCCAACCAACATACTAAGAGCTATAAATTCACTAGCCACAAAGCAGCTTTTCTCTGTGATTTTGATCACTGAGATGCTTGAAATCTGCATACAAACATCATATGATCAAAACTTTCAATTGATTTTAAAGAGTTATCTCCCTGTAGTGTATGGTACCACCTTAAACCAACAGTCCTGAACAGGACAACAACAATCTACTAAGGTTACTTATGTTGAGGAATGCAGAATAAACAGAGAATAACTGGTAAACTTTCTTGCAAACATTCTAGTCAATATCAGCTTGCAGTACAAAAATGGCACGGGTTGCTAATTATTAATGGTTGATCGTCAAAAATACTAGAAAGCTGAGTATCCACCCATTTTATTAATGTACAGTCAAACCTGCCTATGCGGTCACCTCTATTAAGCAGTCACCTATGTTAAAAGGTCACCTTTTTCCTGTCCTGTCATTGAAAATTTCATATGGATTGAATCTTTTTTAAGAGGCCACCTTTATTATATTATAAGGCCACTTTTTCTTTTTCTCAAAGGTGACCTCTTAATACAGGTTTGACTGTACTTGTGACCAAAGAAATTTCTAGTCTTCCTTCATAAAGAAAGACTATAAGGTTGGTATGTGTTGCTTATACATTAAGCATACAGCATTAAGAAGTAAGAACAGTTTTAGTGTTGGAGGAAGCCAGGGGAACCCAGAGAGAACCACCAACCCTGGACAAACAATTGGTAAACTTTATCACTTGCGGCTGCGAGTCGAGTGCACAATTTTTTTGTAATTTGCAAAGCTGGGAGCGAACCCACACCGTATCTGTCACACAGATAGGCTTGTATGAGCTGTTAGATCCAACGACCTAACTCACTGAGCCACCTGGGCCCCCAATATTATGTCCGAGTGGAGCGACATGTCTACCTGCATGCAGACTGTTGATTCAATGAACTAGCACTACAAAAATGCAATGTCACAATACATACCTTCATCATTTCATTTTCATCAAAATGTAACCTGTTTTCACCATAATTTAGCTGAAAAAACTGTTCACTTGGAATTAAACAACAATCAATCACTTTTCCTTCATAAATCTTCTAATCCACTGAACTTACAATAACAGAAAATGAAATCCTAAACTCTAAAATCAGTGAAATTTTCTCATTGAAAATTAACTTGTTCTCATCATGATATAGCTGAAAATTGCTGAGTTGGCATTAAACAACAATCACTCATTTACCAAATTCATAGAAAACAGTTTCACATGTATATAACTTATAAACTAAAAAAGTAAAACTGTTTTACCTGGAATTTCCAGCATTTTTAACTAACCAAATTCATTAATATTTTAAAAGCAGGCAATTACACTGATTGAACAGTGATAAAAAATTAAAGCATCCAAAAGACAATGAATAAAATATGACATTTACTTTCCCTGGGAACAAAATCAATCAACGATCGTACAAATCATGATAAATATAACACATTAATATAATCAATCGTAAAATCAAAATGCTTTTAAAGCTTTCCCATGTTTCAGGTATATTATGAAAATGGTACATGTTTATGACATTACTGCGATACTTTAGATAAATTAGAATTACAAGGGATGCAGATTTATCTTTAAGGAGGTCTAAAAATCAGGGATGATTCTGTTTAGAAAATAAAATAACGGAAAATCAATGGAAAAATAGCTGAAACCATCTACACCCCCTTTCAAAATGGTCATTTTTTACCTGTTCTAACGGTGTCCAGCAACTTTTGGAAAACAATTTTCAGAGGAAAAAGATGAACTGTGAGCTAATGCTCACTTATGATATGTTCAATGTGTATAAAAACCAACCAAGTCGGCAAACAGGAAGTAGGAATGTGACAGGTCCAAAAACGCTTCCCAAGATATGGGGTACCTATATGAAGCTTGTGACCAAATATCAGATTTCTGCCATCAATAGTTGCTGAGAAAAATGCGACGAAAAATACCTTGGAACAGACGGAAGGACGGACAGAGGTAAAACAGTATACCCCCCTCCAGTGTAGAATTTTGTGTGTTGTGAAAAAATGAAGTTAATGAGATCAACAAACATTTTCGTTCTTTACAGTTTTTTTTTATTATGGCAAGTGTTGCCTTCCTTTAGGCTAAGGTTAATAAAGTTATTGCCTTTCATTGCACTTTCAACAATATTTCAGTTATATCGTGGTGGTCAGCTTTATTGGTGGATGAAACAGGAGTACCCGGACAAAACCATTGACAAACTTTATCACACCTGGAATTTCTGTCATTTTGAAGCCAAATGTAGTTAATTGATTAAAATTATCACATTTCAGACCTTCATTCTGAATTTAAATAAAAACATGTTTTTCTAGATATGTAATTTGATATCCATTCATGTAAAACAATGATACCAAGAATCTAACATAATTAAAAGCGATCTTTCTCCTGTATTACATAACCAGTCCTCGAAATGAAAATTTGAATTTACTGGTCCGAATCAAATCCTTGAATTTATTTTTATATAGTTCTAAATCAAAACTGAAACATTTACTGGTACAAATAAAGTTTTTGCTGGTTTTGGGCTGGAGGACCAGCCCTCATCGTGAGGACTGCATAACAAAAAGTACATATTACGTAATTAAAATTAATAGAAAATATTGGGTACTGCAATCTGTTTAGTATTAGATCTCTACTTTCTCTCCTCTTTTTTGATATGTCACGCATATCAGGAAAAAAAGAGAAGGGGGGGGGCAATTAAAGATCCAACTCTAAAGTAATTATGATTTTTGGGGATACTGGTTCATAAAAAGTTAAAACTAATAGTGAAATTAATATATATTGGGGGTACTGTTTCATAAAAAATGAAAAAACTAAAAGTGAAATTAATATATACAAATGATTGAGGGTACTGTTTCATAAAAAATTAAAACTAAAAGTGAAATTAATATATATTGGGGCCAATGGGAGTACCGTTTCAAAAAAAAAAGAAAGAAAAAAAAGTGAAATTAATATATATTGGGGGTACCGTTTCATAAAATAAAAAGTGAAATTAATATATATTGGGGGTACAGTTTCATAAAAAAAATAAAATAAATTAAAAGTGAAATTAAAATATATTGGGGGTACTGTTTCATAAAAAATTAAAAATAAAAGTGAAATTAATATATACATTTGTATAACTAACCTGGTAGAATATTTAGAATCCAACTTTAATTAGATTGGGGGTACCATTTCATAAACATAAAAAAACTAAAAGTGAAATTAATATTTTTTATATAACTAACCTGGTAGATTATATTTTTATTTATCCCATTACCAAATAAATGATGCACAACGTAAATTAGGTAGGTAGCGTTGATTGACAAACAACAAGCGAACAAAAGAACGGAAACTTAATATCTTCCACGTTCATATATCCATTAGTTACGACAAATACTTTTATTGGATTAAGGCGAATAATTACAAGCAACAAAACAATGTGATTTAAAACCACTTAAATTGTAAGAATACGTACCTGTTTTTTTCGAAAAAGAAAAATTAAATTATCGATTTCTTTTAAATGTTTAAATCACCTTAATACATAAAAGGATAATAGTTATAACAAAGAAAATACCCAAATCTTTTAATCTGTGTATTGTAGTGAATGCCTTAAAATTAAAAATAAGAATCAGTAGAACAATATAAGTAATGAAAAAGGGTAAGTGTGGTTATACTTTATTATATATAGGCATTGTATACATCAGTTATTGATTTCGTGAACATTGTTCCCGATTAGGAAATGTTTTGCAAGAATTTCGGCCAAATAGACTTTGCTCTGAGTTTATCAGGGAAATAGCTAATACAGTGAAACTTATCTAAACCGAACTTTAGGAAATATTTTACTAGAAATTCGGCCAAATAGACTTTGTTCCGAGTTTATCAGGGAAATAGCTAATACAGTGAAACTTATCTAAACCGAACTTTAGGAAATATTTTGCTAGAATTTCGGCCAAATAGACTTTGTTCTGTGTTTATCAGAGAATTAGTGTCTACAGTGAAACCAGTCTTAACCGAAGCCTGATTAAACCGGAATCCTGTGTAAACCGAACTTCCTCAATATTGGAAATCTTTGTTAATTTAACCTGTATAAACCAAACATCTGTTTATTTCAAACACAAAATTTGGTCCCAAAAACATTCAGTTTAGACAGGTTTCACTGTATCAACAAGATGTTGCACGCTACGTCGTGCTAAGAATACCCCCACTCGTTCATTTTTAAGTCGCACGGTAAACAGGAAGTAGATGTGCGGTAAACCTGGAAAGGGGAGACACGGTACAAGTCACCATGCCAAAGCCATATATCAAATATAAAATCATTTCTTCCAGTAGAAGCTGAGATATCTGTTACGAAAGTGTGAACGGACGGACGGACAGACGGACAAGGTGATTGCAATATAGCCCCATCTCTACAAGTGGGGGTATAATTTTAGTTTTAACTGATTCAAATTTGGTTGATTCCATTTCTTGAAAACAAAACTGAACTTTAGTTTCTTTGTTATAATTTTACTACCTCACTTATGGAGAGCTCTAGTCTTTGATTTTTATAATCTCCACTGAACATAAGCATAAGGGTTATAGAACTTAAATCAAGGAAAACTAATTTTCCAATTCCACATTCCATGCAACTATTTGTGATAAACTACAATTTCTGTAAAAAGGATCTTCTCGTCCAATTCAAAATACAGAAAATACATTGCATGGATATTTCAGATCTGTGTTTCATGGTCGATTCATTAATATAAGTTTCACTGTGTAATTTAAATACTAATTAAGATTTACCGGTACCTGTAATAATCTCTCCATGCTAATTGTATTTTAACCACTACATACATGTGCTTAAGATTTACCTGAACTTTGTCTTCATTCTACATGTATAGTAATAGCATTGTGAGGCCCACTATTGAGGATTTATCTGTAAATATCTCTATGCCCACTATATTTAGAGGACTGCTGGCACTACTTAGGACCAACATTTAAGATTTACCAGTAAATTTTCTCCATGCTATTTGCATTTTGAGGACCATTTAAAACTTACCTGTAATATTCTCTCAATGCTAATTGCAATTAATTTGAGGACCATCATTTAAGATTTACCAGTAAATTTTCTCTGTGATATCCGTATCTTGAGGACCACCATTTAAAATTTATCAGTAAAATTGTTCTATGCTAACTGTAGTTAGAGGACCGCTGGCATGGCTAAGATTAACTAGTATGTTTTCTCCATGATATCCACATCTTGAGGAATACCATTTAAGATTTACCAGTAAATTTTCTCCATGCTAACTATATTTTGATGACCTGATTTAAAATATACCCGGTACCTGAAATATTTTTTCCATGCTAACTGTATTTGAGGATCATCATTTAAAATTTACCAGTAAATTTTCTCCATGACACATTTATTTTGAGGACCACCTTTTAAAATTACCTGTAATATTTTCTCCATGCTAACTGTATTGTGAGGGCTGCTATTTGTTTCTGAAATTCTTCGGCTCCGGCCTGCGTTTGAAGTTGATGTATAGATTGCTTGGCTACAGTTAATATACCAAACTGCCTCATCTTGTACCTGAAAAAAAGAGAATGCAACTGTACTTATTACTTTGCTTAGTCTAAAGGATTATTTTAACAAGTGTCAAATTTCATTATTTTGCATGATCATGATTGTTGTTTATATGATCATGATTGCTGTTTTTTATGATCATGATTGTGATTTACATGATCATGATTGTCATTACATAATCATGATTTTCATTTATGTGAGCATGATCATCACTTTCATGATCATGATTGTTGTTTTTCATTACAATATTTTTAGTCAAACCTCTATGAGGCTACCTGCATTAAGTAAAACATGTGAATTAAAAGGTTACATTTATCAAATTGTGTTAAAGGTACAATTAACTTGAACTTAGCATCCACCTGTTTTGTGTAAGGCAACTTCTGTCATACTTGAACTTGAAAATCGTCCAATCAGAACACTATATATTGGATACAGTATTCTGATGGCCATTTTTCAATTATATTTTATGAGTACAAAACTCCTCCTCCAAAGTTTTATGATTTGGCATACATTATTACAATATATCAATTTACGTAATTCCACCAGAGGGTTGGTGCTTTTATGATTTTGTGTATATTCTTATAACTGATCAATTTTACGTATTTCCACCGGAAGGTTGAGAAATCAGACACAAGTACATACATACCAACAGATTGAAGATTAATGTCCATTTAAATACTGTCCGCTTGTCTCAACAATCAATAAATATAGAATGGTTGGAATCTTTTTTTTCCAGACATTTAACCAATAAATGAATTTAATATTCTTGAAATTTAACTCATGGATAACTTGAAGTAAAACTTTCGTCTTTTTGTAGTAGGCTTAGCATAATTCATTATACAAACAATCAGAGATCCCTGCAATTCACCTAAATGAGTCATGGAGTCTCCATTTTCAGCTGGGTCTTACCTTAACACAGTTCTAAAATTTTAAATTTTACAATTGTAAGACTCAGAAATGTCTTCTGGACTCAAATTACCGGTAAATTGCTACAAGTATTTCGATACAATTTAACTGGGACCTCCTTCAACCACAGATATGATTTCCGATTGGATAAAATACATTAGAACATATTTTCCAAAACCAAATCATATTAGGGATTTAATGTAGACGGAACACAATGAACTAGTCTATTACTTCGGCAAAATGAAAATGAACAAGTAACTCTTGAACACTTTATATATTGATTGATTGATGTTTAACGTCCAGCGAGCAATTTTTCAGCTATATTCAAGATGAGAATAATTTAAATGCCACAGGACTCGAAACAAGGAAATGTGATGGGTAGGGACGGATAATTTTGCCAGTGCAACAGGTCTCATATGGACCACTCATCATGAGCTTGAACACTTTATAAGAGTTAGTGTTAGGGTTATGATGTTTAACGCCACTTTCAACAATATTTCAGTTATAATACGGCCGTCAGTTTTATTGATGGAGGGAACTGGAATACCCGGAGAAAACCACCAGTCTATCACAAGTCAATGACAAAGTTTTATCGAGTACACCTCATTATGAGTGGGATTCAAACTCACAACTTCAATGGTGATAGCTGATTACTACCATACGATCACGACCTCAAGGAAACTTTACAAGGAACCATAATTAATCACAGGAATAAATCTACTGCAACTATAACTCAAATTCTCTGTTATTCTGTTATTTCGAAATAAAATCATTGGTCCGTTAGATTTGAAACAACGAGTTCCAACTGTATCCCATACAATAGTTCCTCTCTTATGTTGCCACTCCCACCAAAAGTCAACCCCTCTTTATCAGTCCAGAGTCCAAATGCACCGACATAGTTAAATACTACTAAATAAGACCTATCAAGAGAGGTCACTCCTCTTACATGGCAACTCACATCAAAGTTCACCTCTATTATGAGGTCAGATGTCAAATGCACTGAGATAATAAAACACTACTATTAATGGTCCATTTCAAGGGAGACCATTCCTCTTATAATGCTAATTTTTTTCTTTACAAAAGGGGTGGCTTTACAAGAGGGGATTACTGTATCAAATTATACACGTTAGTCTGCTATTCCAAACTGAGGAATATGATTTGATCATTATTTGCTTAATGCTCAGCAGCAAATATTTCATGCATTTTTATTTGCAAAATCATGTTTCAGATTGTGATTCACTTTAAATTATTTCAAAGATTGCTTCTATAGAGAATCTTTGTTTCAAATTGGATCATACTTGATCTTCGATTCGCTTGATTCGATCAAGATCATGATTTTGACATTAATTATAAAACGTGGAATCAGAAATCGGATTCTGAAACGTGATTCGGATTTCGAATTAAAATATGCGCCCCAGGTCTATATCCCTCGAATATTCAATACTTTTCCAACCCTCAGATGATATCTTTGTTTATCCCACTGGATTGATTGATTGATTGCTGTTTAATGCCACCATTAACATAATTGTCGCTAAATAATATCCTGGCATGATTAAATTGTCAGTATATAAATTAATTTTCAGAAGTAGAAGACTGTTAGACACAGTAAAATATGTGCTTAAAACAATCAAGATAATATTTATATGAATAAAATAAAGATTAAAATGATATTCAGAAAGGATGTTATCTATTCAAATAATATTAATCTATCAATAATTTTTTTTAATCTTAAAATTGTGTCGTCTGCTATATTTTTAGATAAATCAGATCAAAACTGGATGTTGTAGAATGTTTTTCTAACATCCGCAATTTAAAATCTATCACACAATACGAATAAAAAACAGAAATAATAAACTTACCGGTCAGACATTTTCAACGAAATACAATTTGCTATAAAATTAATTACGATTTATAGAAACATCCATGAAACACTTGATATTATTTTTATAACTAGACAATTAAAAAAAATCCAATTAAAATTGTTCTATAATATTCATAGCAACCAGAAGCCATCTAACACTGTGATATAACACAAGATTCACAAATCTATATCAAATACAAGCAAAATTTGAATAAATCAAATTTCCATTTGAAATTAAAATTAAAATTTCAATGGGGTACAAATTTCATGTTTAAAGAATTTAAATTGTCAAATTTGAAACCCGAAACATTGATCAAAATGACGTTATCTCTTGTAATTTTTTTTTCAAATAATGATTATTTCTTTAAAATAATCCCTGTCTACAGAGTGTTTTATTCAAGGTACATGCAATGATGTCATTAATCATAGATTTTGGACATAGATTATGATCTAACAAAGGCATGATTATATTAATTTTTTTTCTCAAAAAGAGAGAGATTGTTTTTTAAGATTGAACTTTTTAAATTCCAAGTACATAATGTAGATAAAATTTTTGTAGGGCCATTTAATACCTGTGTACAAAAAATACAATGTTACAGTACAAATTTTTTCAAATTTGTGTGTTTGGGACAAAGTTCATTTTAGCAAGATGCTTATATCGCTGTTGCTTGAGATTTTATAACTTGATGGTACAGTAGCACCCCTCCCCCCCCCAATCTACAATGAAAAAGGGGCTTTATAAGTCAAGTAAACAGGCCTCTTTTAAGTGGGACAATTGAGCAGTATTTTACTATTTCAGTGCATCAGGAATCTGCCTTTATATGACGGGTGGCCTTTGGTGGGAGGGAGCTTAAAAGAAGGAGGGTTCGAGAATTATAAGGTAGCTATTTCAAACTTCTTCATAATTGATGCTAATTATTCATGTGGAGTTAGAGTTGTAATATTAACACCATTTAATAACATTTTCATAACACAGCGGCAAAGTCTATAAGGTGACCATCTTCAATATGTAGGAGAAAAGAAGAAAAACAAATTTATTAAAAGACTTATCATAATCTGTTGGTTGTAGCCCAATATTAATCAAAAGATAAAAGAATAAATTAACCTGTTTAAATATGATTAAAATCTGCCAAGTGTTATATTATTGATTACAGGTGTATGTAAGCACCTGAAATAGTATGCAGGCAGATCAGTCAGTTGAAAAGGGTGTGTGTGAGGTGTTCAATGCCACTTTCAACGATACTTCAGTTATATTGTGGCAGTCAATTTTATTGTTAGAGGAAACCGGAGTACCCAGAGAAAACCACTGACCTGCCACTGCCAAACTTTATCACATCATGTTGTATCGAGTATACCTCGCCATGAACGGGGTTCAAACTCACAAGTTAAATGGTGATAGGCATTGATTGCATAGGTAGTTGTAAATCATACGATCATGACCACTGATTTGAAAGGAAACTCATATTCGAGCAATTAAATTGATTGTAACCAAACATCATTAAACAATAACATACGATTACATAACAAACAAAAACATAATGTAGAATGTGTCCATAGTACACTGATGTCCCTGCTTCCAGCTAAAGTAATCAGGTATGTTTTATGCAAATCAAGGAGCATAACTCAAAAATGGAAAAAGTGGTAAAATCAGAAATCGAACTTGGCCTTCCTTTTATGGTTCCTGACCTTGTGTATAAATTTCAAATGATTTGCTGACTGGGAACTTAAATTACTAAGAGGAAACCAAATATGGCAATATGTAGATATACAGAATCTTAATTTGAATTTGAATTTTGGTGTTTAATGCCACTTTCAGCAATATTTCAGCTATATTCTGGCAACCAATTTTAGTGGTGGAGGAAGACAGAGTATCCGGAGAGAACCACCGACCCTGGACAAGCAACTGGCAAACTTAATCACTTGTGGCTGCAAGTCGAGTGCACCCTTTTTTGCAATTTACAAAGCCGGGCGCGAACCCATGCCGTATTGGTGATAGGCTTGTATGACCTGTTAGATCCAACGACCTAACTCATTGAGTCACCCGGGCCCCTTTTCTATTTATTACATACTTCCGACATCTAGAAAAGAGACACCCATATGGGCCTTGATATGAAATGATCTTGTAGTAATCCAATAACCGGTTATTTTCCCGGGGAGTGAAAATATGGACAGTTTACTTCCGGTCATATTGGTCATACAAAAATGCCTTTATTTTAACTAAGTATGTAATAAATAGCTTTAAAATGATGAAATAAAGGTAAATATTTCACATTAAACAGCTTATCGAACCACTTTCCGCCTTTTGAAAACGAAAATTACCATCGATTACTTATTTGCTTGCAAGCAAATAATTTGACCTCGCTTTTTCCGTATGCAATTGACCTTACTAGTGACAGGTAAAAATGAATAATTTGTATTTTGTCGCTTATTAACTGCCAACTTGCATGGTTCTTTGACAGTAATTAACACTGAATAAAAGCAGATTCACAAAAAATAAGAAATAAGTGCATTGTTGTACTGATTTAATGACGATTCGACAAACTCCGTAAACAATGTCGATAATTAATAAGATGGCGTCCATTTCTTGATTGATCTCAAAACAGGAGCAGTTGCATGATTTTTCCCCGATGTGCGTACATTTCTTTTCATTATTTTATTTTTACTAAGATAGATTAATTGATCTTTAAGGGTAATTATATTTACTTAACGAGGAATATGATACTTCTCAATTACTCAATAAATACAACAATGACAAAACAACTGGTATTGATGCTGAACCTTGAAAATTTTAAGTTTTGCTCAACAAATACCTATTGTTTAATCATTATACATTTATTTAAAGGGAGATGAGTGTACATTTTGTACCTACAAAAATTAAATGGATGGCTAAAATTACATAACTTTTAAGCAGAAAATCGACAACCCTGGGATTTCAATATTTTTCAAGTTTACCAGTACTTCACTATTTACAGGTGGTACTTTTTTATTAAAATTTAAAAAAATGTTCATGAATATCTTATACAACACTCTATAAAATCAGGAGGTATCAAAGACCATTTAGGCAAGTAAAAGTACCTGATACTGTCCCTTATTGAAAGGCCTGGAAAACAAGTGGGAAAAAACAGTTGTTTTAGCATGGACACCTGACTCTGATGAATAGATTCAGTCACATTTTTACTGAATATAAAATGACTCGTAACGATTTTTAACCAAGGAATATGCATAATTGAATTTAATGAATTTTGATGAATATCAAAAATTATTCTAACCTGATTTTCCAATACTAAAATTACTTGTTTATGTGCCAAACCATGTATTTTAATTAATTGATTTTTACAAGGAATTTCTAAAAAAAAAAATAGTGGGCTGTGTGTATTCGAAAGAGAATGTCAGAAATGTTATATTGTAAATAAAATATATTGTATTTCACACTTTTTATATTCTATTATTGTAAATAGAATTGATTTTTCATCGTTTCTCGTACCTCTCTGTAAATAATGGTTTTGGTACTTTTAAAATAGTGTTATAAAGTAATATATATTTAAATATATATTTCTAAATGAAAAAAAACCCAAATTACTGGAGATAGTCACCGATTGCATAGGTTGTTATAAATCCAACTACAATATGATAGTGACCATGACACCCCTCATTTATGCAGAAATTTGAAATAGCTGCCTTATCATGAACCCTCTTCTTTAAAAACATGTGCTTTAGTCTGACTACAGTAGTCCCCCCCTCCCCCCTCAATTCCAGATTTCTCTATAGGCTCGACAGGCTGAAGCCTAGGGCCTCAAAATTTAAGGGGCCTCCGGTCAAGGTGTATAATGTTTTTAACATTGTTATTGGACTTTCACACTTATTCTGTCCTAACGTACTGTACTTTCTAAACAATCCTTCAGTAATTTTCCTTCCACAGGTTGCACTCCATTTCAGAATATTACAGAATTTTAAACACCCCTTATCATCTTCTCCTTTATTCAAATTGATTAAACACACTTCCATCTACCTCCAGTCGTGAAGGAGGGGAGTTGGGAGGGGCCTCACAAGTGGAATAGCCTAGGACCTCTATTTATCTAAATCTGGCACTGAGTCCTCCTAGCCTCCCATCACGGATGTTTAAAAATCAGTCAGTTTTCCAATCTTTTGACTTTGAGCATACCTAATGAAGTTTTTTTCCCAGAAATGCGTCGTGTGCACGAAATTTGATATCAACATTTTTATTACCCTGTTGTAAGTTCATTTTGATCACATGAATATGACTCACTTTAATAACGATTTAAAATTATTGGTATAGAAATATGAAAAAATAATCAAAGGGTGTATTCATTATATATAGATTGTGGTTAAAATTTTTAATTTAACTCTCTTGAGTGGAGAAATATCGTAACCCACAGGCAACTGTAGGAGAATCTATATTTACAATACTTTTAATTTGCTTGGCTTTCCAATTTTTGTTTATTATGAGCGTACCTGATGAAGATTATTCCAGAAACATGTCTTCCATACTAAATTTGATATCTACATTTTTTTTTTAATCAGGGATGATTCTAGATAGAAAATAAAATAAAGGAAAATCAATNCTCCATTTCAGAATATTACAGAATTTTAAACACCCCTTATCATCTTCTCCTTTATTCAAATTGATTAAACACACTTCCATCTACCTCCAGTCGTGAAGGAGGGGAGTTGGGAGTGGCCTCACAAGTGGAATAGCCTAGGACCTCTATTTATCTAAATCTGGCACTGAGTCCCCCTCCCATCACGGATGTTTCAAACTCAGTCAGTTTTCCAATCTTTTGACTTTGAGCATACCTGATGAATTTTTTTTCCCCAGAAATGCGTCGTGTGCACGAAATTTGATATCAACATTTTTATTACCTTATTGTATGTTCATATTGATCACATGAATATGACTCACTTTAATAACGATTTAAAATTATTGGTATAGAAATATGAAAAAATAATCAAAGGGTGTATTTATTATATATAGATTGTGGTTAAAATTTTCAATTTAACTCTCTTGAGTGGAGAAATATCGTAACCCACAGGCAACTGAAGGAGAATCTATATTTACAATACTTTTAATTTATTTGGCTTTCTGTTTTTTTTTATTATGAGCGTACCTGATGAAGATATCTGACGGCTTGTGGTTAAAATTTTTAATTTAAGTTACTCTCATGAGTAGAGAAATATCGTAACCCACGGGCAACTGTAGGAGAATCTATATTTACAATACTTTTAATTTACTTGGCTTTCTATTTTTTTTTATTATGAGCGTACCTGATGAAGATTATTCCAGAAACATGTCTTCCATACTAAATTTGATATCTACATTTTTTTTTATTATTCAGGGATGATTCTAGATAGAAAATAAAATAACTGAAAATCAATGAAAAATAGCTGAAACCATCTACACTCCCCCTTCAATGTAAAACAGCTGAAACCATCTACACTCCCCCTTCAATGTAAAACAGCTGAAACCATCTACACTCCCCCTTCAATGTAAAACAGCTGAAACCATCTACACTCCCCCTTCAATGTAAAATAGCTGAAACCATCTACACTCCCCCTTCAAAAGTGTTATTTTTTACCTGTTCTGACTGTGTCCTGCAATTTTCGGATTTATTTATTTATTTATTTATTTTTTTTACAGAAAAATAGCTGAAATCAGTTAAATCACGGAAAAAAATCATCCCTTTTTATTACTGCCAATTTTACAATATACACTGATCAACTGTTATACCGCTTATTAAACAAAGTGAGAATTTATCATAACAACGTTATTGACTTGACTAGTGACATTCCTCTTCATCAAAAACTTCTTAGAAAAACTCAGATTCCGTGTGATTCGTGTCCTTGATTCTGTCAATAATTAACGAAACGTCTGATATATTTCCACAATTTTATGAATGACAGGAAATTATATTCACTTCTTCTTCAATACATCTTGGTATTCAATTTACTTTTTGATTGTCTGAAAAGCTATGGTATATCAATAACAGCTTAACCTGACCAGAAGTGTATTACCGTGTTCGGTAAAACGCCATGAAGAAGAAATTTTAGCATAAAAGTAAGTCAGAGGTTATCTCAAGGGTCTATGCATTTTCTGGTTTTAAAATACACATTCACAGATGCTAACAAAATCAACAGGAATATCAATAAGAAGTTGTACCTAGACAAAAACTTGTGGAAGTACAAGTACAGTAATCATGATCTTATAAGGTCACCATCTAACAAGAAGGGTGGTCAAGCTTCAGAAAGGGGAAGGGGCTACTGTATATTGGTAATCTCCCTTTTATAATGCACCTCTTCTGTAGTAAAAGAGTGGTTTAATCAGAGAAATGGCTTCTCTTGAGGGTGTCAAATTAGCAGCATTTTACTATCACAACACATCTGAAATCTGGCTACATAAGAGGGGTGGCCTTTGGTGGGAGTAGCCTTGTAAGAGGGTGATGACTATATTGTCAATTTAAGTATTGAAGAACTGACTCTGTAAAACTTGAGAGTACTTGTAGCACACGTGGGTTACCTTTGATGAACTGAATTTTTGTTTTTATTGTATCTTTTTTTAAATGCACAATAAACACTAGTACTTAAAAGCAGCTAGTCAAACCTGCCTTATGAGATCTTTCATGGGAAGATTGAAATATGGTCACATAAGACAGGTGGTTGCTAAATACAGGTTTATTTTTATATGAAATGCACTGTAAAGAGAATTTAAAATTAAGATCACATGATACAAGTTATTGCTTATTCTAATATGACGTCCTTCAAACGCTTTAGAGTCCAAACCCGTGGTAAAAATAATATATATACCAACACCCATTGTAATTTATGACATCATTGACCATTTATAACGATATTTTACCAATTTTTACATATTAGAATCGAAATAATTCATGGAAGCCATATGTATATATTGGTTTTACCACGGGTAGGCCCTTTATGTCAGCTTTTTAACCCTCGCTAACGCTCGGGGTAAAAATTCGTGACATAAAGGGCCTACCCGTGGTAAAAACAATATATACATATGGCTTCCATGAATTATTTCTTAAATAGAGGTAGTTATTAAGTAGGTTTGACTATATATATATATATATTCAAAATTAAAACATGACTCAAACAAAAGGTGGTTCTTGGATGGGGCTTAAAAATCCTTAAATATGTATAACCTGATCTTAAACATAACAATGCATTCATTTTCTCTGATCATTAAAACTAAATTAAAGTTCTCCATTTCAATTAAATGGCTACATACAATGAGACTCATTTAAAACGTGTAGGTACAGAATTAAATGGCTACATACAATGAGACTCATTTAAAATGTGTAGGTACAGAATTAAATGAAGTATAATAGTATTTATGTGTTCTTCAACAATAAACCATTTAAATCAAAAACAAATTTAACAAGAATAATATAGAAATAGAAAAAGTATTTACCAGTTCTTTAACAATAAACAATTTAAATTTAAAACAAATTTAACAATTCAAATTTACAGCCTCATAAACTGGTCATTTTATTGACAAACTAGGTACCATTAGAAACATATATTATTCGGATTTTAACTTCTCCAAAGTAAAAAATACCAAGGACATCATAGAGTCTGTTATCACCCAACTGGTAAACATTCGCTTCCCTTATGATAGGCCCAGAAATACAAATACACTAACCCTACCAAACCTAATATTCAGTTCCAAGCTCATCAAAGGGAAATAACTCTAGAAGTTTGAGGAAACAATTGATACTTGTAAAATAAAAATCAGACTGCACTGACTGCAGAAATTTTCTCTGGGTCAATTTATCCATAAATTATAGATTATACTGCTGTTTTACAGTCTCCTGAATCTGCCATTGATATTGGATGCTATATAAGAATAAACAAATAAATCAGGTATTTCAGGGAAATGGGATAGGAATACGATGTTTAATGCCATTTTCAACAATAGTTCAATAATAATAAAGTGGCAGTCAGTTTTATTTGTGGAGGAAACCGATGTTCCCAGAGAAAAACCATCGACCAGCCGCAAATCACCAATAAACTATACCACATAATTTTGTATCAAGTACACCTTGTATAGGTAGATGTAAATCTAACTACCATACGATCAGGAACACGATGGCCCATTCAGGTAAAATGTTTTTCATATTTCAGCTAAAAAGAAACTATTATAATGCATTACAATACAGTCATAACGGATGTCAAGTTTGAACAAAATTGAGGATCATATTAGAATACCATCATTAAAGATAGACCAATCTTAAAAAAAAAGGTTTTAGTCAAATTCAAATGTCTCAGTCGTTTCTGAAAGCCTTATTTTTCTTTTTATACATTTCAGCCAACAAATTTTTTTTTATTTCCACGGAGGTTAAAATCTTTAAATCATTTGGATGTCCAATCTTTCGATTTTAATCGTACCTGATGAAGGTTATTCCAGAAACGTGTCGTGCGTACTAAATTTGATATCTACGTTTTTATTAAATTCATTGTTGGATCAGCACATACATGTACTTAGAAATCATCCTTTAAACCATTGAAATAATTCGGTGATTTCTAAAAAAAAAAAAAAAAAAAAAAAATGATTGGCAATATTTTTTATATATTTCAGCCAATCAAAAGCTTGCCTTGCTACAGCCATTATTGGATGTTGGTATGAAACTTTTTGGTGGACTTGATCGAGAAGATTTCTGCAGGTTCATAAAAGGCAAAAAAACAAAAAAATACCTCACTGTCAGAGGTCAGTTTCAAAATCAAATAGCAATATCGTAGAAACAGAATAAAATTGATATCCCTAACACACAAATATACATGACCGTTCACTTTCCTGGCTTGGTACAGGCACTTCAACTTGAAATGGCCCAATTTAGTTTCTTAGAAGAAGATTGAAAAATGACGACTAAAAAAATCATGTGATGGCAAATGTCGATGTAGATTTCTGGCCGTTGGGTACAAAATTGATACACATACAGTCCTCGAAATGAACACTTGAATTTACAGGTCTGAATCAAATTCTTAAATTCATTTTTATATATATAGTTCTAAATAAAAACTGAAAAATTTACTGGTCCGAACAAAGTTTTACTGGTCTCAGGGCCCGAGGTCCAGTGCTCATTGTGAGGAATGCACATATATATCACAATAAATGGCAAAATTCCTACAAAAAATAAAACAAAAACTTACTTTTTCCATGCTTTTTGTATTTTTAATGCAGCTTTCTGTTTAAGACGAAAATTTTTCTGTCGTTGTTTCTCCATTGATTTGGCGACTTTAACATCTTCATGACCTCGTAACAGTTTTTCTTTTTCCGATATTTCCTTCTCTCGCTTCCTGTAATAAAGTTGTTGATTTAAATATGCCTGCTTAGATGACCGCAAAAGTCCATGTATGGAAGTACCGATTGTCTTGAAGAAATGCGGCATTTTTGTAAAATCCTTTTTATTGGGTCAATTCTACTCTTTGTATATCAAACAATATAAGTTAAGTTTTGGTTTAAGGTGCGTAACGCCACTTTCAACAATATTTCAATTATATTGTGGCGGTTATAAGTTAAGAAATGCACTTTTCAAGATAATGTTCCACAAAAATCAGAAAAAAATCCAATCTAAATAATTTTTCTCTCCAGAATTTACTGTTCTATCTAAGCAATTATTATTTTCAATTAAAAAAAATTAGCACAATTAATTAGAACAGTAAATTACTAGTAATTAAATCACATTTCAAATTAACGAAAACTTAATCTGTAATATCCTCAGATTAACAACTACATGTATGGTAATCCAGACAAAATATGTTTAAACTAGTGCACATGTCAACGATAGTAGTTACGGGTGGTGTAAGCGGGGGATATATAACGAACACTGCTAACACTGTACATGTATAGAAAAAAACAATCCTGTCTTTGTAAATATGTATATAACGTTTCGTGCAAACTCAATACTAATAAATCGTAATAAAAACATGAATCAGTTTTCAATTAATACACAATACCGTTAGTGTTTTGAAGTAATTTATGTTTCACAATATTTCCCATAAATAAACATGTTATTATTATTATTACACAGACGTCTAAACATTTAAACCGCTAACGTCAGTTTCAAGCGTAAAATTTTTCTTTTAGCGGTATGAATTATTTTTAACTTCCTTTATTTTGCAGTTAGTTTTTAACCCTATGTCAAGGGTTTTCAAAATTCAAAACTAAAAATTTTAATTTCAAATAGACGTTTTTAATTTATCTTGGAGATATATAGCGGTGTCAAATTTCATTCCTAAATCACTTAAATTGCTTAAAATTGATTTTTTGAAACTGTATCAAGTACTTTTTTTTATCTGGTACCTTTATTTTGACATGACTATTACGCCAGGTAACCTTTTTACTTAGCTTTGCTTACAATGTTTAAAAATTAAATCGTACAATGTCAATTCAAGTATATGACTTAATTAAACAGAAACCATACAATTAGGAGAGAAAAGACGACCAGCGAAAGTGTTAACGTTACGAATCGTTTCTTTATCTGTTTTTATTAAGGATTTTATTTTTCTACTTGATATGGTACAAAACCAATTAAATCTCAATTCATATATGTTCTCAAAGTAGTTTGTATACAAAATCTATTTCTAAACAAAATGTCGTTATAAAATCTATTGCTTAACAAAAGTACCGTAGTGTATATACTCGACATGAATAAATCTAACAGTGATTCTATAGCAATCAATAATAAAAACCAGTTCTCAAAAATCGGTGTCAACGCACTTGACCGAAAAGAATGGTAGAAATTCATTTGCTTATCAATTACTAATTTACACTAAAGGTTTAATACTTTGTGTATACATGTATATTATATATATACAAGTACTAGTATGTGAACAATGAAATCTTTACATTAAGGCCCTGAGAATTGAATGCCATTATTTGAAATAAGTATTAAAAAAGTTCTTATATATGAAAAAATTTCTTAAACTTTATATCAGGGCATTCAGAAGTGAATGCCATTATTTGATATAAGTATTAAAAAAGTTCTTATATATGAATATATGAAAAAAAAGTTCTTAAACATACAACTTTTCAATAAGTGGCAATCTTAATATTGGAATGTGTGATTTATTAATTGAAAAAACCCTCTCTTACATATTTGACATCGTGGTCATGATCAAATGGTAGTTGGATTTACAACTACCAGTGCAATCAGTGCCTATCACCACTGACGTGAGTTCAACAATATGTGATAAAGTTTGTTAGTGACTTGCGACAGGTCGCTGGTTTTCTACAGGTACCATTCCTCTAAGACCCATTTGTCCATATTTGGTTCTTAATGTTTTAAACAACACTTGATCACCTAAGGGCTTTGACAGAAAAATCTGAGTTTTATTATTTGAAGGTAAAAAAATAAAAAAATAAATAAAAACAGAATTTAAAAGTTTTTTTCTCTCTGTTTCTTATCTTTAAATAATCATCACGAGAAATAATTTTTGTTTTTAACTGATACAAATAAATAAAATACAATATCATACATGTTATGTATTACAGCTTAATTAGTAGACTACAAGTTATCTCCCTTGATTCTTATTGCCCAGGATCACTGTGCTAAAACATCGAAAGAGTCAGTCGACTAGGACTAAAGTTATTGCATGGAAACCATTGAGTCATTAAACAGAAGACTACCTAAACAATGACAAACTCTCACAATAATCATGTTTCCAGTCGCATAAAAAATCCAACTTGCTGGTTTATTAAAAAATTAAAACTTTTGGTTTTGGCCCAATTTCGATGCCCCCTCCCCCCTTAATATATTGAAAACAACAAGAACCATACAATATCTGTGATCATTAGCATACTAAATAAAGGACATTTTTTTAAGGAAAATGAAGTAAAAAAAATCCTCAAAATTTACTGAAAAGGAAACATTCCACATACAAAAAGCAGAAAATGCTCCTTTTGAACCTTGAAGGTCTTTTGTTTCACCCCTACTGGATTTCTAATTGGAGCAAATGAAATTGAAACAAAACCCCAGAAACTTTGTAGAGGACCCTCCAATAAATAGCCTTACAAAATTTTGTTTCAATTGACCAATAGGGGTGGGGAGGGGGTTTTAGCGTTGTTTCAATTGACCAATAGGGGTGGGGAGGGGGTTTTAGCGTTATGGTGTTTAACAGTACATTCAACAATATTTTAGTTACATGTATATCACTTGACCAATAGGCTTAGGAGAAGAAGAATGAAGTTTATACAGAAAACACCAACAACCAAAACAGACAACGCTGATAGATGCATAGTGACAACAAAACCTCATCAGACCCTTTGAGTCACTCAATGAGCTAAACTATTCTACTCATAAATATAGTATGTTTATGGACTTTAAATTTTATTATATAAGCCTTTTGTTCGTCTAATTCGATTCCAATTAAGATCTATTAAATTGACAGGCATGTCACAGATTGATCAATTTTAAAAGAATCTAAATTTACCGTTTTAAACTGTTTAACCCCTTTAAAAAACCAATTAAGGCTAAATAGTCGTTGAAAAAATATAATTTCATTTATATCGTTACTTTTTTCGGCTTATTTTCTCCATTCATTTTGCAGTTTAAATCTTTTTTACATAGATATTTAATTCGTAAATAAAGAAACATTTCAGTTAAAAGATAATGTAACAAAATTAGGTTAATAGACTTGTTCATGAATTGAAAAATATTTAAATAACCTTTGTGCTAATGATATAATGGCGTTCTCCTTGAGCTCAATTGTTAAAATTAGTTGTTGTGGTGCAGAAAGTAAGATGTTTGAACATACATAACTTAATACGTTACAAAGGAGGAAGTGGTGGCAGGGCATTCCACAGCAGCAGGGCACCGGGCAAATTGCCTGTCTAATTGCATTTTCCTCCGGCTACTTTGTTTTCAAATTTTAAAATGTCAAAGTGAAAGTAAAATACGGCTTTGTTTTGCATACTAGTTTAACATGATCTTTCTTCCTTAGGATTATCACCTCCTACTTGAAAATGAGTGGAATGCCCTGAGTGGTGGAGTTAACCTGAAAGTTTTTTTTTCAGGTCTTCGTGAAGTTCAATAACTCATCAAGCCATGCAAGGCATCCATTGTGTTAAATATTGTGAAGCTTCAGAAATAGGAGGATGGGAGGTAAATGTTACGAAAAGTGGTTAATTATGCTTGGTCATTTGAGAATAATTATAGAATTATATACCCCCACTTAGAATAAGCTAGGTTTCTTATTTAAGGCAGGAACTGCTTTCCCTTCGCGAGCACCTGGGTTCACCGCTGTTTCTTAGTGGAGTACATGTTGCTCATCTATTTAGTTTTCTGTGTTGTGTTTTACTGTTTTGTTTGTTGTCGTCCGGTGTCTTGTGTACCCGATGTTGCCAGTGTCTTTGGATTGTCCATTCTTGGTTGCCCCTTACATTTTCTGAAACGTTTATTTAGTAGAGACTTCATTGTAGGTACATTTTGTACGATTACCTGCAGTGCAGAGGGTACAGGGTTTGATCTTGAGCTTGGGACGTTGCAATAAAAACTAGAGGCTTAGTCAGTGGGTTGAGTCTGTGTCGCTCAACTGTAGGAACAACCAGAAACAAGAATTGCTTATGGTGGCCATGTTTGTTAACCCATTGGGACGAAATGAGCAATCTTTATAGAGGACCTTCCATATAGATGCTTCCTACCAAGGTGGGCTAAAAATAATAAAATTAGGTTCACATTTACTTTAGCACTTCATGGCATGCCTCCGAACCCCTAGATATATTTCACCTTAAGGCGATGATCATCCCATAATTGGGATGGTCTAGGCTAGTAAATTTCCTGCAGTGTTATTATTATCACTAGTCCTGTGGGCAGGACTGGATTATGATATTTTGGGACTTCGTGCCTAATGAAATTATGGGGCACTCCTCAGACGGAGCAACACTCTAACTCACCCGTTTTGAATATTTTTTACTTGTGATATATTTTAGCAACATTTACATAGCTTGAAATAAACTTATTGCAAAATATTTTTTTTTATTTGAAAATCTTTCATGCTGCAATCTATATTGGCCTGTAGAATAATCCAGCCCTGCCTGTGTGCTATTGAACCAAAAATGTTAAGAGTCAAACCCTGTAAATGATCAGAAAACTTCGGATGGCAACCATAGAACAATACCATTGTTGAAAGTTGTGTTATTAAACACCCCCCTCCCACCCAATGGAACAATTTCCTATTCTTACCTATATTCTTGTTTTTGAGAAAATGCCTCCACCATGTGAGCTTTTATAACACCTTTTTTCCACTTAGATACTGCCGATGTTGGATTTACTGGAGACGATATTCCATTTCTATTTGTTATCGGTGGCAACGAAGAAATTGTCGACATATGATTAGCAGCTTGTATTTTCGTGGTAGAATTTACCCATCTATTTATTCCCGAGCCTTTCCTGTATATTTCTCCCATGATTTTTAATGATAATAATTTTTCGGTATTAAACAATTCTTGTATACATTGTCTAATTTAAACGGTAAATCTCATGCACCAGCTTTTTTTCTTTTTCTTCTATTTTTTTTTGTGCACCATATATACTATGTAAATTCTATTATATTATCCATTTCATACATAATGAGTCGGAAGTTCACAAAAATCTACACAGGACATTCTTCAAAACTGTTTTTCAGTTGTGCCCCTTCATAAAATGAACGAAACGATTATTACAAGTTTCCAGTTCCAAAACTGAGATTATATACCATATAATTATAATATAAAGCCTTCTTTCAGTTGTACCAAAAACACAGCAATACTCTACAAACAGCAAAGTTCAAAATTGTCTAAATATCAAAAATTATAAATTTTTCGTCAAATATAAAATCCGTGAAATATATATATATAAATAATATCTGCAAATATTCCACAAACAGTAAAGTTCAAATTTTCAAAATATCCAAAAATTATTAATTTTCTGTCAAATATCAAAAATTAAATCCACGAAATAAACAACATCTGCTTAATTTGTTGTTACAAAAATTACCGTACAAAGCGATTAAAATCTATTGAATGGAATGGTAATCAATCTACTCTAAAACTGATAAAAACAATCGAAAATAAAAATGGCTAATTTATCACCATCACACCAATTCACACTTCATTACTTTCCCAACGTTTATTTAATGTTTTTAAAAGATTATCAATACTGTTTTCTTATCAACCGAACAATACAATACACATAGGGGAAAATAACGAAATAACGCCATGAGCTTTTGGTGGCCATTGTTATCAAGTCTGGGGATTAGACATAAACTTGTGAAGGATTTTACCATTTAAAATCTATTGTACGACATATAAGCAGTTCTTATTTTCTCTATAAAAATAATATGGAATTAACATTATAACACTGTAAAGTGTCGTGGAGAGTTGTGGAAAGTCAACAAAAAATATCTTGAAAGGTATTATGCAACAAAGCATTAATTAAAATGCTAATTAAGACAGAAATAAAGAGATTTTTTTCATGGCACTAATATCTTTTGATGGACTAAGTTCAAGCCATATCATACTGAATTTTGAGTGTGGGGTTAGGGTTATGGTGTTTAACGCCACTTTCAACAATATTTTATTTATATCGTGGCGATCAGTTTTATTGTAGCAAGAGAAACCACCAACCTGCTGCAAGTCACTGACAAACTTTATCACATGATATTGAGCAAACCTCGCCCGAGCGGGATTTGAGCTCACAACGTTAGTGGTGATAGGCACTGATTGCATAGGTAGTTATAAATCCAACTACCATATGATCACGACCATGAAGGCCCCTCTTGAGCGATTGTTGCTTTAATGCCAAGTGAGCAGGCTTTATAGCCATACTATGGCAAGAACAATTTACGTTGTAATGATGAGATGCTTGTTTTGTATTAGACCAATATGCTTAGTTGGATTTTTATAGTGCTATGTGCTGAAACAACAGTCCTTGGGAAGACATGCCTCTCCACTCTGACACAATGTCACAGTCTTTGCTCCAACTTTTTATGCTGCATGCTTAGTGGAGATGCAACAAATACTAATTCTACAGTCTTTGGTTTGACCCTACGTGGAGATGCAACAAATACTAATTCTACAGTCTTTGGTTTGACCCAACCTGGACTCCAATTCACAATCTACTGCACTCGATTTTGATTTTTGATTTTTGGTGTTTTAACACCACTTTCAGCAATATTTCAGCTATATCATGGAGACCAGTTTTAGTGGTGGAAGAAGCCGGAGTACCTGGAAAGAATTACCAACCCTGGGCAAGCAACTGGTAACTTTATCACTTGCTGCTGCGAGTCGAGTGCACCCTTTTTTGTAACTTACAAAGCCGGGTGCGAACCCATGCCGTATTGGTGATACGCTTGTATGAGTTGCTAGGTAATCCAACGACCTAACTCATTGAGCCATCCGGGCCCTATCCGCACTCGACTCAAGCACACTAATCATTATACCACCAATGAAGATTTTTTGGGGGTCTTTAAAAATGTTGTACAAACTACCGGTATAAATACTTTAACTCTCATTTTGTGGCTAGAGAAATCAGTCAAACCTGCCTGAAAGGGTACCTCTACATAACAAATCACTGTCTATAAAGAACAGTATCATTTTCCCCATTAATGAATAGTGCATATAATTTTAACCTGTATATAAAGGGCATATTTTCAGGTTCTCTTGAGTGTCCTCTATATACAGGTGTGACTGTAAAATAAAATAAGATTGATCATTTTCAGGTACCCTTTAGTGTCCTTTATATACAGGTGTGATGGTACATTAAACTAAAATTTATCATTTTCAGGTTCTCTTAAGTGTCCTCTATATACAGGTGTGACTGTACATTAAAATAAGATCTATCATTTTCAGGTTCTCCTGAGTGTCCTTTATATACAGGTGTGACTTTACAATAAAATGAGATATATCTTATATAACAGAATTTTGTTTACCCAATTCTTTATAAAACGAATGGTCCCTGAATCCCTGAATCACTTTGACACATTATTCAAACAACTATAAATATAAACCTCTTCATTTCCAGCAAACAATGTCATTGAATTTCCAATATCTGCTTTAAATGATAAACTTTTGTATAAAATTGATTTGAACTTAAATGGTAATAAATTTTAACCAATAAACAATTTTAGGAGTGTGTTTAATGCTAGCCGATTTCATGGTTTTATATACTTAATTCAGAATATATTGACTAATAAACGTTTACTGCAAATTTAACAATAAAAATTTTAAATATTGACACCGGAGATTTAAAATCAAACTTAGATACATTTCTTAACCTTAAACATAATCGTAGTGACCAAGGTCATTTGTAACAGTTATTTAATTCTAAAAATATCCATTCTACAGGAGGTTAGGGTTAAAGTTATGGTGTTTAATGCCACTTTCAAAAAAATTATTAGCAGAGAAAACCAATGACCAAGGTCATTTGTAATAATTATTTAATTCTAAAATACCTGTTCCCATATCTACAAGGGGTTTAGCTGTGGAAACGTAGCTCTTATGGTCCTTGGCCAGTTTTCTGATATTTGCTGACCAATGGTGTGGTCCGTAAATATAAGAAAACTGGCCAAGGACCATAAGAGCTACGGTTCCGCGGCAGTCTTTTATGTCCTGTCCCAAGGTCAAATTGTGGGGGGAGATTTGGCCCAAACAAATAACAGAGGCACATCTTTGGAGTGGCTATACCCATAACCCAACCCTAACACAATTTGACAGATATTAATTTTTGGTATTGTATCAAAAATAGTATTTGATTTAAAAGTTTTTGACAAAATGAGTATTGTTTAAAGGGGAATTTACGGTAGTGCCTACCGACAAAATTGAGGGTGGAGCTTATCATAAAAAATTCCAGTTGATATGAACAGCATATTTATGAAACTGTATACCTCAGAAATTAGAATTTTCCAAATGATTTTTGTAGTTTTTAGACTGATGTAGAATTCTGAATATTAATTTTTAATAAGACTGAAAGTTTGGGAGGCAGGAACACTAGTAACCATGCCTGTCAAATATTTTGCTCCAAAAGTAACTGTGAAACCGTGTATCATTGATTTTTCCTCCTCGAGATAACCGTGGCCAAAATAATAAAGAATCTGAAGGTTAGCTCCGCCCACAGCTATTTATACCCATGGTCCCGGTGTAAGTTAATTCCAATTAGCACTTACACTATTAAATACCTATTTCCTTTAAGCTGTGTCAGATCTTTAAAAGGCCAATCCGCTGGGTTTGTTTATAGGACTTAACACCATTTTCAACAATATTCCAGTTATATCATGGCAGTAAGTTTTATTGGTGAAGGAAACTGGAGTACTGGGATAAAACCACCGACCTGTCGCAAGTCACTGACAAACTTTATCACATAATTTTGTATGGAGTACATGAATGGGGTTCAAACTCACTACTTTAGTGGTGATAGGTACTAATTGCACAGGTAGTTATAAACCCAATATGATCATGACCAGGACGCCCCCTCCACCAAATCTACAGAGACTTTCAGGTCAGATTGACGAGTTTTCCCCAAAAGAGACCTTACTAATATGCTTAAGGAATTGTTCAGAGACCAAATTATCTGATGGATGTTTTTCTACCATAGCTACAAAGACTATATGCTAAATGTGTTCTCCATATTAACAAATACCTTTTTTTTCTTCTTCTGGCCACTCCTATAAATAGACTACTGTTCATTTGGAGCTGTTTCAAATTGTATTATACATACCAAGGAGAATGGCATTCTCACTAAACCAGGCAGTCTTACATGTCTGTCCTAAGGGCGAATTGTGGGCTAGATTTGTCCCCAACAACTAACAGAGACCCCCTTTTGGATTGGTTGCACCCATAATCCAACCTTAAAAGGTGCCATCTGGAGTGGTTATACCCATATCTCAACCCTAACACAATTTGACAGATATTTACTTTTTGATATTGTATCAAAAATGGTATTTAATTTATGTTGTTAACAAAATGAATATTGTTTAAGTTAATTTCAATTAACACTTACAATTAAATACCTATTTCCTTTAAGCTGTGTCAGATCTGTAAAAATCCAATCCGCTGGGTTGGCTTATCGTATTTAACGTCATTTTCAACAATATTTCAGCTATATCATGGCAGTCAGTTTTATTGGTGGAGGAAACACGGAGTACCCAGGAGTAAACCACCGACCTGTTGCAAGTCGCTGACAAACTTTGTCACATAATGTTGTATAGAGTACACCTCACCATGAACAGGATTTAAAATCACATTTTTAGTGGTGACAGGCACTGATTGCACAGGTACTTCTTAAGTAAAATACCATAAACCAACCCAAGGTCAGGTTTCTGTTCTATAACCTGACAACCCCCATCCCCCTCACTTCTGTGGGTAAATTCTCAGGAATTTTCACCAGTATCAAAATTTATTGGGTAAAAGGATCAAGGACTTATATTTTCAAACATACAACTTTACAGGCAATAAGTTGTCCGCAGGAAAAATTAAATGTCTGGTTTTCCCGACTAGGACAATGTCATTTTCAATTCTTAAAAACTTCCTTCAGGAGTTATGGTTTATGATGTCTAATGCCACTTTCAACAATATTTCTGTTATATCGTGGTGGTCAGTTTTATTGGTGGAGGAAAGCGGAGAACCCAGATATTTATTAAACCAGTGACCTGCTGCAAGTCACTGACAAACTTTATCACATAATGTTGTATCGAGTACACCTTATCATGAACGGGGTTCGAACTCACAACTCTTTAGTGGTGATAGGTACTGACTGCACATTTAGTTGTAAATCCAACTACCATACAATCACAACCACGACAACCCTCCACTTTCTTCGGAATGAACATGGCAGATAAAGGTTGTCATAAAGAAAACAATAAAATTTCATGAGATGTATTTCTATGGCAATACACAGAGATTTTCTACTAAGACCAAGATTTAGAAGGTTATAGGAAGGTTAAAGATGAATTAATTTCTCGTCAATCTATAACAGAAAAACTTGATGATCAGGCAAAATAAATGTACAACAAATGTTTAATATACTTGCTCTTTATCGCAATGTTTTGGCCATCAGGTCTTTATCAAGGATAAAAATGTCTATAAGGAAATTGCATTCTGGTGTCCATAAATTTGAAAATGTTCACAATTCTTAAACTTATTATTTAGTTAACAAAAAAAAGAAAATAAACCAAAAACAAAATAAGTTAAAACTAGAAAACTTGATATTTGGGCGAAAACAACATAAAATAAAAAATAAAATAAAAATAAAAATAAAAACAAAAACAAAAAAACAACCCAGGAAAATTTGATGATTGTGCAAAAACAACAATAAAACAAGAGGCTCTCAAGAGCCTGTATTATTCACCTGGATATAAACAGATCCAATTGGTCCTATGTAAAAACTATGTCCTGCAGTGGTAGTCATCTTGGAATTTCGATCAACATAAAAAAACACAAAGTTTGTAAAGGACCTTCCAATGATTGATGCACAGTTTAGGTACCGATTCAATCAGTGCAATAGCTTCAGAGAAGAACATATTTCTGTATTTTCCGCATATGGTTCTGTGTTAATACTATGACCTGTGGTGGCAGCCATTTTGAATTTCGGATCGGCATAAAAAACCCAAACTTTTTAGAGGACCTTCAAATGATCCTTCCTGGGCAGTTTGGTTTCAATTGTCCATGTGGTTTAAGAGAAAAAGCGTTTTGAAA
>MJUT01035589.1:428828-460426 GCA_002080005.1 Gigantidas platifrons
ATTTGGTAAAGGACATTCCAATGATCATTCGTTTACAGTTTGGGTTCAGTCAGGTCATTAGTTTCAGAGAAGAAGATCTTTGAAATTTCAGCCAATCAGAGCATATTATTGGCCCTGGCAGCCATGTTGAATATCCGACTGGAACGAAAAACAGAAACTTTGTAGAGGACCATCCAAGGAACATTCCTGCTAAGGTTGGCTCCAATTGGCCAAGTGGTTTCGGAGAAGAAGCTTGAAATGTAAAAAGTTTACAGACGACAGACGACGGACGCCAAGTGATGACAATAGTTCACCTGGACCTTCTGTCCAGGTGAACTAAAAAACTAAACCACGAAAATTTGATGATCGGGCAAAACAAAACAAAAAAAAAACATACAAAAAAAAACCCATGTCAAACTAAAACAAGAAACTTGAGATGATCAGGCAAAAAACAACATACATAAACTATATAATAAATGTTCAATAAACTTTCTCATGATCTGACATTTCGGCCATCAGACCGTTATCAAATATTTAACACGTCTATAAAGAAATCACATTCTGATGTCCATAAATTAATAAAACATCCACAATTCTTTCAAAAAAAGTTAAAATAGTTATTATTTAGTTAACATTGATTTCTAGCTATGATGCATGCTGGTAAATTAATCTCCCTATAAGCAATCATCTTTTTTCCATATATTGTGGAAATTGAACGAATCTGTAAATTTGTTTCATCTACAAAAAAAAAAAAAGTTTCAAATTCCACAACTGATTACACTAACATCTAATGATGTATAAGGTCACAGAACTGGATTAATCCTGCCACATTTTTGTGCCTGTCCCATGCCAGGACCTGGATTTCTAATGCCATATGTTGTGGTACCTTTTTTGTATTCAATGGTTTGAAGTGAGAGGTAATTGTTTGTTTTGTTGATATTGGTAGGATTGTTGATCATCACTGTTTAAACTTTTTTTTCCGTAGAATCAAAGTGTCTTGGTGGCGTAATGGTGAATATGCTAGCCTCAAGTGAAGCAAATTTGTGTTTTTAAGACCAGACAGTTGAAACCAATTCGACTATATAAATAAAATTGACTCAGAGCCAGGTTAATGTGTTCCAGTGGAACAACACATCTATCTGTGGACTGTTGTCTCAAGTCCCAACTCAACATGTACAAAACAGACTCATCATTTGATCCATTTATTTTGGAATATTCATACTTTTATATGGAAATCATGCAATACTTAAATGACAATCAGCCATCCTAAACATTTCTGGACATAAGCCAAAAAAGAAAAACCTGTGTTTCAGATAATACTCTTTAAAAAAAAAAATATGGTACATAGGTAGGGAACCAATTAAAAAAAAAACCAACCAGGTAACTGTCATGATATAACTGAAATATTGTTGAAAATTGAGTTGTCCACCCATAATCATATTACGGTTATTTTTATATCAAGCTGATTCCCAAATAAATATTTGTAATATTGATAATTTTATTCCTATTAATTGCTATTTGCCATATAACCAAGCCCAAGGAAAACAAAATAGGGAGGTAGATAGTCAAAACCTTTCTATTTTTTAATTTTTTTTACTAAGATAATACAGGACTTTAACACTACAGTGCTTGTCCAAATATGGTAATAAAAACTTTAATGGGTAGACACAAAAAATAAGTCCTATGTAGTGTTTAGCGGAAACACAGATATATATATATATATATATTTTTTTTTTGCCTTACTATGCTAATGCTAGGATTTATACAGGGCCAATCAACATTCTGCATAAAATAAATACTTTGTTTTCATTGGACAATTTTGAAAAATGAGTATGAACATCAAAAGTTTTATGACTACATTTTGTACCATGCCAAGTTAATTCAGGATGTGGTTAAGATAGGTTTCACTATATTAATGAGGAACAGGAAAGATTTGCATCTAATTACCATCTCATGCATATTCAAATATAGGATTTACCCATGCATATATCATCTCATGCATGTAGCACAAATATATCGCTTTACCCATGCATAGAGAATACACTTCTTATCATGCACCTAATCACCCATGCATTTAAGATATGCTTCTTACCGATCGTCAATACTGTAATTTATTTTTCACACCTTCAAATAAATGTTCATAATTGAAGTCTTTTTTGTTTTTGCATTAATAAACTTTTAAACATTTGATCGAATAGCTGATGCAAACAGTTTGTTGGCTCTAAAACATTCTAAATATCTGTAGTCTCAGTGACCATTTTTTTTGGCTCTAACAACTATCAAACATGTGCACAGACTAGTTAAGCATTTTTTGTTGGTTTTTTTTTGCTCTAAAACACTTCTCAACATATAAACAACAATCTTAGTTAACATTTTGTTTTCCTCTGAAAACTTTAAAATATTCGAACAGTTTAGGTGAGTAGTCATTTTTAAAATTCTAAAATCTAAAACACTTTCAAAATATTTGAACAGTTAATACAGCTATTTAAGCATTTTTTCCCCCTAATATTTAAACAGTTTAAGAGCAATTTTTATTTGCTCTGAAAAACTTTTAACATTATTATATAATGGTTATTCTATAATATACAAAGAGTGTGGTAGTCTGTAAATATAAGTCTATGTAGTGTGTGATTACTGTTTGGGACATAAAAATGTCTACAGTGGAGTAAAAAAAATCTCAAATTAATATAACGGATTACCTCCCTTTAATGGTTTCCTAAACAACAACAATATCAAGACAAACTCATGTTGGTTATTGGTTAGCAATTTAATATTTAAGTGGTGTTGTATATATATCAATACAGACCTTTTATAAAGTTTTTTATTTGCTCCAATTAGACAGACATCACCACTACAAATGACTGGGTATTAAGACTTATTATTATATATTTATTGCACAGACTTTACCACAACTGCAGGCCCCGGTGCCAAAAAACTTGAGAATTTACTTAAGTCTGAGAATATTCTTAAATAAGGAAATACTCAAATTTGATTGGCTGAGAACACAGATTTGAGCAAAAAAAGTTTGCTCAGCAAAGAAAAAGTTTTATGGCATCGGGGCCAGGAGTTGCAAAATAAACATCAACCATGACTATACCAGTGAGAATGGAATATTTATAGCACAGAAAGAAATCACAATGTCTTGACAAGTGAGGATGGAATACACAGAATGACATAAATATATTACCATACCATTACCACAATAGACACTCCTTATATTAAGATTAGAGAAACTTACTTTTTAGCAGCAGCAGAACTCATGGCAAAGACATCAGCTTTTGCTTGAGATGTAGTGACTAGAGATTTATCAATGAATGCATGACGTTGTCTTTCTTCTACTTCTTCTTTGTGTTTTTTATCTTCTATCTTCCTTGTTTCTTCAACAGCTCTTTTTCTGTAAAAAAAAATATTGAAAATTTTGGACGTGTATATAGAATAACGGCAATTCTAACATGACGTCCTTCATTGGCTATATAAATAATGCAATGATAAAAATCACGATATATTTTAATTCGCTCATGCGTAATGACGAACAAATTACAAACATCATTCCCTAGTGAATTTATGTATTCATACAGCACTGTGGTGCATAACAAACATAAAAATGCACATATTGTTTTTACCTATATTTTTCCGGAATAATTACCTAAAACAACCATCAATGGAATTTGACTTTTGAAATTTAACATCTTCCGGTGAAGTCGTTTACAAGGAACGCTGATGACATTAAAACACATGGTTACCGATTTATTTTACGATTTTATGAGCATTTTATTGGTATAAGTTGCTAAATTCAAAATGCCATTAAATTGGAAAATATCAGTAACTTCATAGCATCACAGTCTATTTATACATAAAAGAAAAACAACTGTAAACATGAAGATTAGTGAATTTTGTTATGAAATGCATTTCCATTACTGACTTCCACTTCAAAAAGTAAGTTAGATTTTTCCTACTAGAATCGAAATAATTCATGGAAGCCAGAGTTTGTATCCCGTTTTAACATGGGTAACATTATTTTCGTTGCATTTTATCCCTCGCTATTGCTCGGGATAAAATTTTTACGAAAATAATGTTACCCATGTTAAAACTGTATACAAACTCTGGCTTCCATGAATTATTTCTTAATTATGAAGAACAAGACAGACATTATCACTAGTATCACAGCAAGGCGAAACATTCAAAACTGGCATTATTGTTTCATCAGTAGTGTGATGATGTGCTTGAAATCAGGATGCATCAATCGCCATGGAAACAATGTATGCCCCCATTCTCCTTTAAAGTAGGACAGGGTACGATTAAACCAGTTTAATATCCTTTGGACTAGGGAATGGTTAGACAGGTAAAGGTGAACCAGTATTTTCCTCAGCTATCCTTTAAGTAGGACTTAAAACCAGTTTACCCTAACAACTTTTGAGGCAACAGTAGGATGATTCCAGTATTTTTTTTTGAGGACACAGTCTATCCAGGTTACCCCATCAGAAGGTGTGAGTTTCCCACAATTATCTTTTAAAGCAGGGATCAAAACTATTTTACCGTAACATCTTTTGAGACAAGTTAGGATGAAACCCTTTTTTTAAAGCAGAGTACACCCAGGCTACCCCAATGAAAGTTGTGAGTTTCCTTCATGTCATTGGTGAGGTGAACTCAATGTTATTTTGTGTCACTGGTTTTCTCCAAGTACATCAGTTTCCTCCACCAAAATATTTACTCAGTAACTTCAGCGATATAACTGAAATATTTTTGAAAATGGTATTGCCAACCAATAACCATAACCATAACCATATTACGATAATTTTTTATCAAATCGATTCCTAAATAAAATTTTATTCTTAATTGCTATTTCCATTTCCCATATCAAAACAAGCAAGGCGAAGGAAAAAAGGTAAACATTCTTGAAAAAAAATTAGGGTAGGTAGGTAGATTAGTGTTAGGGTTATGGTGTTTAACGCCACTTTCAACAATATTTCAGTTATATCGTGGCGGTCAGTTTTACTGATGGAGGACACCAAAGTACCCAGAAAAAACCACTGACCTGTCACAAGTCACTGACAAACTTTTCACATAATGTTGTATTGTAAATCGGTAGGTAAAACCTTTTTTATTTGTTAATTATTATCTAGGCGAGAGAGGACAATGATCTGGTTTGCAACAGTCTGAACAGTGCTTGTCCAAAAATGACAATGAAAACTTCTAGGATAGGTATTACAAATTAAGGTCAGAAACACAGGTACATGTCATTCTTTTTGGCCCATAGGTTAGGGTTAACACCACCGTAAAACAATATGTCAGTTACATTGTGGTGGTCAGGCTTATTGGTTGAGGAAACCGGAGTACCCCTCCCCCACACCTGTTGCAAGTCACTGACAAACTTTATCACATAATGTTGTATTGAGTACACCTCGCCTTAGCGGGATTCGACCTTACAACGCATAGGTAGTTATAAATACAATGACCATACAATCACGATCATGACGGTCCCTTTCTCTGCATAAAAAGAATAACCTACCTTGCAGCCTCTTTTTTTAATTGTTCATGTTTCATTAACAATCTTTTTCTTTCGGAAAAAGTTTTTCTCACTCTGAATCCCCTGAAGGCAGACTGAAATTAAAACAGAAACACAGATGCATAAACAGTAAAAAAAACCAAAAACTTAACAGCTGACCATGATATACCTGTATAAAATAATATATAAACAGCTGCGTCATATGCACATGATACACCTGTGTAAAGTCCCATAACTCTAAATGTTATACAGACCCTCAGAACACCATTTCTAATTATCTTGTAAAGTTCTGTAACTCTAAATGTTATACAGACCCTCAGAACACCATTTCTAATTATCTTGTAAAGTTCTGTAACTCTAAATGTTATACAGACCCTCAGAACACCATTTCTAATTATCTTGTAAAGTTCTGTAACTCTAAATGTTATACAGACCCTCAGAATACCATTTCTAATTATCTTGTAAAGTTCAAAGAAAACCGATCATGGTTGTGTTGATAATTAATAAATGGATTATGTAAAGAAAGCTTAAACAGTGATGTGTATCAATTCCACCAATGTCAACAAAACAAACAATCACCTTTCATCTTAACTGAACTCTCTGAATACTAAAAACACCACGACATATGATGCTGGAAATCCAGATTCTGAGTTTAATTATCATCAGTATGAATTTTTTGTAAGGAAAATCAATAAAATATAATTCTCCCAACGCGAAAGTTTCCCCCAAAAAGATTTTTCTCTTCCCGAGTTTAATTATCAACTGTATATTTTTGTGAGTAAAATCAATGGAATATAATTCTCTCAAAATGAAAGTTTCCCAAATTTTTTTTTTTTAATAATTTTAATTGCTTATGAATGCAGCCTTTGGGAATTTTAGATGTGCTGTAATATTCCTCAAAAGTTACAAATTAGAATCAATTTCAATGTTATCGTGAAGTCGTTAGAACAAGATCTTTATAAAGAAATAATCTTTGTCATTGATTCCTACTAGAATTGAACTCAGTTAAATTATTGATTTGAAGTCGCAGCTTTTATATGGAAACTAAAATGAAAAACACTTTTTTTTTTAATTTCCCAAAATATTTCACCGATTTTAACGCTAAAACTGTTGAACTTCAAATCAATATTTCGATCATTGTGTATGTTTCAAGGTTAAATCTGCAAACGGAGCTAATAAATGAGAACTGGCAATAAGTCAGAAATATTTGTACCTTTGCAAAAAAAGAAATATCTTATCAGCTGCAAGCTTAAGGGAGCTGTAGTGGTTGTGATCGTATGATAGTTAGATTTACAACTACCTGTGCAATCATTGCCTATCTCCATTAAAGTTGAGAGTCTGAATCCCGCTGATGGCAAGGTGTACTTTATACAATTTTATGTGATAAAGTTTGTCAAAGCCTTGCAGCAGGTCGGTGGTTTTCTCCAGGTACTCCTGTTTCCTCAACCAATAAAACTGACCACCACGATATAACTAAAATATTGTTGTAAGTGGTGTTAAACACTATAACCCTAACCCTTAACCCATAGTCACGTGGAGAATTCCTCAGACTTATTTTTCTATATGGTTACCAGAATAACTTTGTGAGTAGGACATTATTGGAGGTAAATGTACTAGATACTGACCTGTATTTCAAGAGCTGCAGGTAAATGTACTAGATACTGACCTGTATTTTAAGATCTCCAGGTTAATTTACTAGATACTGACTTGTATTTCAAGAGCTGCAGGTAAACGTGCTAGATACTAACCTATATTTTAAGATCTCCAGGTTAATTTACTAGATACTGACCTGTATTTCAAGAGCTGCAGGTAAACGTGCTAGATACTAACCTATATTTTAAGATCTCCAGGTTAATGACGTACTACATACTGACCTGAATTTTAAGAGCTGCAATATCTTGTATACCCGTAATAGATAAAGCTCCCTGTTCTATCATGTACTGTGCTACGTCATGATGCTCACCCATCAGAGCATAGTCCAATGGTGTGTACCTACAATATAACAGAATATCAGAGCATAGTCCAATGGTGTGTACCTACAATATAACAGAATATCAGAGCATAGTCCAATGATGTGTACCTACAATATAACAAAATATCAGAGCATATTCCAATGGTGTGTACCTACAATATAACAGAATATCAGAGCATAGTCCAATGGTGTGTACCTACAATATAACAGAATATCAGAGCATAGTCCAATGGTGTGTACCTACAATATAACAGAATATCAGAGCATAGTCCAATGGTGTGTACCTACAATATAACAGAATATCAGAGCATAGTCCAATGGTGTGTACCTACAATATAACAGAATATCAGAGCATAGTCCAATGGTGTGTACCTACAATATAACAGAATATCAGAGCATAGTCCAATGGTGTGTACCTACAATATAACAGAATATCAGAGCATAGTCCAATGGTGTGTACCTACAATATAACAGAACATTTAAACTTCAAACAAGAATATAACTTATTTGATATCCTGCAAACTAGACACACCCACCAAAAACCTTCCCTATCCAAAGAATTCCATTTCATTAGATTAAGCAATTGTCTATATACCTATACTTTAAAAATTGTAATGATGATCCTAGGGATGTTACATTAAAACATACATAGTGCTCAGGAATGGCACTTTTAAATCACTATGACAGGGTGTCTGAAACATTTTTACTGAGTGAAAATTCAAGAAAAAGTAAAATTGCTATAATAGTTGGCCTCCTCTTTCTATTCTACTCGGCGGTGGGAACAGGTAAGCTGTACATTTCTACCTGTATCTAAGCATCGTTCAAATTAATTTTATATTCCTTCATTGGTATTTTATTTGAAGTTCTTTTTATTCAGGGAATCATTTTACTGTATATTCTATATTTATCTAACAACTACCAAAGAAAGATAACTCTTATTAGAAAGTAAGGACTACCTGTCTTCACTAAATTTCAATATGATTTGGTACTAAGATAGATAACTCTTATTAGAAAGTTAGTATTACCTGTCTTCAGTAAATTCCATTTGATTTGGGACAACCAAAGAGAGACAACTCTTATTAGAAAGTAAGTATGATCTGTCTTCAGTAAATTCCATATGATTTGGGACTACCAACAAGAGACAACTCTTATTAGAGAGTAAGTACTGACCTGTCTTCAGTAAATTCCATATGATTTGGGAATGCCCTGTATTCCATCAGAAGTTTGACAGCATCAAGATGTCCTTTACTGCATGCCCAGTGTAGAGCTGTCATACCCTGTAACACAAACAATATCAACAATCTTAAATTAATTTCTACAGAATTTTATTTTGCAGTGTGTAATGATTTTAGACCCCTACTTATGAACCTTATTTTCATGAATATAACACCAGGTGAGCCAAAAACTATCTCAAGTGAAGAAATATTGAAATTTTCTGGTAGCATAAGGAGAATGAATCTGTTTCTCCTGTGACCTAACATCAAATATATTATTAATTTGATTATTTCCACCGTTAATAGCAGGAGTTCTCATGCAGAGATTTAACAACTGTGGTAATTAAAAATATTACGAAAATTTAACCAACGGCTTAAACACACTAAGAATATGAGGAATCATGTTGTGTTTCAAATTAAACTGCAATATTTAGATTATTTTCCAAATATGGGGAGGTATTGAAAGGTAAAAATGATGCATATCAAATTAAATGAATTTCTCAATTATGCTTTAAACGTCTACATTTAAAAATCAGAATACACAAAAAAAAGAAAAGAAAAAAAAAGAAAAAAAAAAGGAATTATTACATATATACTCATGAAAAACTGACAATTTTCTAGTGACAGAAAAAAATCTGTCACAAAAGTTTGGATGCAAAACTCCCACCTATATTTTAAAAGGGAAATCCTTAAAACACTCTTGCTTTTACGATACAGAGAATCGCATACTGTTACATTTTGATCAGACGATTTCTGAATGAGTTATTGCCCTTATTGACATACTTACAAATATAGATTCTCCTTCAGTTGCCCATGGGTTACAATATTACTCCACCCAAGAGAGTTAAATTTAAAATTATAAATTTAACTCTAGAGAGTGGAGAAATATCGTAACCCACATGGGCAACTGAAGGAGAATTTGTTTCTCCCATAAATAACACAAACTTTATTTCAAAATTGAAATNAATATAACAGAATATCAGAGCATAGTCCAATGGTGTGTACCTACAATATAACAGAATATCAGAGCATAGTCCAATGGTGTGTACCTACAATATAACAGAATATCAAAGCATAGTCCAATGGTGTGTACATACAATATAACAGAATGTCAGAGCATAGTCCAATGGTGTGTACATACAATATAACAAAATATCAGAGCATAGTCCAATGGTGTGTACCTACAATATAACAGAATATCAGAGCACAGTCCAATGGTGTGTACCTACGATATAACAAAATATCAGAGCATAGTCCAATGGTGTGTACATACAATATAACAGAATATCAGAGCATAGTCCATGGTGTGTACATACAATATAACAGAATATCAGAGCATAGTCCAATGGTGTGTACCTACGATATAACAGAATATCAGAGCATAGTCCAATGGTGTATACCTACAATATAACAGAATATCAGAGCACAGTCCATGGTGTGTACCTACAATATAACAGAATATCAGAACATAGTCCAATGGTGTGTACCTACAATATAACAGAACATCAGAGCATAGTCCAATGGTGTGTACCTACAATATAACAGAATATCAGAGCATAGTCCAATGGTGTGTACCTACAATATAACAGAATATCAGAGCATAGTCCAATGGTGTGTACCTACAATATAACAGAATATCAGAGCATAGTCCAATGGTGTGTACATACAATATAACAGAACATTTAAACTTCAAACAAGAATATAACTTATTTGATATCCTGCAAACTAGACACACCCACCAAAAACTTCCCCTATCCAAGGAATTCCATTTCATTAGATTAAGCAATTTGTTTATATATATACCTCCCCTTAAAAAATTGTAATGATGATGTTCAATTAAAACATACATGACACTCATGAATTGCACTTTTAAAATCACTATGACAGGGTGTCTGAAACATTTTCATTGAGTGAAAATTCAAGAAAAAGTAAAATTGCTATAATAGTTGGCCTCCTATTTCTATTCTACTCATCGGGGAACAGGCAAGCCTTACATTTCTACCTGTATCTAAGCCTCGTTCAAATTAATTTTATATTCCTTCATTGGTATTTTATTTGAAGTTCTTTTTATTCAGGGAATCATTTTAGACTGGTTTCATTGTATATTCTATATTTATCTAATAACTACCAAAGAGAGATAACTCTTATTAGAAAGTAAGTATTGCCTGTCTTCAGTAAATTCCATATGATTTAGAACTACCAAAGAGAGATAACTCTTATTAGAAAGTAAGTATTACCGGTCTTCAGTAAATTCCATATGATTTAGAACTACCAAAGAGAGATAACTCTTATTAGAAAGTAAGTATTGCCTGTCTTCAGTAAATTCCATATGATTTACAATTACCAGAGAGATAACTCTTATTAGAAAATAAGTATTGCCTGTCTTCAGTAAATTCCATATGATTTACAATTACCAGAGAGAGATAACTCTTATTAGAAAGTAAGTATTGCCTGTCTTCAGTAAATTCCATATGATTTACAACTACCAAAGAGAGATAACTCTTATTAGAAAGTAAGTATTGCCTGTCTTCAGTAAATTCCATATGATTTACAATTACCAGAGAGAGATAACCCTTATTAGAAAGTAAGTATTGCCTGTGTTCAGTAAATTCCATATGATTTACAACTACCAAAGAGAGATAACTCTTATTAGAAAGTAAGTACTGACCTGTCTTCAGTAAATTCCATATGATTTAGAACTACCAAAGAGAGATAACTCTTATTAGAAAGTAAGTATTACCGGTCTTCAGTAAATTCCATATGATGTGGAACTAAGAGAGATAACTCTTATAGGAAAGTAAGTACTGACCTGTCTTCAGTAAATGAACTATCAAAGAGAGATAACTCTTATAAGAAAGTAAGTACTGACCTGTCTTCAGTAAAGGAACTACCAAAGAGAGATAACTCTTATAAGAAAGTAAGTACTGACCTGTCTTCAGTAAATTCCATATGATTTGGGAATGCTCTGTATTCCATCAGAAGTTTGACAGCATCAAGATGTCCTTTACTGCACGCCCAGTGTAGAGCTGTCATACCCTGTAACATAAACAATATCAACAATCTTACATTAATTTCTACAGAATTTTATTTTGCACAGTGTGTAATGATTTTAGATCCCTACTTATGAATCTTATTTTCATGAATATAACACCAAGTGAGCTAAAACTAACGCAAGTGAAGAAATATTGAAATTTTCTGGTAGCATAAGGAGAATGAATCTGTTTCTCTGGTGACCTAACATCAAATATATATTATTAATTTGATTATTTCCACCGTTAATGGCAGGAGTTCTCATGCAGAGATTTAACCACTGTCGTGATTAACAATATTACGCAAATGTAACCAACTGCCTAAGGACGATAAGAATATGAGAGAGAGAGAAAAAAAAAAAATTATTACATCTATACTCATGAAAAACTGACAATTTTCTAGTGGAAAGTGACAGAAAAACATCTGTCACAAAAGTTTGGACGCAAAACTCCCACCTATATTTTAAAAGGGAAATCCTTAAAACACTCTTGCTTTTACCATATGGAGAATCGCATACTGTTACATTTTGATCAGACGATTTCTGAATGAGTTATTGCCCTTATTGACATACTTACAGATATATAAATTTAACCAACGGCTTAAACACGCCAAGAATACGAGAGAAAGAAAAAAGAATTATTACATCTATACTCATGAAAAACTGACAATTTTCTAGTGACAGAAAAACATCTGTCACAAAAGTTTGGACGCAAAACTCCCACCTATATTTTAAAAGGGAAATCTTTAAAACACTCTTGCTTTTACGATACGGAGAATCGCATACTGTTACATTTTGATCAGACTATTTCTGAATGAGTTATTGCCCTTATTGACATACTTACAGATATATATAGATTCTCCTTCAGTTGCCCATGGGTTACGATATTATGCCACTCAAGAGAGTTAAATTTAAAATTATAAATTTAACTCCCGAGAGTGGAGAAATATCGTAACCCACATGGGCAACTGAAGGAGAATTTGTTTCTCCCATTATTTAACACAAACTTTATTTCAAAATTGAAATAATTACCGATTTGACAACATGTGGGGAAAGGCACGAGACATTTTAATCCTAGAGGATTACAGATTTTTCCACCACTGGTTCAGAGGGGTTAAAACGCCATAATAATGGGAGAAAGGTTGTTTACTGCTTTCCCATAGAAACAAGCCATACCTCATTATCTTGATCATTTGGGTCAGCTTTATGTTCCATTAAAACAGACATACAATTGACATATCCTCCATACCCGGCACACTGTAATGGTGTCCGTCTAAAAAGAAAAAAATTCAAAGCACTGAAGTACTAATCTAACAATATTAAAACTTTTGAGCATTATATTTCCATTAATATTACAAAAACTAGAGAAAAACTTTTTGAAAAATTCAAAGCATTGGCCCTGGTCTTACGATCGCTTAACTTACGAGTCTGAAAAAAAATGTCAAAGTACTGAAGTCCTCGTCTTACGAGCATATAAATTTTGAGTATATTTGCATTCATACTCCAAAATCATCCAATCAGAACAGTGGATTTATTAGAAACAGCTCTCTGATTGGTTGTTTTTCCCCTTAATGCTGCATATATAGCAGAGAAGCAACAAATACCAATCCTATAATGTTCGGTTTGACCCGACCTGGGCTCAAACCCATGATCTACCACACTCGTGGCGAGCACACTAACCATTACACCATCGATGTGGTTCAATCAAAACGAAGAGATTATTTTAAGTACAATATCAATCAATAGAAGGAATGCCAGGAAATCTTTTATCCGAGTTCAAACAAGATGAACTGTGTGAGCTAATGCTCATTTATGATACCCCAGCAAACAGGAAGTAGGAATGTGACGGATCCAAAAACGCTTCCCACGATATGGGGTACCTATATGAAGCTTGTGACCAAATATCAGATTTCTGCCATCAATAGTTGCTGAGAAAAATGCGACGAAAAATATCTTGGGACTGACAGAGGTAAAACGGTATACCCCCCCCCCACCCCTCCGGTGGAGCGGGGGTATAATAAAGAGGTTTGACTGTATACTGGTGGTGGAAATACAGCATTAACCAAATGTTTCTGCTGAAAATCACTCATTCTGGTGGTTTTGCACAGTGGTGCCACAGTGTACAATGTGGATGAAAAACCAGTAAATTTCATAGAAATACACTAGGGCACACTGGACCAGTAACAATCATCACACGAAATGTTCCAAATCCTTATATATATACTCACTGTGTGTGTGCACTTCAAAGTCTTATATCTCAACAAAAAACATGACATAAAGGTCCCAAAATGCATATGTATAGTTATTCATAATCTATAATAAATTTAAGAAAATTAGTTTGTTACCTTCATTTGATTCTAGAATTTGGGTCATCTTGAGAGATGATACTTACCGGCCCCTATGAATAAGTGGGATGGAAATGTAAGTGCCATATCTGAGAAACATCAGTTGTCACAGAGCTCTTTTAGAGCTGTAGATTAAATCTGCAAAATGTTTCTTTTATTTGAAAATCTCGCTAGGAATTCCAACATTGTACAGTTGGAGTTATCTCCCATTGTGCAGTGGATGGAATTTGTGCCGAGCCCAGTAACAGTATTACTGAATCCGAATCATTTTCAATACTGTGTACTGCCTAATATTTTCTTTAATATTTTTGATTATTGTTTATTGCATTATTAACTTTATTTGATGTTTGATTGTTATGCTCATATGGGCCAATAATTTGAAAATAAAAGCCTTAGTCTAAGTCTTAGTCACTGGAACTGGTTTGCAGATTATTCCAGTTTATCCAGGGAACAGTTTACACAGATTTCACTACATATAAGTCTGGCATCGTATATTCTGTGTAACTTACCCATTGTGGTCCCTGAAGTTTGGATCTACACCATACTTGATCAGTGTTTGACATATGTAGGCATGTCCACCAAGAGCAGCCCTGAAAAGAAAGAAATCATGTGTGTAATATGAAAAGAAAGTCTAAACAGTGGTGGTCAACAATTCCACCTATATCAACAAAACAAACAACCCCCTTTCATCTCAACTCATTGAAAACAGGAGACCATAGCATATGGAGTTGAAAATCTAGGTCCTGGGTTAGTACAGGCACATAAAGGTGGCAGGGTTAAAACAAGTTAATGGGATCACAACCCTCCCCCTCATGATGTATATATTGAATAAAAATTAAATAAGAAAATTATAGTAAATTGCAAAAGTAACTTCAATAAAATATTAAATACATGTACAAGAAGTCTGAATCAGTACAAAGTAAAGGTAGGGAAATAATAAAATAACCTCACTTTGTCCATCAACAAATTGTCTCCCCTTGCATAATACACAAATTTACAATATAGACAATATTTTATTGGTACTAACACATTTACAATACATGATTTACCAAACAAATCAACCTTCACTGTTTTCAGGAAAAAAAATATTTACAATTTGGACCACATCTGTTTCCAGAAAACAACTTACAGTAAAGTCTGACATCAATTTAGTCCAAAATAAGAATATTAATATATCATGTTTGGACCACACCTGTAAAAACTTACCAATGTAAAGAGGATCTACCATCATGGTCCAAAACATCCACTCTAGCACCATAATCGATTAAAGTTTGGACCACATCTGTATGGCCCATTTCACAAGCCCTAAACAATGGTGTATGTTTTAGAAGATCAGGAGTGTCAATCTGAGATCCATGGTCCAGTAATATTCTGACCGTTGAAGCATGACCAGATAGCGCTGCTGCGTGAAGTGCTAAAAATAATTGTAAAAATGTCAGTTTGTTTTATGCATCAGACTTTGCTTAAATCTAAGAAAATTGCAAGGTTGCCTCTGACAAGGGTATAAGAAGATCATGTCATTAAAAATCTATGTTATTTGGCACTTCTGTTTTAAAGAAGATAAAACAATATGAAAACCTGACTTCATACAATCAAGGCCAACAGATGGCCAAGCCTCACATGGCCTTCGATCAGTTGAGTAAAAAACAATGTAAGAACGTGTCCACAGGACATGGATGCCCTCGCTTCCATCTAAAGTAAACATGGGCAAAATACCAGCGGGGAAAAATTATCAAGTTCGATATCAACTTGACCTTCTTTTATGGTCTATAAATTTCAAATGATTTGCTTAAAGGGGAACTTAAGTTATTGAGCAGAAACCAATGCAGAAGTATGAACAGATGTACAAACCTGGTAAAACTTAATGCACCCAGATGCCTAGTGGCAGGGGCATAAAAAAATATATATATGAATGTAGTCAATTTACCTGTTCCACCATTTTTATCTACTTGTTGAATATCAACATTTGAGCGTAAGAACACGGTAACAACATCGTCAGCTCCTTTACCACCTGCCCACATGAAAGCTGATCTTCCATCTACATCAGGTTCATCAACGACAAAATTGTAGGTAAGAAAAACGTTGACAGTATCCTGTAAATAAACAAACAGACATAATGAGACACATTAGGGGTTAGGGTAATTTGTGTTTATAGTCACTTTCAGCAATTTTTCAGCAATATCATGACTACAACATAGTTTACTAAATTTCAAATTATTATCAAAAGCAGAACTTAGGTTATTGACCTAAAACCTTCATATTTCTTTTTTGCAAATCAAGGGGAACGACTCTATACTGGAAAAAGCGGCAAAATCTGAAATCGAAATTGGCTTGTCTTTCATGGTCCCCGATCGCGACCTTGTGTATCAATTTCAAATGATTTGATTGGTATAAACATATTTATTCATGATAAACTGGTATAATGTTACAATACACACAAGTTTTGTTTAACATGACAGGATTCAGAAACAAGCTAAACTTATACTAATCCGTCTCCTATTTGATTTGATTTGATTAAGGGGAACTAAAGTAATTGAGTGGAAAAGAATGTAGAGTGTACAGATGCATGGACATGGGTAAAATTTAATGCCCATGAGGGGGCAAAAACATGATAAAGTTTCTATTTACAATCTTGAAAAATAATGCATTATTATCTCCTATTCGTGGCTGTACAACAATGGATGGTCAGAACTGTGATAAACTTCAACCATTTTTCACCAAACCTGTGATCTATCTAAATACTAATTATTCATTACTTAATCAACAAGTTTATGAGGAAAATGGCTTATTGAAAGTCAATATCATTGTTTATTCACACTAATTTCAATGATATGTCACCTCACCAAGAAGGATCCAGCAATGTTTTAAACAGTAGCAGTGTTTAAGATAGGTTTTGGTGTTTAATGCCACTTTCCACAATATTTCATTTATATTGTGGCGGTCAGTTTTATTGTTGGAGGAAACAGGAGGACCTGGAGAAAACCACTGACCTGACGCAGTCACTGACAAACTTGATCATATAATGTTGTATCGAGTACATCTCGCCTGTGCGGGATTCAAATGCGCAACTTTAGTGATGATAGGAACTTATTGCACAGGTAGTTTTAAATCCAACTACCATATGATCACGACTATAGCAGTGTAATAAACAGTAGCTGTGTTGAAAATGGAAATTGGTAAATGCTGCAAAGAATGATGGGCAATTGTTTGTAAAAATGACTTCCTCTAGAAGGCAATAATGTAATGGAGTAAGTCTAAACTTACAGCATGGTTATTTTGAGAAGCGTAGTGTAGTGGTGTAGCACCATTAGCATCAGCACAAGAGTAATCTCCCCTGTTATCTAACAACACCGCAACAATTCCAGAATGACCTGAAATAAATGTAAGACATTTTTATATTATATCATACAAGCCAATGTATAACATAAATAAAATTTTCAAAATTTTTGAGACATTGCCGCCATCTTCATGTAGAGACATGTTTTGTTCTTCGTACAATGCAACAGATTGATAGAGGTATTTGTAAATCCAACTACCACATGATCATGACCACAACGACCCCCTAATTGTAGAGGTGTTGCCACAACGTTGAAGACGCTACTTATATTATACATAAAACAGCTAATACAATTTTTATCAGATATGCTGAAAGTCAGAATGAAACAAATTCATTAATAAATCTGCCATTTGATTTCATGTGCTCCTTTGGTTTTTGAGAAAAAGATTAAAATATGAAAAACAAACTTTTTAAAATTATATCTTCTTTTTCATTATTTATAGAATAAAAGGGTTCTTCCATTTGGTAAAAATATGAGATTTGAAAATCTGTCGTTCTTTTGTGAAATTCAACGTCTTTTAACTTCGTTCATCTAGATAACAGATATTCTTACACGTCACTAGTCGAAAGATATTCCTACATTTCTAACAACACCTTATATAACTACTTATTAGTGACTTACCTAAAACTGCAGCCCAATGAAGGGGCGTTCTGAACATATTGTCTAAAGCTGATATATTACAATTTTCGACAGATATCTGAAAAAAAACAAAAACAAAATTGAATAGTATTGAAACAAAAAACATATTGGTCTATTTTTTAAGAAATAAAATAGTATCTGTATAAAAAACAAACCTATATATGTCCACTTTTAAAAAAATCTGTCTTCAGAAACCATCATTTACAACAAATGTGGTTTGTCTCCAATATCGATTCAACAATATAAATAACATTCAGTTGTGATAAACATGTGTTCACCGCTTCATTGCATATATGTTTCTTACATAGGCTATGCAATTAACCAGAAAGGGGTTAGGGTTATGGTGTTTAAAGCCACTTTCAACAATATTTTAGTTATATCGTGGCAGTCAGTTTTATTGACGGAGGAAATCGGAGTACCAAGAGAAAACCACCGACCTGTGTCAAGTCACTGACAAACTTTATCACATAATGTTGTATCAAGTACATCTCACCATGAATGGGATCGAACTCACAGTTTAAGTGGTGATATGCACTGATTTACAACCAGAAATGACTATAATAACCATTTACAAGTGATGAAACATAATCAATATCATTCCTAATTAATACTTACGAGCACTTTTACAATTGCTTCATTTCCGTCAGCGACTGCTAAATGAAGTGCTGTTCTTCCTTCATAATCTGGCCAATTAATAACTGTTGGCGTCGTCTCCTGTTATAAAAATAGAGCAAAATGTAGGTCTATAAAAGTTTGCTTGTCATCCATCTTTGACCAAAACATTCTATAAGATATATATTCTTATTTGTCATTCCACTTCTTACAGAATATAGCAGTTTTTGTGACCTTTGCGAAAAAAGTTATTTGTCACTTCTTTCTATGCAAAATATTTTTTTATCGGTGGTGTAATGGTTACAGGCTTGCCTGGATTGTGGGTTCAGCCCTGGTCGGGTCAAATCATATACTTTAATATTGGTATTGGTTGGTTCTCCACTAAGCATGCGGCATAAAGCAGAGTTTTTGAAAGAATAAAATTTCTGACAGACATGAGGTCCTGCAAAAAATAAACATTTGGTGGACCTACTGGATATCTGCTAGACCTGTTCTTGCCCTTTATCCGGCATGCAAAAAAATTATGTTGGACATAGGTCCACCACTAATTGTGACTTTGCAGGACCCTGGAAAATTATGCCCTAAGGTCCTGCAGGTCCTGTGAATTTCAAAAACACTGATAAAGGAGTAAAGACTGGTTGAGTCAGAATCAGGATAGGCCAAGTGATCTATTTTTTAAGTTTCAATTTAATGAGATGATGGTGACGTCCATTTTGTGCTTTGTACTAGAGCAACACCCTTAGTTGGATTTTATGGTGCTAGCTCACTGAAAGAGCAGTCTGCAGATAAACATGTTGTTCCACTCTGACATATCCTGATTCTCAGCCAACCAGTGTTTGCTCTTTCTCCTTAATGCTGCATGCTTAGCGGAGAAGCAACAAATACCAATCGCATAGTCTTTGGCTTGACCGGACCGCAGCTTGAACCCATGGTCTACTTTACTCTAGGCGACCACTCTAAACTATTACATCACTAATTTTGGTTCTGAACAATTACATTCTACTGGACAAGTTATATTGTGAACTTCACAGGATAGTTCAACACTTTAATGTATCCATTTCTTTGTGTACTTTGCAGATTAGTTACACTCTAATTTTGTTATATTGTTGATTGATTGATTGGTGTTTAACGTCCAGCGAGCAATTTTTCAGCTATATTCAGGACGACCATGTTATATTGTAGATTGATATTTGACTTACTAGTATAATTCTGACACAACTTGGTGCTTCTGGGTCCATACAACTGGCAGCCCAATGTAATGGTGTTTTACCCTCAATATCAGGTATTCCTATGTTTGAGTCCTGAAATATCGTTCAAATAAATTTAAAAATTGCAAAAATATCACAAAAACCAATATTAGTATAGAAATGAAATATTAAATAAATACGAAATCGTAAAAATATCAGGAAATCCAACGTTAGTCTTTAAATGAAATTGGGTACATTTGTTGTAAAAATATTTGTAAAAACAAAATGTCGCAAAAATAGGAAAACAAAATTAAGTCTTAAAATTTTGCAAAAAACGAGAGATTGTATATATATTTAAACAAAAAATTAACCAATAATTCTCAATATTGTTAGAGTTAAAAATTAACCTGTCTAATGAGATCTAACACCTGTTTATTAAAAGCACGATTTTCATTTATTTGTCTTAGACAGTTAAATACATACCTGTTTAATTAACAACTTTACATGTTCAACATTGCCATAAGAGGCTGCCCAGTGTAGAGCCGTTCTCTGTAAAATAAAAATTGCATACAAATATAACAAATGTATGAATTACACTTAATTGTAACAGTAAAATAAATCCTGGTGGGGAAATTGGTTCGGATATAATGAAATTACTGGTATTACTAAAATAGGGTTATAGATCATATTTACAGGGAGTCCGAAGTCTTCATGATGAGCACCGGCACTCTGGCCCAAGACCAGTAAAATTTTGTTCGGACAAGTAAATTTTCTAGTTTCTATTTAGAATCATATGAAAATAAATTCAAGAATTTGATTCNGACCAATAAATTAAAATTTTCATTTTGAGGACTGTGACAGGACTTAAATAGTTTTACCTTGGACATTCATTGGTACAATATATCAGAATGCTGCTTTATCCCCAAAACAAAAATCCATTCCTTATTCATCAAGCAATTTTTTCTCATTGCAGCCTATATTTTTGCAAACTTGAATCAACCAGCATGCCCACAGGTTTTTTCATCTGGGGGTACATGTACCCTTTTACCTTCATTTTTGGGGGTACATCCAAATTTTTGGGGGTGCAATGTACCCTCTAACTCTTCATTTGGGGGTACAAAGAAAATGAACTGCATTTTCTCCACACAAGGTCATGCACGGTGCATGCTGTTTTTTGTAAATATTACGGGTTTTAACAGTAACAATTCTTCTGATTGGACAATTAAAAAATATGGAGCCAATAGAATTGGGCGATCTATAAATCATATAATCTCACTTAAAATATGCAAGGAACGCTCGGATTGGATAATATTGCCAAAAATTAACTCATCAGAACAACTCTATTATACATACTTTGAAGTGAATTGTAAACAAAAGGTAATTTTTATACAGTGCTCGCAACGGGTTCTTTACGTGCACGCACGTAGGGTTCTTTCAATTATACGTGCATGATTTTTATTCTACGTGAAACACGTAATGCAGTACGTGAATGGGCATGCTGATCAACAGTCAAAAGTTAAATAATGAAATTTGAATCTTCTGCATTTAATGTTAAATCGTATAATCCAAAAAAAAATCTGATTAAAACTACATGTTCCTCTTGACTGATGTTTTCGCAGCATAGGAGATCTGAAGAAACTGCATAACTGGTAACATGATTGAGTGACCCGATGTCACGAATATTTACTAAATGATATGATAAATATGACCTTTTCCAACCAATCTGATTGTTCATAGTAAACAAAGCAGCTTAAATTTGAATTTGATCTCTCTCATAGTCTCCTAATCTCCATTTTCATTGGACGGTTCCATAGGATCATCTGCATGTTACCTTAAATGGGACTTCCTCAGATCGCACTCGCCACGAAATATCAGTAAGGGGAGAGAGTGAGAGATGCGAGTTTAATCAGATGCCAAAAATATTTTTCATTTACCTTTTTCTTATCCTGATCATCAATTTCCCCTGGTGACAGTTGCCGTAGTAACAAGTTCAAACATTTTGTAGATTTATGTCGTGTACACAGATGTAGAACAGTTTGACCTTCATTATCTTTTTGCTTAATATCGGCTCCTTTTGACAGCAATAACTTGAGTAAGCGATTGTTTCCCTGAAAAATATCATGTTAGCCATTACAGTAATCTCCCTTTAATAATGCTACACGTACTTTGTACTCCCACCAAAGTTCATTCCTCTTATCAGACCAGATTACAGATCCACTGAGATACTAAAACTATACTAAATTGTCCCCCTAAATTGTACCTCTCTTATAAGGTCACTTCTTTAGAGCTAAAGTGGTGATCTTATACAACGGGACTACAACAAGCAATCAATGCTTTTGTAAATTTCATGTTTATGTAGTTCTTCATTTTTTAGATACTGTGTGGTTTCTTGAGTGGAGGTGAATCTGTGTAGGTTTATTATACTTTATTTATATCTGTATTGCTGTTTTAGATCTAATCATCAAGAGGAGAACAAAGACGATCTCAAATGGTAATCAGATTAACCCCTCTCCTCCAAATTTGTGTGTTTGTCCCAAGCCAGGTCCTTCTACGTATGTCATGGCCTATTTACAGACCTGATTTTATGAAGCCAACAAAAAAGCGGAAATCGGCAAGTGGAAGTATTGAATATACTATAAAAAACAGGAATCGTAACGGTAAAATCCACTTTAAAACGGAAAAAAATCAGGTCTGTATTTATAGTCAATTATTTGTGGTGAGAAGTAAGCATTCATTTTGCTGATATATAGTGGTATTTTTTATCATAATTATTTAAACTGTAAAAGCTGGTACTGCAAAAGAATTAATATTTTTGGTTCTCATTATGAGCAGTGTTTGACTGGTATGCCCAGTTCATAATGAGGTATGTTTGACTGGTATGCCTAGCCCATCATGTGGTGTGCTTGACTGGTATCCTCAGCTAATTCAACGGTATGTTTGACTTGTAGTGATATTTTCAGCTCATTATGAGGTGTACTTGACTGGTACCATAAGAAAGAAAGCTTACCAGTTTCTTTCCAATACAACAGCTTTTACTGAAAGAACTCTAGTATCTATGAATTTTTTTAATTAAAGCAGACAATAAATCGACCAACCAAAACACTCCTTCTTATTTCTTACTTTGTGTGCTGCCCAGTGAATGGCTGTTCGTCCTCCCTTGTCTGTTTTGCTAACCTGAGTTCCCGCTCGTAATAATAATTCGGCACAATCAAGTCGATCAGCCAAAATACAAAACATCAGAGGTGTACGACCAAACTGGTCCCCTGTATCTAGTTCTTGAGTGCTAGCTAAAATAGAAAGAGAAATAAGTTAACTCAAAATTATTGATGAAGTTAATTCACACACAATAACGCCCCTTTCAACGATATTTCATTTATATGGTAGTGGTCATCAGTTTTATTGATGGAGGATACTGGAGTACTCTGAGAAAACCACCAACTTGCCGCAAGTCACTGACAAACTTAATCACATAATGTTTTTTCGAGTACATCACGCCATGCTTTATTATACATAATGTTGCATTGAGTACACCATGCCATGCTTTATATACATAATGTTGCATTGAGTACACCACGCCATGAACAATTTTGTTTGTTTGTTGATTTTTTTATGTTTAACGCCACTTTAAGCAATATTTCAGCTATATCATGGCGACAAGTTTTAGTGGTGGAGGAAGCCGGAGTAGCCGGAGAGAACCACCAACCATGGAAAAGCAACTGGTAAACTTTATCACTTGCGGCTGCAAGTCGAGTGCACCCTTTTTGTAATTTACAAAGCCGGGCGCAAACCCACGCCGTATTGGTGATAGGCTTGTATGAGCCGTTAGATCCAGCGACCTAACTCATTGAGCCACCCGGGCCCCCTCGCCATGAACAGGGTTCAAACTCACAACATCAGTAGTGATAGGCAATGATTGCAAGGAAGTTGTAAATCCAACTACCATATGATCACGACCATGACAGCCCCAGAAGGGGGTTGAATAACAAACTTACAAACTATTTGTTTGGCAAGTAAGGCTTTATCTCCATTGACTGCAGCAACATGCATTTGGGTGACTCCCTCTAGTTGTTGTTCAATCTCCGCGACCGATTCTATTCCACCGTTCTCCATCTAAAACGTAAAACATATCAACCAATCAGATAGAAGTGCATTTAAGGTCTTCATTAAATGTAATATTACAAGTGTGATCATTAAAAAAAAATACTGAAAATATGAAAAACTATATGGAAAATTTGAAGCATCAGAATACTTTTGTCCACTTATTCTACATATCAGATCCCTTATTAATTATCATCCCTAGGTTCCTATATATCAGCCAGAGAGCTGGTAGGCTTGATAGCTGATGAGGGATCTGATATGAAAAAGGTCATATTATGATCTTTTTATCATATACAATGTTAACATAGCATAAGATAGCATTTCCGGAAATTGACGAAATACAATATGATACAGATTTAAACGGAAAGTCCTGGAAAGGGATATGATATATCACGGCTTTCAATATTTTTCAAGTCTACCAGTCTCTAACTTCACTATTTACAGGTGGTACTTTTTTTCAATTTTCATGAATATCTTATACAACACTTTAAAATCAGGAGGTACCAAAGACGATTTTAGGTGGGTAAAAGTACCTGGTACCACCCTTTATTGAAAGGCCTGTCAGTATTCTGGAATTGTGTGATATATTTTTTATATCAGCCTGTTAAGGTAATCTCTGGAAGATATATAAAGCATTTCATTAGATGTTAACTTTTATATCACATGCCCCATGGTAAAACAAAATATGTTATCAACTACATAAGTATATGATAAATAATAATATCATGAGTATCGGTCAAAATATCGAAAATATTAAACATTGGAAACTTTTTAAGTTACAGAAACAGTCTTTGCCTTCTTGTTTTTTCACCTACTTGCCCAAATGCCGAATTTAGAAAAAAAATTATTTATTCAAACAAATTCTTTCAAAATTTTCACTTGTCTGAATCCAGTTTTACTTGTTCCGGGCCTCAGCCTTCAGGCAAGTGGGTTTAGCGCGAAGACTGCAGATGTTGACAGATTACGGGTAATTCATGCTATACATGATATGTCTTAAAACCAAAACATGGCACACTTCCTACAAGGTATGAACAACCTAACGTGGGCCAAAAACATTTGTTACATAATTAAATATTGACATTTTAAAAACAAACAAGATAATTAAAGATCGTCCTGTGATATCTGTACCATGGTACAAAGCCAAGTTCATCGACAATAGTGTGACGATGTGTAACATTAAAATAATGGTAAATTAATACGGGTATGTATCAATAGATCTGATATTTGTCGGCAAGTCTTTTGTACCGATGTTAGATTCTAACAGTTGATAAGGCTGATATATATTTCCTTTAATATCTGTTGCAATTCAGGGGTTCAGCAAGGGTTTTCAATGTCTGTTGCAATTCAGGGGTTCAGCAAGGGTTTTCAATGTTCAATACTGAACATGAGGGGGGGGGATATGGGAGGAGGGACAAAGGGGATACATTTTCTTCATAATCATTTAATTTTGTGAAATTTTCCCAATGACATGGAAATAATTAATTCTAAAAACAAATTTCCACATAATTTGTAAATGGGACAATTCCTCTTTAGGACCCCCTATATTATTCATACATGTAATTATAACAAGCAAAATGATAAACGTTTTTATAATATTTGTACATGATAAAATCAAATTAATAGGTGAGGTCCTAACTTGTAATAAACAGAAATATGTAACATGTTATTTAAACCACTTAACATTTATCATTATCAGGGGAAATAGACTAAATTTAGTTGCAATGTAGTCAAAACTTACAATCAAACATGCCTTATGTGACCTTCATAGGGAACACTGAAATGTGGTTACATAAGACAGGAGGTCACTTAATACAGATTTAATTATGATGAAATGCATTGAGAACAGAAATAAAAATTAAGGTCACATAATACAAGTTATTGTTTAATAGAGGTGGTCACTTAAAAGCAGGTTTGACTGTATATCTATTGTACATGATACAGTAATATGTCTGCAAATTTATTTAACGCCACTTTCAACAATATTTCAGTTATATTGTGGCGGTCAGTTTTATTGGTGGACGAAACCAGAGTACCATGGAAAACCACTGACCTGTCGCAAGTCACTGACAAACTTCATCACATAATGTTGTATCGAGTACACCTCGCCATGAACAGGGATCCAACTCACTTAAGAGGTGATAGTTGGAAATCCAACTACCATACGATCACGACCAATGACGGGCCCCTCTAAAGATACCTCTTCATAAAATAAACCAATATTATATAGATTATGTTTTTCCATCCCACCTTCATTACAAGTACAAACTCTTTTAAATTGCTAAAAAAGATTTTTTAGTTAAATGTATACAAACCTGTGTAACACCGGGGCCCTCCGCCCCCATCACTGGTGTCATCTCATTTCCAGTATTAACCTACAATAAGAACAATATCATATTGAAACAGTCCTCACAATGAGCACCGGTCCTCTGACCCAAGACCAGTAAAACTACTTTGTTCAGTCTTCAGACCAGTAAATTTTTCAGTTTTCAGATTTGCTTAGGCAAAAAAAAAATTGCATGAGTTTCCGCTAACCCTACCGGCCCTAATTGTTTGTACCTACCCTAAAGTTTTTTTTTGCCATTTTTGAACAAGCAGCACTATTCAAGTCAGAATGTATCCCCTATAGAAACTAGCTAAAAATATTTTTTTTAATAAAATCTTTTTTCTACCTACCGACCCTAATATTTTAGAGCAAGTTAGCGGAAACACAGGTATTTTTTTTTCTTGGCCTTACGGGAAAAATTTAAGTTATTGAACAGAAACCAAATGTGGGACATATGTATGGACGGAGGTACAAATGTACTGACATGTGTAAGACCTAATGTCCCTGATGAGAAGTAGTTGGGGTATAAGTATGTACATGTATAAATTTCGGCAGGGAGAAAGTTCAAAGCAGAAGAAAGTAGTATTATATAGACGCTCTACAAATTAAATTAAATAAACGGCAAAGAAATAATTATGAAAACTTTGACCTTACAAGAACCTTAACATTTTATTGATGTACAGGTACAGTGCCTTTGAAATCTCTTAAATACTAAAGATTATTTTACGAGTTCATTTAAAATTTCCCAATATATGTTGTCTGAAGTCAAGTACACTGGATAGGCTTATTAATAAATGGTAAACATTTAAACATAAGTCTTTTGTTCTTAAACAAACAAAGTTTTATATACATTATGTTGAAAAACGTTTTGTCAATATTAGTTCAGCTTTAGGTACATAAGTTACAGACCTACGATTAATTAAATGAATAATGAAGTTGGATGCAATTTCAATAGAAATATCAGCGGTTCACTTTCGTTTTTTTAATTTAATTTACTCTATACATTATTAAAATTTATTACACTTTACAGAGATATATGGTCGCTAATGAATTTGAGAAGAACAGCATTATGATCCCACTATTGGTATATAATATTAATAATATCGGGTCATAACACATGTACATTTTTTACTGACATGACTTTCGACAAGCCAAGAGAAAAAAAAGAAAATAGCTGATAAAAACCTTTAGAGCAGTAAAAAAAGAAACACACGGATCAAAACCTGAAGCATTGGGTCTTATGTTATGAAATGGGGATTTGTCACAGAAAATATCATTTCCTAGAATAGAGTTTCTCTGACATGATAGACAAAATCTAACATTTGCTGTCATTTTTTTTTGCTTTATTGGTTGAGAAAACATAACTGGAATCAAACCGAAAAACGCTAGTAATAGTCCCCCTCTTATAAGAGGATAGACCTTTACTAAGGGAGACAATTTACTAGTATTTTACTATCTCAGTGCATCTTAAAGGGCAATTTGCAGTTGTGCCTACCGACAAAATTGAGGGCGGAGTTTATCATAAAAAATTCCCATTGATATGAAACTGTATGTCACATCATGGCATGACCAACGTGACCTAAAGGTCAGATGTATACCTCAGAAATTTGAAATTTCGAAGTGATTTTTGTAGTTTTTAGAGATGAAGAATATTAATTTTTAATACGACTGAAAGTTTGGGAGGGAGGAACACTAATAACCATGCCTGTCAAATATTTTGCTCCAAAAGTAACTATGAAACTGTGTATCATTAATTTTCCTCCTCGAGATAACCGTGGCCAAAATAATGAACAATCTGAAGGTTTGCTCCACACACAGCTATTTATACCCAAGGTCCTGGTTTAAATCTGGCCTTATAAAAGGGGTAGCATATAGTGAGAGGGTTGTCCCCCCTTCTTCTGCAATGAATGGAAAAGTGGCCTTATAAGAGGTGTGGTCTCTTAAGGGGGTAAATCTACTAGTATTGTACTATCTGAAGTGCATCTGAAATCTGGTGTGATAAGAGGCATGGTCTTTGGTGAGAGTGGCCTTGTTTAGGGGATACTATGAGCTACTGTACAACAAATTTTAAATATTTTAACATTTATTTAGGAAAAGGGTACTTGCTAATTCATTTAGCAAGTACTGTACAAGTTACTAAATCAAATACCGGTACATCTATTCTAATTATATGTTACATAAGATAATTTATCAAAACAACGCACCATTTCATCAACAGCTGCATATATATATGACCTTGATATACAACATGAACAGAAAAAATGTGACATTACTGCTTCCATCTCAATCAGAGCTCAGTGTATGATGATTCTATTTTTATCTACAGGAAGTTCAAGTATTGAAGTATGCAGCTATTTTTGTTTCAGCAGTAAATATTTTTTTATTTCTTTATTTCTAATTTTCTAATTTCATAAATATTCCCAGACATTTTACATAATTAAAAACAAATTCATGCATGTTTCAATCTGATACAGACTATATAGATAAAGATTGCAATCTAAAAATAGACATTAGTTAGGCCAATGCAACCAGCAAATATGTTAATCAAATAAACACACTTGTTTATTAGGCCAACTATACACAGTCTTTGGTTTGTTATAGTACAGACAGATACATCAAAACTGCCCCAACAATTTTATCAGAATTTCCAAAGAATTTCTTTTTTCTTTTTTTTTATCAATTTTTTTGCAACTGTATAAGTCTGCTTTGTGAAAATTTAATTATTTCCTTTTTTTAACCTAGAAATTATGTAAAAATGAATACAATAAATGTAACCAATTCTTATTATTTAATTCATGCCTGTGCATGTCAGCAGGTAATTATTTTCAACAAGTTGAAGTCTCCAATAATTAGAATAATAAGAAACCTTTTTTTTTATTCATATTATATATTTCCAAAAAAAAAATTAATAATTTCCATATATGTACTCATTTGAAAAACTGGAAGTATTAAAGAAAAGAAAGGTTTGGAGATACCAAAGGGGTATTCAGAAACTGTAAATCAATGTTGTTAATTATAAGGATGGCCAAATTAGGGCCAATACTGCAGATTTTATAATGTTATTCAAATACAATTAGAAATTTAATTTCAAATAATCAAAAACAACATGTTAAGCAATTCTTCTAGATCTGTAAAAACATGCTTAGAAAATGTAAATCTACATACATGCAGTTATTTATAAATTAATAAATAAATACAGATGGAACTGTACACTACATGTATAAGCATCACCTCTATCATTTAAAAAATGAACAAAAAAAAATCTTTACACGAAAGATCTGTCTACTAAGAACTGTCTTTAGTGTTCAATATAGACAGGTTGTTTTGTTTGTACAGGTTAAATTACAAAGATTTTCCTACGATGTACATTCAGACTTTTTGTTAAATTCGATTTATTCGAGATTTGGTTTAGACAAGTTTCACAGTAGTTGTACTTCAATTGTTACAGGGCCCCGGTGTCTCAATGAGTTAGGTTGTTGGATCTAACAGTAACAGCTCATACAAGCCTATCACCAATATGGCATGGGTTCACACCCAGCTTTGTAAATTACAAAAAAGGGTGCACTCGACTCGTAGCCGCAAGCGATAAAGTTTACCAGTTGCTTGCACAGGGTTCGTGGTTCTCTCCGGGTACTCTAGCTTCCACCACTAAAACTGGTCGCCATGATCCATTTTGTATAGCTGAAATATTGCTGAAAGTGGCATTAAACACAAAAAAAAATTCAAATTCAAATTCAATTGACTTGCAATCAGAATGTGGAATTATGGCCAAATAGCCACAAAGTTGTTTTTGAATCTCATACTTTAAGCGATGAAAATTTCTTCAAGATATAGGCTGAAATATATATGTCATTTTGCTTAATGCAATATTCAGATTATATTTTTTTAAAGTACAAACATCATAACTGAAAGTTTTATTTCAACAAGGCCTAGTGTCAGTTCAATATAAGCTTCAGGATTAGTTTTTTTTATACAAATACAAAAATAATATTCGAAAGTTTTAATTCAACAAGACCTAATGAGTTCAGTATAAGTATTTGGATTAATTTTTTTAAATACAAGTACAAAAATCATTATATTCAAAAGTTTTATTTCAATAATAAGGCCTCTATGCAGTCACCTCTATTAAGCAGCCACCTGTATTTAAAGGTCACCTTTTCTTGTCATAGAAAATTTGATAAGAATTGAACCTCTCTTAATAAGAGGTCATCTGCATTATAAGGCCACTTTTTGTCCCAAAGGTGACCTCTTAATACAGGTTTGACTGTATCTATACTTACACATCCATGGAACATGGCTATCAAACAAACTTCATAAGAAAAATATTTTAGAAAATTAAAAAATGAGCAGTCATTCTAACTAAACATAATAATAAAGTAACTTTAAATTAACATTAATTTTGAATGAATGATATACATACAAAATTGGAAGGAGAAAAATACTACATTTTAATTACAAACGTGTGCATTGTAGGCCATCTTTGGAAAAATGTGTATTGGTGTAAGTGGACCAATTCACAGAAATTGTTCATCCCCACAAATATTTCTCACTGAAGTATTCTTTGGTACTATTATTAGCAAATTTCTGTCATCAAATTAAACTTTTTTTTTCAGATGTATATGAATAAACAAATTATTGGCTTAGCTACATATACATTCAGTGATACTTGTGGCAATTTATTTTGACGAGTACAGAAGACATTTCTGAACATTTTAGTGAGTCCCACCAAATTATCAAAATCTAAAATTTGAAAACTGAAAATGGTGAGTCCAGAACTCATCTAAGAGAGTTGCAAAAATGCAAGGATCTCTGTTGACTGTACATTGTACCTATTAACTTTTAATATTGTTTGTTTTAAACACATTTTATTCATAAATGCACAAGTTGTGAACACTGAAAATTCCATTACACGAAATCTGATAATATTTTCATGGGATGTAATAATTTGTCGTATTCTAAACCATCATGTAGTCAGAAATGAATAACACCAGGACAAAGTTAAATTCATTTCCATTCTAAAATAATTCTATTTTTTATTTCGATATTATTGCATGAGAAAATTAACATACATGTGAACCTTCCGGCGGAAGCATTATTCTCCCGATTTTGAGGGTCCCTTCCGTCTCTCCCGTCAACTTTCAAAATCTTCCGCCTGTGAAAAAAATCTTGCCCTATACTTTTCGATCAATATTTCTGGAAATTCCCCATATGGAACTCCCGTGCTGACGAAAAACACGGAGAGATACGAATGATATCCGGTTATTGATCTGTTTGACACCTTTACAGGTAATTCGTGTCATGATGGTGATTAATTAAGGCAGGGATGCAAATTAACTATTTTTTCCCAGTAGCCAGCT
>MJUT01035589.1:472837-483917 GCA_002080005.1 Gigantidas platifrons
TCACCCCCATGTAATACGGCACACATTATTACACCCCCATGTAATACGGATCAGGTTATTACACCCTCTGGAGATATGACTTGCTGCATTTCGAATTTATGACATATGCAAAATTAAACATATCTTGAGCAAGTATATGATAATAGGTTTTTTTAAACAATATATCATGGACCAAACTCCGGAGAGTTTTCGTATCCTGTACCGAACATAGTTCATAACCGGAAGTAGTAAATAAACTTTATTGTACTATAGCTTTAGTTTGCACATTTTGTTGTTCATGTGCGATGCTTTATTCACGAGAAAAGCCGTCATAAGTTTTATACATCATAAACATTATAAACGTTGTCGGTCATCTTTGTTTATGGTTGTCAAGGACTACTTCACGCTCTATCTTGAACAGGTTTCACTTCTCACGAGAGCTGCAACTTGATTTTTGTTTTCTACATTCTTGTACCCGTTCTTGATTTTATTTACGCAATATGTCGTTTTTACTACTTTGATACTCGTGCCCCTACAAGAGCAATTTTTTACTGCATCGATTTTTTTGCAGAAACCCACTGTAGCTGTACATGTATTGGTTCCGGTATGTCATTTCCGGTGCATGAAAATTTAGGCATTAGTATATAGAAAAAAAATTGTTATTTCTACCATAGTTGGGACTTCTTCCCATATTATATGACTTCAGATCATGTCTTTTCTGATTGGCTGACGTCCCTAGTAACGTTCTTTGATAAAACGTGAATATAACATTTATTCAGCTCGCGTGACGTCTTCCACCAAGGTAACCCAAAGAAAACGTCGTGATAAAAGTTTATTTTAAGGGTGAAAGAAACATATAAAATGTGCATATAATAAAACAATTAATGACTTTCAATTCGATGGATACCAGGATTTTTTAACCCAGGAATAATATATTTACCTAGGCACCTGGACTGGGTTAATAAATCCTTGTATCCACCTCCATGTACACTTCAATGGTCTGTCTTCTACATCATTTGCCCATGTATTCTATATTATATTCACATAACGTTCATGATCGTTAGAGAAAATTCAAGGTCAATCAAGAATGGATAATCCAGAAACACAGGTACAGACATTGGACACAAAACGCAGAACGAAGACAAAGAAAGAAAACACAGTGAAGAAAGGTAAGAAGACGAGGAACACAGACCCCACCAAAAACTTAGGGTTGACTCGGATATTACCGAAGGGTAATCAATGGCTGGTTCTTTTATGACATCCTCTGTGCTACTTAAAAGTCAGTCAAGTGAAAGCTTTGCCGGTAATATGGAAGTAAAATGGAAATGATCCGTTGCCAATTGAGAAATAAATATTTCGGAAGGGCCACCCAGTTCCCGATAAAGACCCCCAGTTGGACATTTGTAGCAATGACTTTAATCTAGGATCAACGTAGCCCTGTTTGAGTAGTTTTTGAGTCGGCAGGTGAGCTCTGTCCTGCATTGGGTACAAATACTAGAATAACGTACTAGCTGTGAAATGTGAAATAATTCTTGTAGAATTAATGTACATTTTTATTACGTGTTCATGCCTTTTGATTGGACAAGAGCACTGTCATGTGTTTGTTTTTGATTCGTTCATAACTCGATGAACTTTTTTGCATAATCAGTATAAACAATATGGCAGCCGCCGACAGGAAACGACGATAGTGTCCGATTGAAAGCAAGCCTGAAAATCAGTTTAATAATCAGAATAGGGAAAAGATTCACGTGGAAGAATTATAAGTATTAAACGGTTCTTTTCATGAGTTCATGCATATGTAAACGGTACCGCTGCACTCACAAACTTTACATAACCGTTTATTCATTTTGTGATTGCATCGGCACCGTTTACACATGTATGAACTCCTGAAAAGTAGCGTTTAATCCTATACTCGATTACGCTAGTTCATTTTCGCTAGCCAAGGGTTACGATCCGCTCCTCTTCTCTACACACTTGGCAGATTAAGTCAGAATTTTGTAATTCCCGCGTATCGCCCTCTAGCGGATTTATCATTAAGTTCAGCCCATTTGCATTACATCATTATCAACCAATGAGAACAATTGTACTATTACCTGTTCGAAGGAATGTAGCCTAAGACTTCAGTTAATTGGGCAAATACTTTAAAAGTTTCTGTGAATATCGTTCTTCTGTGTTTGGGGTCAAAGATTCATGACAAAGTCTACAGTTTTCTCCACATGTCGCCATTGTTTACATTTTTCTTTCTCTACATGTGATCGTTTGTTAGACGCATTTTGAATGGACGCAGCCACTCACAGCTGAATCGAATAGAAAAATAAACCGTGAGGACCCGAAATTCCGACTTAATCTGCCAAGGGGGGAGAGAAGAGGAGCGAATCGTAACCCTTGGCTAGCGAAGATGACGCTAGTTCTGCTGAACCACTACTACTAATGAATGGAAAAATGACTATTTGTAGAGTTTTATTTTTAATTTTCCTCTGAATTTCAACTCACTCTGGTATCAAAGGGGACAAAATAGTTGATCGATAAAGAATTAGAAAGGTCCCTTGTACCACACATTAAGATACGGTGCTATTTGTTATACAAGTGGAAAACTACGTAAACCAAAATATTTTTAATTTTAACAAGATAGATCAGATCTGCAACACAGTCATAATTTACATTGAATTCAATATATAGTTGGCAAATTTAATTATTTTTCATGTCGTACAAAACTTTAGAACCAGACAGTTATGTGACATTTTATCGCATAGGTCAATGCAACAATCTTAATATAAATGACGAACAGCGACCTGGGTGCATGCCAAGTAGCCAATGAAAAGATCTCATTTGAGGTCAAGTTTTGAGCTGTCAAATTTTTGTTCTTCCCTCGACGGGATTTGAACTCACACCATTGATACACTGCAGGCACCAATCGCTTAGCCTTATGACTAGCGCCCTAGACCACTCGACCACATCCGCTCCATATACATATACTTTGCAAAAAAGAAACGCATAAGGTTCCACTTACAAATATAGACTCAGAATGGTTTTTTTTTATTGTAAAATTAAAAGTCCATTCTTCAATGTTTAGTGTATGAAAGTAAGTTTATCACAGTTCAGCACACTTCCAGTTATGTTAAAATTAGTACCGTGTATGACCACCACGCACGGTCACTGCTCTACACATCCTCGGCATAGACTCAATCAATTTTCTAACATTATTTCGTGGTACTGTTCGCCAATCCTGTTGTAACATTTGACAGAGTTGATCGAGGGTCTGAGGTGGAGGTTGACACTAGCGCACACGTTTATCCAAATGGTCCCAAAGGTGTTCAATCGGATTCAAATCCGCCGATTTGGAAGGTCATGGTAACACATTGATGTTATTCTGCTCAAGGTAGTCCTTTGCTGAACGCGCATAGCATAGCATTGTCCTGTTGGAATAACTCCCTCTGTCGCTCAAATACGTGCATGATATGAGGTTGGAGAATTTCGTCTCTTTTCCTTACAGCCTTCAAATTGCCGGGACATACACGAGTTCTGTTTTGCTATCACTTGAGATCGCCGCCCACATCATGACACTACCTCCATTATAGCTATCCGCTTACTGAACACAGGAGGAAGAGAAACGTTCATTCTGCCGGCTGTATACCAGCATTCAAGAGACAACGTGAATCGTCGCTAAGCCAAATTTTGGGCCAGTTTCGAAATGTCCAGCCCCTTAATCTATTGCACCAACGGACTCTTTCATGTCTATGTAACGGCGTCAATACCGTTCCGAAATAAAACTGATTACCACCAGATAGCTAAGGTATTGTTGAAAGAGGAGCTCAACACCATAACCCTAGCCCCAATGTCATAAGTGTTTTGTATGATATGATATGTACCACTACATCACTTCTACTTTTTGTCATTAAGCTTATTCAATTTTGTATTATAAGTTGCTTATATTTTGTTAAGTAGGTGTTGTCGTCAATCTCTTTGTTTATTTTATCTTAGTGATAATTTCTACATTATTTCTTTATCAGATTAATTTTGTTCCTTCCTTACAATTGCTATTGTAACATTGAAAGGAGAAAATGTTCTAAGTTGAAAAACTTGTATCTGATCCTATTGTCATGTTTTTTGACAATAAAATATGTTTAAACTATATTGTAACATTTGTTTTTGGTTGAAGTAATTTTTATTTACAAAATATGAAATTATTCTGACAACTACATGTAGTATATGAAATATTATTTCTTATGAAGCAAGAATCTTGCAATCTGATTGGTTAGTTACCCGGGTGTAAATAGCACCCCACCCCAGCTAAACCATTTACACCCCAGCTAAACCATTTACACCCCCAGCTAAACCGTTTACACCAAGCTATACCACTTACATCCCAGCTAAACAATTTACACCCCAGCTAAACCATTTGATCCTAAAACATGTAAAATGTTGTTGGATACACATAAAAAAAAATCAGTTTTTACACCCCGGTATATAACAAGAAGTAAAGGAAAGCTTCATACGAAATACATTCGTTATCTTGGTGTAATCAGGGGTATACAGAATTTTACACAGGTGTTGAAAATTCATACACCCTTCGGCTGCGCCTCAGGGTGTATGAATATAAATTTCTATACACCCCTGATTACACCAAGATAACTAATAATATTTTCTCTCTAACACATACGAGAAGGCCGGTCCGTTGATGTTAACTATCAACAGACTGTTTTTAGATTTGTCAAAATATATTCCAGTCGGAGAGATCAATCCATCATCTCTACTAGTAAGTTGTCTCGCTTGTCTACCATCTGGTTCTAGCACTATGACTTTGTTAGAGCTGTATGACGTCACGTAAACGTTAGAATTAGTATCCACTGTTACACCCCGTGGATCTTTCAGCACTGATACATCTTTATATTCCCACAACTTTTCCCCTTTTATCGTGTAGCATGTGACGGTACTAGTGTCACCGTTTGCTTGATATATGTTGTCTCCACATTTTGCTATATAGGAACCGTACGGCAGGTTACTTTGCTTAACTAAAGTGGTCACTATATAATCAGATAACTTCGTCATTCGTATGCCTATCTGGTGTTCACACCATACTAATACTCCATTGTAATGTGTTATTCCATTACATGGCTTACTCGTCTTAATACGTGTACGTCTTTCTCTTTTTTGAGACTCGACGTTTATTATCTCTATGCCATTGCTTGTTGACACAGCGACACTCTTATCATCTAGACATGTAACGTCAAACAGGTAACCCAGTGAACAGGTTATTATCTTACCTAATGTTCCGTCCTCATTAAGGATAACGAGTCTACTGTTTGTAATATCCATAAATATCATTTTACCATTCGGACAAACGATGCATCCTCTTATCTCAATGTTATATTTCCCTTTTGGTATATTGAATGTAGTATGTAAAGTAAGCTTAATATCATTGATTGACTTTACAGATGTATGTTGTACAACAGACTTAGGCTGTGCCTGTTTAGCCTTCCTTGACTTGATAACAACTGATGGAGGGCTTGTTTCTATAGATACGGATCCAAACGTTGTTATAGTAGACAATATATCCTGTATCTTTGTATTAATGTTGTATCTTAAGTTAAGTTGTTGTAGACATCCATCTTCAGATAAAGCCATTAGGTACTCCTCCTCCTTCTTTACCTCTTCCTCAATGACCTTACTACCTAGGAAGGTTTGTAGATCTGATGCATACTCTTTGACAGCTATAATGTTACTTTGTAATCCTTCCACGGTCTTTGAATTCTTAGCAAGTTGTTTTAACAGCTTATCTATTTTTGACTTTATCTTGTCTGCTGTATCATCTAGTTCTTGTAGAATGTCATGTTCTAGTGTATCTAATTGCGAGTTTATTTTAATGCGCATCTTCTTTATCTGGTCTTGAAACATCTGTCGTTTTTGACGAATTTCCGACAGATTCTGTTGCCGGTTTTTTGTAATTTTGTCTGTATTGCTTTTGATATCTTTTAAACTCTGTTCAATGTTGTCAATCAATGTCGATGTTTTGGATGTTTTAATAATTTCCCGTATAGACAACAGCCCAACACAATCTTTGTGGTGGGTAGAAGTACAATCTGGACAACAAGGTTTGTCATGGTGTTGACAAAAATGTGTATATTTCATATCATGATATTCACAATGATTACCGATTTCTGCAATAGATGACGGCAATTTATGATAATTTTCTATGGAAATAACGCCATGATTTCTAGAAGCCCTTGAAATTTTGTGATGGTTCTCACAGTCGGAGCATAGACCCTCGTCACATTCGGGGCACCATTGATCTGCATATTTTGTGATATGTTGTGCCTTACATATTCCACATAGTACATCACGTGATGTGGCCATTTCTACCTACAAAAAATGTTAAATACAATATTTCTATATGTTCAAATGGATGTTTAATTTGGAAGTAGAGATTGAAAATATAATATAATATAAGACAGGTGCTACCTGTAGTGCCAGCGAAGCAAAATCCACATTATCTAATATTTAAATCATTATGATTACAACACATACAATTCTTAAAGTCTTACAATGTCAAGGCTCATGATTATAACACATACAATTATGATAATAGGTGCTACCTAACTTGGGACGAAGTCCAATAATTCTTTTTAAACAATATTAACTCAGATATATGAAGCAGGCACGGCCATGAATGCTTGCGAATCTGAAAATTATCTGCCAATTTCACGCTCATCCATTGCATCAAAATAGTGTCGACATTTTTTGTGCCGAGATATATCGGGGACGACTTTTTTTAGGGCCGCATATAGTCAACGAGTACCATATTACTGCGCATCCTTACGGAGTCGACATGATCCAATCGTAACTACTCGGCCATTCTCGCTACCCTGCAAATAACCTCGTATGCAGATAGGAGAAATTCTTCTTAAATTGTTTGCCGGAAGTGAATTATATATAAGCCGCACAAAAATATAGTCTACGAAAATCCAATATGGAAGACTTACTAAGTAAAATATTTAATCATGCAAAACTATTTAAAACTTTTATCCATGAAAATAATTGAAATATAGAAAATTGTTTAAATATTACTTTATCAAAGTTTCATGTAACTGACATGTGAAAAGTAGTACGATTTATACGCCTAATGCATACGAGGTTATTTGCAGGGTAGCGAGAATGGCCGAGTAGTTACGATTGGACGTGATCTAGGCGCCGCCATATTGTACGCGTGCCTCCAAGGATACAGGAAGTAGTTTTTGTGAACGAAAGATTTTTAGGCCGTCAGTATATATTTTCTTCTCTCGATATTTCTAACATAAGTGCAAGCTTCGCTGGCATATTAGTTTTGCTCTAATTAAAATGTCGTTATTTTTCAATACATGTATATGTTTGTTATTTATGTTACTTTTTGTCTTGTGAATTGGGTTTATTTTGAAAGCAAAATCAGTTAAATGTTGTAATAATTCTAAGGCGTGCACAACAGTTAGAATTGTGATGTTTTCCTGATTACATCAGGCTTGTTGTTTGTTCTTGGTTTTATTCATTAATACCACAACACAGGATAGTGATACATCTTGACAGCGTTCGATTAGGTCACTCGAGTAACACGAAGCTCAAAATTGTAGATTAACACACGAGGGAAAAAATTATCACCCGAGACGAAGTCGAGGTTGATAATTTTTTCACAGAGTGTGGTAATCATGCTAACACCTTCATCCAAGGGCAGTATGTTTTTTATTATTATACTGAATGCCTAATGATTCAAATGTGCATTATGTTATTAGAAGGACAATTGTTAAAAAAATAAAAAGTCATAAATTAAGATAGTTTACTTACATTAAAAACAACAAAACATCAAATAGCAACAAATTTAACAAGATAATAACATAATGTTTATAACAATTAATGTAAAATGTTAATTGTATATTTTGATAAATATCATCACATGTTTGCTTCTATATTCTGACTATTGCTAAAATAATTTTCAAGGTAGGCTATAATTGTTTTATTATTTTTCAATATTATTATTGTACATGTCTTAAAATTTTGAAATCTTATGAACATTTTGAATTTTTTTTTGAAATTTTTGAAAATTTTTGAAATTTTTGGAAACTTTTGAACTTTAAAAAAAAATGTTTTTTGTTTAATTTTAGAATTTTGAAAATCGGTAACCCTCGGGTGTTAATTTTTCCGGATCGGCTCAGCGGGTGTTAATTTTAGAGATGAACACCCGTTGCTAGTATTATCACATGTTGCTAGGGATGGGCGGGGCTTATGAAAGGTTAGTGAAAATTAACAAATGCCGCTTGTCCAATGAAATGAATGGATAATATAAGAAATTTGCATAAAGTATAATAAAATAACTTGTCTTTGAGTGTATGTCTTGTATGTTATTTTGTCTAATTTTCGGGAACTTTATGTAATTGTGGCGCGGTCTTCGTTCATACATGTAAGATGTTGTTGAAGCAGATTCTACTTTAACTTTTGTTACAGATGCGATCAGTTTGTGACCCGGCAATTCATAGTTGCCAACTCACACGCTTTTCGCGTGTAATACACGCTTTTTTGCCTGTTTACACGCGCTGTTTACTTCACACCCCGGGTACACGCTTTCCAATTCTTTACACGCGATTACACGCATTTTCATAAAAATAAATTTTCTGTTTTTAGCTGTACCGCGATTCTCGGGATTTTTCCATCTCTCTATTTTTGTCGATCATCGTTAATGCCAATGTCGCGAATCGCGAATGGCTTCTTTTGCACATGTCAAGTAAGTTTGTGAGTAGTTTTTACGATCCCCTTAACAAAATCATTTTGGGAAAATGACCAATGGTAGGAAGAGGTCAATTTCTGGACCGGCATCTTCATCCATTGAGCCTAATGCAAAAAGGAAATGATATTTCTGTACCTATCAAAAAGATTGGGAATCGGAGTTTAAGTGGATAAAAGGAAGCTATCTAGGGCCGAGTAATGCATTTTGCACCCTTTGTAACTCACATACATGTATTTACATTGGATCTTCTGCCAAAAGTGATCAGACATGCTAAAACTCAGAATCACTTGAAACTTGTTTCTTTCCAAAACCAGTCAAAGCCTATTTCATCGTTCCTGCCATGTGCAAACAGTACTCTTAATAAGCTATCATGCCAATTTAATCAAAATCACCATATGTACCAAGTGCTGAGGTATTTCAATCGGCCAAAAAGGCAACTGTACAGTATAATAAAAGTTTACAGTAATAATGTGTTTTATTTGAAAGACTTTAATTGATGAAAAAACAAAGGATATGTGGGTAATGGCATAAAGACAACACAAAATCATCAAATTGTATGATTACAGATAAAAAAAAGCTCGTCACGCGTTTTTACACGCTTTTTGGCATCTCATGTCATGTCATGACATGATTTCTCATTGCTGGAGGTTGGCAACTATGCCCGGCATGTAATGAAAAAACTAAAACAGTAGTTTTGAAAGGTCTACAATAATTGCAATCTGGAATCGCAATAATTAAAAAAAAAGATTAGTTCACGGAAGTTATGTATAATATGTTTTTCTTAATACACATTTTTGCAAGTGCTACCATGCAGGCATCTTGATCATTTTTGCAAGTGCTTCCATGACCTTAAATGCAGGCATCTTGATGCAGTCCAGATTTGCTTGGCTTCAACACTTCGGTAAGGATACCAGTTTCGCAAAGAATGCGTACGCTCAAATTTGATACAAGATTTACACATGCAGTGGCGTAGCTGCATATACGCTGTCACGCCATGGCGTGCACATCGGCAGGGTAAAATAAAATGGGAAATTAAAATTAAACAAATATATGTATTGCTACTTTGAACAGTCTAATTAAATCAGTATAATTAATACATCGCTAATAAGACGAATATGAGGGTTCAGGGCAACAACGGGACAGCCAATATGTCTGAGAAGTACATTGGTGTTTAAGTAAGACTGCTCCAGACTATCATAGGAGCTTATACATGTATGTTCACAATAAATCTCATTGTTTAAATTTGACTATTGTTCATAGTTGCAACGATGTGTCTGTTCGAAATGTTATGTCAACTGTTCAAGAAGTCGCGTTCGCGTTTGACTATTCTGCAAAGAAATTACAGGCTTTATTTAATGAATTAGACACTGATGCTACTACTAAGGAAAACATGGGAAAAAAGGACAAAATTACAGACCCTCTGTGAAGCGCGATGGACAAGTAGAGGGACGTATTGTATGCTTTTAAGACGTCATATCCAGTTGTGGTCCATGCGTTAGAACGCTTACAAAACTAAGGCGATGACAAAGCAGGACAGTTTCTACATCCATCATGAGGTTTCAGTTAATTATAGCTTTTGTAGTAGCGGAACTTATTTTAAATAACCTTGTTTATCTGTCAACATTCCTCCAAGATACCGAATGCAACCTTCTTGAAGTCATCAAAGAATCCAAGACTGTGATTGAAATGCTGAGAGCTGAACGACAGGATGAATCGGTTCGGGACGAGTAGTAACAGTCTGCACTTAATCTTTTGATTTATATGAAAGTATTCACAGGCGATGTGGTAGACAGACCACCAGAGTCAATCACCCCACGGAAACGCCAAACAGGATTAACGAATTTCTTTGTACGATTCATTTCTGGACCATTTGATTACAGAACTTGAATCACGTCTCCTTAAATCGGAAAACCGCTTCCATGCACAGCATTTACTGCCTCGTGCTGCAGACTGATGATCATTGATTTGTCATTAGAGGATTTCAGGAGAGAAGTTGCCAGATGGCGAACCCGCTGGGCCATATTTACAAAACGTAATGATTTCCCAGCAACACTTTGTACCGCACTTGATTTTGTAAATCCAGTTCTCTATTCGTCTATAGATACAATTGTATGTGTTTTATTAACCATGCCAGTAGCAAGCGCTACTACTGAAAGGTAATTTAGTGTACTGAGACTTTTGAAGAATGGCAGGCTATCTTCCCTTAGATTGATGCATATTCACCGATATTTTGAAGTGGACTTGTACCTGCTAAGACACAAAGGCAGATTTTGGACAATTTTAAGAAATTCTTGTATATCAAAGTCATTAAAACTGTCCTTGATTCAATGTTATATGAAACCCTGAAATGGC
>MJUT01035594.1:6774-38088 GCA_002080005.1 Gigantidas platifrons
TCTGTGAGGTCAGGTGATCCAAAAAGTAAACGGTCAACTGTCAAGGTCATAGGAATATTGATTGATTCGATATACCGATATCTCGAATCCTTGAATCTATGGCAATAAAAAAGATAATGTGAATTAGTTTCAGGGACACCTTGATGACAACTACAGTTGGGCGAATCTACTATATTTTTTAGAAATATATGATAGCTTAGAGAGTTACATGCAGTTCTTAATCTCATGTGAAGGATTTGTCCAATTCGAGTTCCTGAGTAATAATAAGTGGGTTTCTTTATACATTTTGACTTATAATAGGATTTGAGAGATGAAGGAGACATGCTATCTCTTATTGACGTGTGTTCGCTGTTCCATAATCTTACAGCAGAGGGTAGGAAATAGTTATTATACAAAGTAGTTCTAGTACGTACTGGGGGGATACTTACGGCCTGTCTAGTGTTGTAGTCATGAATATTTTCAAAGTTACAGGGGACCATTGCACTAAGGTAAGGAGGAACAAGACCTTTTACCTTTTTATAAAAAAAAATTTTTTGTGATGTTCCCGTCTCGCCTGTAGCGTCTCCCAACCCGTCTCTTTATATAGATTGTTAATAGCAACTAACCGAGTTCCCCCAGTGACGATTCTAGCAGCCTCTATTTGAACATTTTCTAATTTGTTTATCAAGAACACTGTCTTATTGTCCCATACGACGTCTGCATATTCCAAAATCGGCCGAATGAATGTAAGATAAATCTTTTCTAAGGTTTTTCTATCTAGAATAAATTTGAATGTTCTTAGTATGTTAACTCTAATAAAAGCTTTCTTTGTTATCAGATCAATATGTTTTTGCCAGCTACCGTCATTTGAAATTTCTAAACCGAGATGTTTATGTTCTGTAACTTGATTAATTATTGTATTATTCATTATAAGTGGCGGATGAAAAGGTTTGTTAATTTTTCTAGTGATCGTCATTGTTTCTGTTTTTTGAGGGTTAAAGTTTACTAGCCATTTAGTGGACCATGCATGAATTGTTGCCATATCTTTATTTAACATTATTGCCGATTCACGCGGGTTGTCAACAATAACATACAAGCTAGTATCATCAGCAAATAATTTTATAGATGAGTGAATTTCTGTGACAATGTCATTTATAAATATTATAAAAAATAGAGGCCCTAGAATAGATCCCTGGGGAACCCCGGCTTTGATAGTGCACCATTTTGAATGTGCGCTTTCTATAACCACTCGTTGTTTTCTGTCTGTAAGATAATTTTTATCCATAACAATAAAGACCCCTGTACCCCAATATTTTCTAATTTATTAAGTAAACCCTTATGCCAAACCCTGTCAAAAGCTTTACTTATATCACAAAAACTACGCGTATTTCTTTTCCTTCGTCTAAAGCTTTTCCGAATTCGTTTGTGAGACTTATAAGTTGGTTAATTGCAGAGTCACCAGGAGTGAACCCTGATTGGTGTAGGGTAATACTACTGTTTTTGAGTAAAAAATTATAAACATTTTTATAAACACATCTTTCCATTACCTTGCCCAAGACACTAATTAGAGAAATAGGTCTATAATTATTTACCTTACTAGGATTATCTTTCTTAAAGACCGGAGTGACATTGGCCAGCTTCCACTGTGACGGGAATCTACTAGTTGACAGGGACAAGTTAAATAACCGGCACAATGGAATCTTCAAAATGGCAGCTCCTTCTCTTAGAAGTCGTGGGTTTATTAAATCTGGTCCAGTTGCTTTTGTAGTGTCGAGCAATTTAAGAACATCTTCTATGTCAGTTTCTGTAATGTGTAGTTGTGTCAGTTTGTCATAAAATGGATCAATAGGTTCCAGAACTGTCGAATTATAGTCGTCCAGGTTTGATTGTTCACTGAAAAAGTCGTTAATTAACTCACATTTTGCAAAATTGTCACATATTAAGTCATCGTCTGTTTGTAAGGGGGGTATTGAACGTCTATTACTTGAACCAAGTAGTCTTTTAACAAGATTCCACCAATTTTTACTACCAGATGATTCTGCATTAATTTTTTCGGATATTGTAGAAAAGTAATCATTCTTTGCCATTTTTATCAAATTATTACATTTATTCCTGGTTATACGATACTTTTGCCAATGGTTTATGGAATTTGCATGCCTATCACCACTGATGTTGTGAGTTCGAATCTCGATCAGGGAGAGGTGTACAACATTATATGAATAAGTTTGTCAGTGACTTGCGACAGGTCGGTAGATATAACTGAAATATTGTTGAACGTGGCGTTAATCATCATCAAACAAACAAACAAATATAGATTATTAGGACGTGAGTGGTTGAAAATAGATCAAACAATGTACAAAAATGTATAATATATGTCGAATGTTCAAATGATTCCTTCTTATAAACAAATTTTGAAAGCAAATAAGCATAACTTACACACAGACGCTCGTGGCACGGATTTACCACTCCCCTTTTTTCTAACTTTCTGTATACAAATTTATTTTCAATAAGATTTCTTTGTTTCTTTATTATTTCATCTCTTATTCCTTATTTTAACTTGTTCGTGTCAATATTCATATAATCTTATGTTAATATCAAATTGCATGTGTCGACCCTATATAGATACTAATAATCCACAAGGCAAGCAACTCCGCATGTTTAAAAATCGTACTCCTGCTCGCTTCGAGTACATTTATTGCACCTTATTTCCATTATGTCATTAAAACTAGGACATGTATCCATTCCTAAAAGACCCGTCTTTCCGCCCCTGTTTTAGTTTTGTGCATACGATTGCTCAGTTCTCCAGAATTTTAAGATTTTCACATATTTATTGCCAAATTATTCGTATAAAGACCCACGATTGACGGAAGTGACGTACCACTGCATTAACTTCAACGATAGGGTCAGACAAGTTCCAAAAATTTATTATTTTGTCGATTTATTATCCACTTGTAATACTCAAAACTTGGTATAAAACTAGTACGTTAATGGCAAAGACGATGTGTCAATTTGTTTCTGTTGATAATATCGCTGACGGTCACTGAGGATAAAAATAGCATATTCGCCGGAAAACGTTGTTGTCACTTGTCTGACCCGGTTCTTAGTGTTCGACCCAGTTCCAAGTATCCGAATACCCGGCGTGGTACTCAGGCACTGTATTCATTGAACACGATATCCCTACTTAAAACATTTAATGAGGAATAACAGGAAACACTTTTACAGTCCTTGATATTCATCGGGGAGCATATCACTGAACACAAAAAGACGATGACAGAGGGCGTTGGAAATAAATGCTAGCGAAAACCGAAGGGACAATCAAGAAGACAATCCAGAGAAATTGGCAACACGTATTACATATCAACAGACGATCTTTATAAACAATTTTAGCCACGTCATGTAAAATTATAGTTCATCTATTGTAATGAATAGATATCTTTGTGGTTTATCAGATTTAAATCATTTTAAACTGTGTCATTTGGTTCATTTCTTCTCTGCTATATTAGGATGACATATCTTTCTCATATAACAATTGTGTATTCAGAAAAAAAGTATATTTATCGACTGAGTCATTATTATTTTACAAAAATCATACTTTATTTATGTATCTATTAATATCCTTCATTGAAATGACTTAAATATGCCTGCATATATGATTACTATTATCCTTATTTTTTGTAATAATAATGATAATAAAAATAATAATAAAGTATTTGTCTTGTCTTGTCTTGTCTATTATTATTATTATGGAATTTCAACAGATTATATTTTTTCTTGTATTATGATCATAAAAACATTATTAGGAGTGATGTTGTCTATAAACAACTGTTCAAAGAATAATCAAACAATTGTTTCAAAAATAACACATATTGTTTGAATGTCTTATTTACGTCCAATGTGTTTGTTTTTGTATAGTGGTGTCCCACACATACTGTGTTGTATTTTTGTATTGTTTGTCTTCGTCTTGTGTCTGTTGTACCCTATTTCGCCCCTTCGGTGTTCTCTAACGTTTATGGAAATAATATCATATCACGGGGTTATTGCTTATTTTTGGGGGTATTTCATGCATGTAGCTAGCTTCATCCGGGTTTTAAGGGCCGTCGTGGTCGTGATCGTATGATAGTTAGTTTTGCAACTACCTACGCAATCAGTGCTTATCACCACTGATGTGCGAGTTCGAATTTTGATGAGGGCGAGGCGTAGAACATTATGTGATAGTTAGTCAGTGACTTGCGACAGGTCTGTGGTTTTCTCCGGGTCCTCCGGTTTCCTCGACCAATAAAACTGACCGCCTCGATATAACTGAAATATTGTTGGAAGTGGCGTTAAACACCAAAGAAAACAAGAAACATCCGGATTTGATTATGAAATCCATTTTGATTTTTGGGAAATTAACTACTAGTAGCGTGACACGTTACACTTGTAGTTTAGTAATTTGATTTATATTATTTTTAGATTATTAGGACTGAATGGTTGATAATAAATCAAACAATGTTCACACATTTACAATATATGTCGACGATTCAAGTGATTCCTTCTTAGAAACAATTTTTTAACAAAAAATTAAGCATAACTTACACACAAAGAAAGCACAAATACAAACATTGAGAACGGTTCCTAGTGGTGTGTAGGGTTTTAAACAGTATTTTTGTTATGCAATGACTATCAAAATTATTGGGAGGACAACACGTGAAGCATATGTGACCTAAGTAGATTTTGACTATACTGTACGGGCCATTTTGTTTTATTGTTCCTAAGTACGTTTAAATTATTTGGCTCTCCAATCCTTTGATTTGTAACGTACCTGATGAAGGTGAGTACAATACAAATACAAATACTTTATTAACCTCAGACACACTAAGAACCTGATGAAGGTTAATCAAGAAACGCGGTCGTGTGCACTAAATTTAGATCTACGTTTTTATATAATCTGTATTGCATATAAAACCCTTTTGGGTATAGCAATACAAACATAAACTAACATTAAACAGAAAATGTATATATACATGTATAAACAAATACAACTACCACCGTTTGATAAAAACAATATTATGTTTTATATGCTCTGACCAACGTGAACCTCATATTCGCGCTTCTAATGATCTTTTGACTTGTAACGTACCTAATGAAGGTTAGTACAATACAAATACACATACTTTATTAACCTCAGACACACTGAGTGTACAAGAGAATAATATATTTACATAATATACACAAAATCAATGACAGCAAGGATGAATCAATAGATTACATATATAATTTAAACAAATACATTTCCATGGTTCTTATATGTAAAACATGAACCCCGTGTAATCCGTGGACACAGATCGCAAGGCAGCGACCGTTTTTAATTTAGTCATTGAATTGAAATCTCGCATACACGGATTACATATACAATATTCAGAATGTGAATACTGATACTTAAAGATATTTTAATATTTTTTTGATAAAAAATGACAACTTTTTGAACATCTGCACATGACATAAAGATAGTGTGCCTTTCATTTTACTTTCACTGGGGTTTGTAGTGTAATAAGTCGGTATATACTTAAGTTTGAGTTTTTTCAGGGTGTTCACATTTAAATAATAAAGTGAAATTCATTTCCAATACCTGATTTACAAAGATCACACGTTCTATTTTCTTTAGGAATACCTGCCCACCTCCCCGTTTCAATTGGATATTTAATGTTTGAACATCTGAATTTAGTTATATTAATTCGTTCACCCTGTGTTAATTTTCATAGATAAGATTCTAATTGGAATTCATTTTTAAATAATCAGTAAAAATGTTTTACCTCTGGAAGTGTTATTTATTTGTGAAAACTAATGTTGGATGAATTGATCACTCAGATTTTGTCTGATAGTAGTTTTAAGTAAAAATTTATCCATAGGCACTTGATCATTCCACATAAAGCTTAAACCACAATCATCCATGATTGATTTCGTTTATGATATCCATTTAAACTTTGCGGTTTTAACCTCGTGCAATGTTAGCATACGTTTGTACATGATAGAAGACAAATTCTGATTATTGAATAAAATGCTGTTCCAAAATAATACCAGTTTTTGTTTTACCATTATTTCGAAAGGCAGCCTCCCTAATTCCCCATACACCATAAAATTTGGAGTGCGGGTTCGAACTTTTAGAATTTTCTTGCAAAACTGTAAATGCATTTTTCAATATTACCCTTGTTTTCAAAACCCCATACCTCTGCAGAATAAAGTAAAATAGGTGTTACAAGATAATCAAAAAGTTTCAGTTGAGGATCTATTGGAATACTAATATTTTGTATTTTTCTAAGCAAGCCATACAATGATTTTTGAGCCTGATCTAGCAACTTTTTCCTGGCAGTGTTGAAATTTCCATTGTAATTAAAAGTAATACCAAGATATGAATAAGAATCTTACACTTATATAGGTTTACCATAAATTTTAAAAATGAAATTTGATCTAAGTCGTCTCTTACTGAAAACAACAACTTTAGTTTTAGTTGTATTTACCTTAAGTTTCCAATTATTACAATGATTCTCAAAAGCTGTCAAAGTTTTCTGAAGACCTTCCGGAGTTTCAGACATTAGTACGGTATCATCAGTATATAATATCAGAAACAGTTTTATATATACTAACAAGGACTCTTGAGAAATACTTTATATTTTTTCAAGACTATCTATATTATTTTCAATACAATATTCCTCTAAATCATTTAAGAATATAGAAACCACAAATGGGGACGGATTTTCCCCTTGTCGTACCCTAATATCACAGTTAAAACATCAGAGCAATCTTTTCCAAGTTTAACGCAAGATTTGAGATTCTGATACATATTATATATAACTGTAAATATTTTGCCTTTAATATTCGATTTTTGTAATTTTTGCCATAAACCCGTACTCCAAACAGTATCAAATGCTGATTTAAAATCTACAAAAGTGCAAAATATTTTTTTACCGAACGAGAAGTATATAGTAAGCAATGCATATAGTGCAAATACATTATCAGTCGTGGAAACCCCTTTGCGAAATCCAGCCTGCGATTCGGAAATAAGATTAAATAGTTTTATATAAATAAGCATTAATTCATTTAAGGTGCTTTTTAAGTATTCATTTAAGACACCATCATCCTTACCATTTTTCAAATTATTAATGGTACGTTTAATCTCATCTTCCGTTATCGAACCATTCAACAACATATCGACTTCAGGCATATTCTGAAAATCAAAATTTAACTCGTTTTCGTTTTCATCTAGATCATTCACATTTAATTTTTTAAAGTGTTCATACAGCGAATTTAGTGTAATATCAGAAATACTGTCATTTTTTTCTCGTCGCGAATGCTATTTAAAATTTTCCAAAATGATTGCTGTCTGTTTTTGAAAATGTACGTAAATTATATTCGTTATTTAAAGTTGTTTTGTAATTTTTACTAGATTCTCTCATCAATTTTCTATTTTCTACATATTTTTAGAAACTGTATCGCTTCCGCGCTTTGTGAAATTGTTTTCTACTATCTGCACATTTTGTATTGAACCAAGATTTAGAATCAGAATGTTTATAAAAATGTTTTCGATGATTTAGTTTTCCAAAGGTTTGTTTAGCTGCTGTTCAAAAAGTGTTTACAATTTTATTTACAGTTTCATCAATATCATCTTGTAAGATTTCATCACGAGTACCTATATTTTCAAAATCAGTTAACACAGTTTACAAAGTATAATTTTCTATTAGAATCCCATTTCATGTACATTTCAGTATTACTATCACCAGTTGATTCATTCGTAGTAAATGGGGGTCATGAAGCATAAAAAACAAAGAGAATAAGACAATGGCAGTCAGAATATAACTGTTCGAAGTCCTCAATTTTAAACTCTTTCACAAAGGGAAATAATTTAGACGACAATATCAAATAGTCAACAACACTTACGTCTTTATAAGGTTTGTCACCGACACCTTTATCAGCTCCAACTCTTGAATTTGTTATGTAAAGGTTTAACTTTTTACATAAACTCAAGAGTTTGTGACCATATAGTGTTAGGTTTACATGTACATTGAGTATTACGTGATAAGAGAATATTATCATTAGTTAAATTTTAATGATCAAATGAATACTTTAAAATCTCATCATCTTCGTCTAAATTAAAAATATCAATTAGTGTATCATCGGGAGTGATGTAATCTGGAAGTTTCCCCGTTTTAGAATTAAAATCCCCAATTAAAGCACAGTTATAATTTCCCTTTTGTAACAAAACAAGCAATTCATTTTCAATTTCATCAAAAGATTCTATACTTGAATATTTCGTATTTTCAGGGGGAATATATAAACATCCCAATAGAGTATCATGATCTGTACCCATTAAGGATTTCGAAATTTGAACCCACTGCCCATACGAACTATCAGTTTCATGAAACTTTAGATATTTTTCAAGATTATTATTGTATATAATTGCTAAACCACCTGATGCTTTTTGAAATTTTCTACGATTTTTAGTTTTACAGATATAATTTGGTGGTAGGTTTACACAATCAAAATCTGTTAGTTTAGTTTCTGCAAAAAAGAAATATCATGATTCTGAACAATATCAACAAAATCTGGACATAAAAATTTTGTTATTAGACCACACACATTAAAGAAACAAAAATGCAAGTAAGTTTTTACATTTTTTTCATTCGATTCGTGTCCTCCTGTACGACACCCCTATGCTCTAGGAATAAGTGCATCCCCCGGGAGAGGGGGTGGTGGGTGAGGAGGATAGTTCATTGTAGATGTTGTGAGCACATTCATAGGAGGAATACTGGGCTATGAAGATACAGCAGTATTATGTTGCTGGTATTGATCTGGTCTTGGATAATACCTTCTCCTGTATATGAAAAGGTTATCCTCTTCCAACACAGCTTCATGAACTTTCTGACGTGTATCCTTTAATATTGGTATCAATTGCCTTCTCCTTTCAACTATTTCTATAGGAAATTGTTCATGTATTACAAATTGTGGTTTTTGTTTTAGTTATTCTTTTGCCAAGCTTAATATTTTGTTTCTGTCCTTTTTCCTTTCAATTTTGGCTACTATTCCCCTTGGTCCCTTGTCTTGTCTTGGTTTTAGTCTATGTACAACATGAAAGTTTACTTTCTCTTCTACTCCTAATTCTGATTTTATTAATTCTTTAACTTTACCCTCAATGTCTTGTCTCGTGTCATATTCATCTTGTATCCCCTTAAAGATTAAATGGTCTCTCATTGACCTAGATTGCTGTTCAACCATCCTTTCTTTCAGTTTCATATTTTCTGCCAACAAATTATGATTTTGTCCCTCTATAGATTTTAATTTACCATGCATTTCGCCTATACCATTATCAATGTTTATAAAGTTTCATGAATGCTCTTCCACTTATCGCTTAATATCAGACACTTCAGAATCAATGTTTAGACAGTGTGATTCCAAGCTAATAAGCCTAGAGTCAATGTCATCTAATACGTCAAATTTTTTCAATTTATGTGTAACATCATTCATAAATCGATCTAGATCAGGGTATAGAGGCATGAGTGACGTCGTTTGTGTCCATGGCTTACTAGGGATCTGCTGGTTTCCAGTGGTCAACACGGGTGTGGTATGAGGAAAGAAACGCGGTCGTGTGCACTACATTTTGGTCTACGTTTTATATAATCTTTATTGCATATAAAAACCCTTTTGGGTATAGCAATACAAACATAAACTAACATTAAACAGACAATGTATAAACAAATACAACTACCACCGTTTGATAAAATATTATGTTTTATATGCTCTAACCAACGTAAACCTCATATTCGCGCTTCTAATGATAGCTTTATAAAGGTACAAACACTGGGCAACATTTCTTTATCAGGATTAAGAATAAGTTTTAACTTTTCAAAGGAATCTAGTTGATTAAAGTGAGGATATTTTGTTTTTATAAAATCAATAAAGGCAGGTCTAATATTATCAGTAACTTTACAATAAAAAAAAAAGTGGAATTCGTCATCTAATGTTTTATAAAATTTACAATGTCTTTGATTTCGTGGAATATTTTTGTAACGGCCTAGTTCTACTTATACGTTATGATCACTTAAGCGAAATTTTGTAAACCATTGACGATTTTTTAAATTTCTTTCCCTTTTTAAATATTCTTCTAGTTTAATATCAGATTTTAGTTTACTGGATAAGAAAAGTTTTGAAGAGTCGTTAATCAAAGAAAGTTTTTCTGTTAATTGTTTTTCACAATGTTCATAAACAGAATTTTATATATATTTTTTTAATAGAGATTTTAGCCATTTTAAATGGCCTACTGAAAGCTTCAAAATCACCTTTATCCATGTCAAATTCGGCAAATATTTCTTTTGCAAAGGTGTACCATGTGAATATGTCATTATCATGCATAGATTTATAGATTTATTTAGATCCAATGCCTCTTTTATCAGATGATTTATTTTATCAGAATGAATGTGTTAATAACCTGTGTCTTCATAAAATAATCTAAAGGAAATCGTCCCAGTTCAATCTTTGTTGCCAAATTACAAGCAGTTTTTCTAATACCTAAAATGGTATTGCAATATCTGTGATGAATCTTTTCAAAACAAAATTTGTCCCCTAATGATAATGTATCCCAGATGGTACCATGTGACCTATATCTATTAACATATTTATATCTATTCTTGACACGTTATCTACAAGTAAAGTTAATCTTATTTAACAAATCGATCTCTTTATTTTTTGTCAGACTTTAAAATCATTTTGAAACTACGATCTCTTTTTATATTGTGGATTATTAGGATTAAATAACTTCCTTACATAACAATTATTTATGAAGACAATATAATATGCATAGTTATCGACCGAGTCATTATTATTTTCGCATAAATCAAACAAATGTTTCAATGTTCAATGTGTAATTTTATAATTATGATAATATTATATCACAGGGTCTTTGTTCATTTATCGTATTTCAGTCATGTAGCTAGCTTTAACATCCGGGTTTTATTGTGAAATCCATTTTGATTTTCGGAAAATTAACTAATAAAACCATGACACGTAATACTTGTAATTTAACAATTTGATTTAGATTATTTTTAGATTATTAGGACGTGAATGGTTGATAATAAATCAAACAATTTTCAAACATTTAAAATATATGTCGATGATTCAAGCGATTCTTTCTTAGAAACAAATTTTGAAAAAAATAATCATAACTTTATACGAAGGCATTTTTACACCACTGCCCACTTTTCTGGCTTAGTACAGGTACTTCAGTAAAAAGTATAGATAATATGTAACACAATATAGCGAAGCATATGTGACCTTAGCAGATTTTGACTATACTGTACAGGCCATTTTCCTTTATTGTTTAAATTATTTGGCTTTCCAATCTTTTGAGTTGTAACGTACCTGATGAAAGTTAGTCAAGAAACGAAGTCGTGTGCACGAAATTTAGATCTAAGTTTTTTATATTTATACTATTTTTGACACCTTTTTAAACCTTATTTAAGAAATTGATACCTTCCTTATTTGTCAGACTTTATGATAATATTATATCACAGGGTTTTTGTTATTTATTGTGTTACATGCGTGTAGCTAGCTTGAGCATCCGGGTTTTATTATGACATCCATTTTGATTTTCGGAAAATTAACTAATAGTACCGTGACAAGTTATACTTGTAATTTAAAAAACATATTTAGATTATTAGGGAGGGGTCGTCATGACCGTGATCGTATTGTAGTTGGATTTACAACTACCTATGCAATCAGTGTTTATCACCACTGATGTGATGAGTTCGAATCTCGATCAGGGCGAGGTGTACAATAGTATGTGATCAAGTTTGTCAGTGACTTACGACAGGTCGGTAGATATAACTGAAATATTGTTGAACGTGGCGTTAAACATCATCTAACAAACAAACAAATATAGATTATTAGGTCGTGAGTGGTTGATAATAGATAGAAAAATGTTCAAAAATTTACAATATATGTCGACTGTCCAAGTGATTCCCTCTCATAAACAAATTTTAAAAGGATATAAGCATAACTTACACACAAAGAAAGCGCAAATTTATACACACATTGGAAACGGTTCCTAGTGGTATGTAGGGTTTTCAACAGTGTTTGTGTTATACAATGACTACCAAAATTTTTAGGAGGACAACACGGACAGACATTTCGATTTAACAGATGAAAACCCCGGCATTGGTGTGGTTCTGAAAACATAACACTTTAAAAAGTTGGGTAGCAACAGGATCCGACACCACGTTAGTAGTGTAAGGACTATGTCCAGAAATCCACACCATTAACTACTCCATCGGTCATCAATGCCCGTGTAAAGATTACTAGTCTATATATCAAATAATATACAAATAGATATACGAAAAAGAAACAATGTATCACTTACTGTCTGGTTAATATATACTTCTATCCGCGTAATTATCTACGCTCATGCGCAACTGTGAAACATTTATTTTTCGCAGAATTGTTCAAAAGCAAAACCGAAAGTACATAGTGTTGGCAATCGGGTTCATGAGGTCGACACTCAAAAGAAAGTTCTATTTTTAAAACTAAGTCATTGATATTTTTATTTGAAACTCCATTATGACGCTGCAAAAATGATTTACGAACGAAAACAAAAATGAAATAGTATAGGCGTCAGGTGCTGTATTTATTTACATCGATATCACCACTTAAAACGTTCAATGACGAAGACAGGAAGCACAAGCACCTCTGGAGCCATTGAGATGATTTTAACAGATAATTACCAGATACTGGGGACTGTTCTTCGGGTGGGGGGAGGGGGAGGGGTTCAACCAAACAACAGAACTGAGAAAGTTCGTTTTTTATTAAACAGACACACAGATTTTGTACTCCAAGTCAGCAGCTTTAGAATTTTGTTGTATTTCGATTTTTCCTGATTTTTCTCCTTTTTTCCCTGTTTGCATTAATTCATGACTCTTTTGTTTACCCCTTATTTCTAATACTATGTTGTATAAGTTTTACTGTCATTATATATTATGTGTATTGTTCATGTAAGGAGGGCACTTAATATAAGTGGCACTAACTTGTGTCCGATCATATTGTTTAATTTATCGCATTAAAATATTATTACATACCTACAGAGCCGCATTGCCACTTTCAATGTGATGTGTGTGGGACGCACTCTACAATAGTATCGGATTATAATATGAAATGCCTGAGAGTGGACCATATGAGGCATTTTAAAGATCGCTTTGTTGATTTCTACGAAAAAGTATGTACATTATAACCACTACAAAACACTTTTGTTGCCCGTGTCTAACTCTCCTTACATTTCTAGTTGAAGTCGCATGTCTTTCTCTGATTTATGGCTTCTAATTAACCCCTATATTATCCTCATACATGTTCATATGATATACAAATTAGCATCGGTGGGGTAATGGTTAGCGTGCTCGCCTCGAGTGTCGTAGATCGTGGGTTCGAGCCCCGGGAGGGTCAAACCAAAGATTATAAAATTGGTATGTGTTTCTTTTCCGCTTAGCACGCAGCGTTAAGGTGAAAGAGAAAAAGACTGTGTAGAATCAGCATAATGTGTTCTAGTGGGGTGACAAATCTACACGCGGACTGTTGGTTCAGTGAGCTAGCACCATAAATATCTAACTTCATCAAGTACAAAGCAGACCTCATCATCATATCATTGAAAATACCACACTGTCAGACCAGTTTCAATATCTAATAGAGAAATACCACACTGTCAGAACAGTTCCAATATATAATAGAGATATGCCACACTGTCAGAACAGTTCCAATATCCAATAGAGAGTTGCAGAAATAGGCAAAAGCAATATCCCTAACACACAAATACATGACCGCTCACTTTCCTGTTTTGGAACAGACACTTGAAGAAAAAGTGGCTGGATAAATCTAGTTGTATGGGCCCAAACCTCCCCATCTCTCTGGGGATAATATCAGGTAATCTTTCATTGATCTTTAACCGTCCAATCATATCCAAGACAGCTACATATATTGGCCAATCGAACAACACCTTTTGCCGTTACTCGTGTTTAATAATTAGTAGGTTGGTCGGGTGAAAACATGAACCCCAAACGCGATACTGTTAGATGCTAGATATATATAGTGTCTCGTCAATTATTTAATGCAACAGTTATCTAATTTCAACTCGAATAAAATTTATTTTACCAATACATTTGTTCCTCTATAGACATTTAACGCATATCAACAACAGGTGTTATCAAGACTAAAGTTTTTCTCCTTTGTTTTTTTTATTTTTAGTTTAATATTGTAAATTAAAAAGCAGTAGGATTGGGCAAAGAAATACAGTTGTTCCTCTATAAACCTTTAACACATATCAACAAAAGGTGCAATTAAGTCTAAAATTTTCCTCCTTTCAGTTTTTTTAGTTTTTAGTTTTATATTGTAAATTAAACAGCAATGGGATTGGACAAAGAAATACCACAACTTATGGACGGTCATTTCCTAATAATAGATACACATACATGTATAATAATGATAATAAATTAAAACATACACAAATGTATACTACTAAATTTACGAATTTTTTTTCAGTCACTTCTCTGAACTGTCGATCGAGAAAAAAAATGAAAATATACTAGAAAGGTAGCATGTGGATCGTACTTGATAAATCTCAAGTTTTGTTGCATATTAATTTAATTAACAGCAGTATTCCGGAAGCCCGTCCATAGGGTTCGCAATTAATATTTCGCATGCGCAATAGTGACCAACCTGAAAACAGAAGAACAACCGCAAATACGAAAACGCTTATACAGTTATGGCCTTAAATTGTAAACAAAAAGAACAAACAAATTACGAAGGCATATATACACCACTACCCCATTTCCTGGCTTAGTACAGGTACTTCAGTAAAAAGTGAAGGGGTTAAACTTGCATAGATAATATTTAACACAATATAGTGAAGCATATGTGACCTTAGCAGATTTTGACTATACTGTACAGGCCATCTCGCTTTATTGCTCCTAAACACATTTGAATTATTTGGCTTTCCAATCTTTTGACTTGTAACGTACCTTATGAAAGTTAGTCAAGAAACGCGGTCGTGTGCACTTCATTTAGATCTACGTTTTTATATCTATGCTATTCTTTACACGTTATCTACAGGTAGAGTTGACCTTATTTAACAAATCGATCTCTTCATTGTTTGTAAGATTTTAAAATCATTTTTAATATATGTTGTTTTTATATTGTGGTTTATTAGGATCAAATATCTTCCATACATAACAATTATTTATGAAGACAATATAGCAGAGTGACTTTTTGAGAGAAAAAAAAAAGAAAAAAAGGCATCTAGTTTAGGATTTTAATGCAGCTATCTAACACACTGCTAAATTTGATATCGTTTCAAAGAAAAATATCTCTAGTTTACGAATTATGTGTTTGTAAAAGTTTCCCGTGGTCACATTTTTTGAAAATTGAAAGAGAACACGATACGGTAGGTATTTCATTAAAAGATAGGATTTTTTTCGAAACATATAAAAGTCTGAATTTATATATTTTTGACAAAAAGGGCTAATTTCGTTTCACATATGCTTATTGAATAAATTTCATTTGTCAAATAGATACAAGTAATCGATTTTCCGCTCGTGGTCTGGTTTTCATAACAGCACTCCTCAAAACGTGTTGATTGTTTAACCTTATTTAAAAATTCCTTTATCTAACAGGCTAATTTGTATTTATATTATAAGATTGAGATTATGCTATCATTTTAACACATGTTTTGTATTTTCATGACATCTGCTTGCTTTGATTTCTTGCATTAAACTTTGTCAATTTCTTTCAAATATTCCGGATTGATTTCATCTCATCACTGATTCGTGACATATTTACAATTACATGTACATGCTTGTTTATCTTACTGCTGTTTGTTTACACAACATTAAACACATGCAACTGTTTTATTCAACTACAATCAGGCAAAATGATAGCAATTTTCTAAATTGTTTGATTTTGTGACTTTTTGTGTAGATCTTTCCGACATTTCTATATTTGTACTTATCTCTGAAATGATATCAATGTGATACTTAGTTCGCTTTGAGGGCGGACTCGAGTTCATTGCTTATGATGGAATCATCGAGCCCAGTGTGTGCCATCTCCAGCGAAGAGAGTTCGATATTGTAATATATGGTCTCGGTGCATTATTTGTCAGAAAATAACATCGGAAAAGCTTGCATCCTCTACAGAAAAGGGTATTCCGACTGTTCTTAGCGCCGTTGCACAAAGACAGGATGAATTGTACAGACGATTGGTACAGGAGTTTGGGTCATTGGAATCCTAATAATTCAAAGAGCAGAAAGTGAAAGGAGGAATCATCATCAAATGTTCAGACACCGACGTGCTTGTTCTTTGTGTACACTTTTTTCCTAAGCTCGAGTCCAATAAGCAGAGGTGGTTTCTCACTGGAACAATGACAAATGCAAAGGACAAGAGGCGTTATATCCCTGTTCATGAGCTGAGCCTATCTTTATCTCCAACAGCTTGTCAAATTTTACCTGTAGCCCATGCATTAACAGGTTGTGATACCACGACTTCCCTGTTCATAATTGAAGAAAAAAGGTATTCAAGTTGCTTTGAACTTGCCCAGAACAATGCTCTGAACTAGCGTGATGTTGATTCTAGTGCGGGATTAAATGCAGCCAGGAAACTTATCGCAAGTTTGTATGACTTCAGATTTTCTGCAAGATCTTAAATGCTATTTCAACGGAAAAGTAATGTGTGGTAGATCGTGCGTTTGTGATGAACAAAACATGTGCTGTACTGAACTATGTCCCTTTCAGTGTAGCGATTTCTGTATGAAGCGTTTTTCGAGAGCGAGAGAAAATGACAGATTTCTGATGGCGACGAGGAAACCGATGCAGATTAGTATGGTTTCCATTATCATCTTGCTCTTGAATGAAATAACGTGATGTCTATCATTATGTCGTGTTAATGCATTTCTATCTTCAGTTGGATGTCAGTCTAGTCTTAGGTCATTTTAGTTGTCTGAAAACTAGTTTCTTGTTTCATTTCAAGCTGACATTATTTCCGAATGATAGATTTGTTAGCTTTAAAACTGCTTTATAGAAGAACAGAGACTTACATGACTGATTTCCATTGGTTTTGTTATGTTCCTGACTATTAGTATATATATTGTTGACAATGCATTTTACGTCAAACTAACAGAGGACCAAGTCCGAATCAATTTAAAACTGACATTTATGTATTTTCCGTGATTTTTTATTCTCCTCCCACTTCTTAAACGTTCACAAAAAATCACATTCGATGGTTAAATGGTTATTTTTTTTTTATTATAGAAAACATCCAAATACATCACTGCATCTATTTGTTATTGATTTTACCATTTTAGATTGATTTCGGACATTCAGGAATATTTTTGTTGAAGAAAATGTGATTTTGTCACCTTTTCTCGAAATATTATATTTTAAAAAGAAGTCTGAATAGCTTAAATTACTATTACTTGATATTTGTATCAAGAATTAGCACACGTTTCATTTTATATGCTTTTTGTCACATTTTTAATCATACTTATGAAATAAAAGGGATTTTTTGTGAAAAAGAGATTTTGGTGTTTAACATCGATTTAGCGAAAATGTTACCATTTCCAACTTTCCAACTTTCTTCATGTGGTTTTATATGAAATATATTGTAAAAAATCGAAAGGTGGCGAATACTTTTTGCACTACTCTGTATCCATGAAAAACCTGTGCCTGAAACAGTTCTACCCAACAATTTATAGATAAACAAATAAAATTCAAAGACTTTTGCGTGTCTTGAAATACATTTCATAAAAATCTGCCCAGAGATAGCTTTAATTTTTTTTAATGTGGTTTTATATTAAATATATAGTAAAAAATCGAAGGCGGCGAATACTTTTTGCACTACTCTGTATCCATGAAAAACCTGTGCCTGCAACCACAGGAATCGGAAATTTTATTAATATGATGAAAAATTCGTTATATGGGCAGTGAAGTAATCGGAAATGCTATCAATATGATGAGAAATACGTTATATGGGCAGTGAAGTTTCTTTACTGCCCATATAACGTATTTATCATCATACCCAACAATTTAGACACTGAGACTAAAACCTCCGACTGTACCCCTAATAAATTTAAAAAAAAAACTTAAAAAAAAGGAACTTGAAACAAATAATACATTCCCTTCTCATGTCTCTATCCAAACATTATAGGACTTCGACCTTCAAACAGGTTGTGCCTGTCTCATATTAATTATGATAATCCTATAACACAGGGTTTTTGTTCATTTATTGTGTTTCATTCATGCGTGTAGCTAGCTTTAACTTCCGGGTTTTATTGTGAAATTCATCTTGATTTTCGGAAAATTAGCTAATAGTAGCGTGACACGTTATACTTTTAATCTAAAAAAATATTTAGATTATTAGGGTGGGCCGTCGTGGCCGTGATCCGATCGTATGGTAGTTGGCTTTGCAAGTACCTATGGAATCAATTCCTATCACCACTGATATTGTGAGTTCGAATCTCGATCAGGGCGAGGTGTACAACATTACGTGATAAAGTTTGTCAGTGACTTACGACAGGTCGGTAGATATAGCTGAAATACTGTTGAACGTGGCGTTAAACATCATCAAACAAACAAATATAGATTATTAGGACGTGAATGGTTGAGAATAGATCAAACAATGTAAAAAAATTTACAATATATGTCGACTGTTCAAATGATTCATTCTTATAAACAAATTTTGAAAGCAAATAAGCATAACTTACACACAAAGAAAGCGCAAATTTATACACACATTGGAAACGGTTCCTAGTGGTGTGTAGGGTTTTCGGATATGCATCGTCGTTTTCAACAGTGCTTCTGTTTTACAATGACTAACGGAACCAGAATTATTGGGGAGGACAAAACGGACAGACATTTCCAATTAACAGATGAAAACCCCGGCATTGGTGTGGCTCTGCAAACACAAGAGGACCAGACCCCACGTTAGTAGTGTAAGGCCTCTGTCCAGAAATCCACACCATTAACTACTCCATCGGCCATCAATGCCCATGTAAATATTACTAGTCTATATATTAAATAATATACAAAAACAATGTATCACTTACTGTCTGGTTAATATATACAGTTCTATCTGGGTCATTGTCTATGCTCATGAGCAAATGTGAGATCCCCTCCACACAGAATTGAAAGTAAAACCGAAAGTTGATATATGATAATAGCCAGTTTATAAATCGACAATCTAGTTCATGTACACGGTACTCAAGAACATGTTTTTATAAGTTCAACTTATTTTAGATTTTATCATATTAGGTTATTGCAAAATTTGTATGCGAACGGAAACATGGACTCATTGAACACGATATCACTACTTAAAACATTAAATGAGGAATAACAGGAAACACTTTTACAGTCCTTGATATTAATCGGGGAGCATATCACTGAACACAAAAAGACGATGACAGAGGGCGTTGGAAATAAATGCTAGAGAAAACCGAAGGGACAATCAAGAATAGACAATCCACAGAAATTCGCAACATGTATTACATATCAACAGACGATCTTTATATACAATTTTAGTCACGTCATGTAAAATTATAATTAATCTTTTGTAACAAATCAATATTTTTGTGGTTTATCAGACTTGAAATCATTTTAATCTGTGTCATTAGGTTCATTTTCTTCTCTGCTTCATTAGAATGACATATCTTTTCTCATACAACAATTCTTTATTAAATAAAAGTATGTATATCGACCGAGTCATTATTATTTTTACAAAAATCATACTTCATTTAAGTATCTATTAATATCCTTCATTGAAATGACTTAAATATGCCTCCATATATTATTATTATTATCCTTATTTTTTTTAATAATAATAATAATAATAATAATAATAATAATGCATTTGTCTTGTCTTGTCTATTATTATTATCATGGAATTTCAACAGATTATGTTTTTCTTGTATTATGATCATAAAAACATTTTTAGGAGTGATGTTGTTTATAAACAACTGTTCAAAGAATAATCAAACAATTGTTTCAGTGTTGAATTTGCAATTGACCAAAAATAACACATATTGTTTGAATGTCTTATTTACGTTATTTGTGTTTGTTTTTGTATAGTGATGTCCCACAAATACTGTGTTGTATTTTTGTATTGTTTGTCTTCGTCTTGTGTCTGTTGTACCCTATTTTGCCCCTTCGGTGTTCTCTAACGTTTATTGAAATAATATCATATCACGGGGTTATTGCTTATTTTTGGGGGTATTTCATGCATGTAGCTAGCTTTATCATCCGGGTTTTTAGGGCCGTCGTGGTCGTGATCGTATGATAGTTAGTTTTATAACTACCTATGCAATCAGTGCCAATCACCACTGATGTTGTAAGTTCGAATTTTGATGAGGGCGAGGCGTACAACATTATGTGATAAAGTTTGTCAGTGACTTCCGAGAGGTCGGTGATTTTGTCCGGGTCTTCCGGTTTCCTCGACCAAAAAAACTGACCGAAACGATATAACTGAAATATTGGTGGAAGTGGCGTTAAACACCAAAGAAAACAAGAAACATCCGGATTTTATTATGAAATCCATTTTGATTTTCGGGAAATTAACTAATAGTACCATGACACGTAATACTTGTAATTTAACAATTTGATTTAGATTATTTTTCAATAATTAGGACGTGAATGGTTGATAATAAATCAAACAATGTTCAAACATTTACAATATATGTCGACGATTCAAGCGCTTCCTTCTTATAAAGAAATTTTGAAAACAAATATAAGCATGACTTACACACAGAGAAAGCGCAAATACACACATTGGAAACGGTTCCTAGTGGTGTGTAGGGTTTTCAACAGTATTTCTGTTATACAATGACTATCATAATTATTGGGAGGACAACATGGACAGACATTTCTATTGAACAGATGAAAACCCCGGCATTGTTGTGGTTCTGAAAACATAACACTTAAGGTGGGTAGCAACATGACCTGACACCACGTTAGTAGTGTAAGGACTCTGTCCAGAAATCCACACTATTAACTACTTCATCGGTCATCAATGCCCGTGTGAAGGTAACTAGTCTATATACTATATATTAAATGACATATCGTGTCGTGACATCTGCTCGGTCATGCAATAAAGTCGGTCATTTGTATTGATTTACTATTCTCGCGCAGCACGAGACCAATGACGTCATTCCGTATATTTATAACGTATATAGACGCCGAAGCAGTGTTTTAAAACTTGAAGATTATAAAATGCGATTTAAACAAGTAAGATTGAATTGAACAAATTCCATTCAAGTAAAAAAGAACCTTTTTACTATTGTCCTTTTTACCTGGTCATTCTGCCTGTGAAATCTATTTTAAGCGATGGTATTCCCCAAACATTTTTATATTTCCGGTTTGTTGACATAATTGTTATCACAGTTCATGACCGTTTCTGGAATGTAGACCATGCAAATTGTATTTTAAATTACTTTGAAAATATGATGATTGATCATTCACATTCTACCAAAATGGCTGATTGTTCTTTGTGAGTGAGTGATGTATTCTGGGATATTAAATGTGATTAAAATAATGAAATCAGTAATTAATTGTTTTACAAAAGTATGACAGAATGTAGTCAGTCTAATAGATTGTATTGACAAAAGCAAAAACACCAAATTCACTGGATTAAATACTTTATCTTATGGGTAAGCAAGTTTAATATTTGCATCATGAATTAATTTTTAATGCTTCAATTTCAAACTATTTAAAAAGACATCTTTTGAAATTTTTCAGACAAAACAATTACACCGAAAAAGCTAAAATACTGTACTTTCTTAATCTGGTTTACTTTTTAAGTTTAGTTGGCCTATGACAAAAACAGGTGCTTTATTGACCTTTGACCGGCCTTATGATACGTAATAGGACGCCATTTTGGAAAATGGAGAGTACACAACTATGTGTCAGTGTGTTATTATTATCGATCTTTTTTCCGTGGAACTTTACACATGTGAGCAAGTATAGATGAGGAACATAACTGCAAAGAAAAAAAATGTTGACTTTTCAAACCTGAAAAAAATAACTAAACATTATCCAATGACTGACCGACTTATTGTCATACGGGGATACAAATATATATTACGAAAAATGAAACAATATATCACTTACTGTCTAGTTAATATATACTTCTATCCGGGTAATTATCTACGCTCATGCGCAACTGTGAAACATTTATTTTTCGCAGAATTGAAAGCAAAACCGGAAGTACATAGTTTCGGCAATCGAGTTCATAAGGTCGATATGTTACAGTAAATTCGTAAAATTAGTAATTTTGTAAAATTACTGAAATTTTCAGTAATAATGTAAAATTACTGGCCGCTTTAGTAATTTTGTAAAATCACTTAAAATTTCAGGAATTTTACAAAATTACTGAGATATTAATTAGGAATTTGACAAGTTTACTGAAATGTATTTACTTGCTTTAATGTTCGAACAACAAGAATAATAAATAATGTTAACATTAATTCGCTAATACTATATGAAGCAATACTGAAAATGCAACATAAGCCTATGGTTTTTGAGCTTGTTCATGCATTTTTTCATTCAATGACTTATTTGTTTCCGCTTATCTTGACATTGGATCAATACGATGTCAGTTTAACATTATTAAAGTATCAAAAACTGTATGACACACACAATCTTACATCACTTAAAATATACAATAGTAATATTGTGATCATTTATTTTTACAAGACAGGTCTGGGTGACACCTGCTGTTGCATAGCTTGCCCGCTTTACAACATGCACATCGATTTTGCTCACAACGATATTTGCCGGAACAGCCACACTTCTGAAACCCCTGACCATCACAAATTGAATTCAATCTGACCGCTTGTCGGAACGAAATGTAATTGTCCGCTAAAATGTCAGAGGGTTTAAGAAATAAACTATCAGTAGGCTCGAACTGATTTCTCGCATATGATCCTAATAGTATGCCATGTTTCGTTGCCAACCAATAACCCGTTTCAGTCTTGCTTTGCACTACAGCCATAATGTTCCCTTTACCACGATCAACATTAGGAATCAGTACAACTACATTGCAGCCAATCTCTACTTCATCAAGGACTCTATTTGGACGATCTAACATACGGGTGGCCTGCTTGTTCATAGAGGTTTTTGCGGAAAGACGTTCAGATTTGATGTTGCTTTCAGAATAACATAATAACCAAATTATATTAGATTCCTAACTTACTTCAAATTCTTCAGTTAAAATGAAATTAGTTTTACCACATTTTACATGTACATTGTTGTTGCAAGAAAGACAATATCTTGATCAACTACACAAGCGTTTGAAGTTCCGAAAGCCGTATGTTATATGTTACATTTTCTTTTCTCTCGTATCAATTCCTCAAGATCTGTGCTTGAGCCACTTTACAAACTAAATGACCATTTGTTATGAAAAAAACCTTTCACATAGTTTTAATAAAATGTGTTCATTATTGAGACCTTTATTCATGTACATGCCCTATAACACATGTACATGTATTTATTTATCACATGACATGAATTCCTTTAACTTAAACTATAATTAATCCAATCAGTAAATTTGTCAAATAAATGTTGAAATATTCAGTAATTTTGTTAAATTACTGATTTATTTCAGTAATTTTATAAAATTACTAACCTGTTTAGTTATTTTACAAAATTACTGATTTTTCAACCAAACTACATTACTGAGAAAGTTCGTTTTTTTATTAAACAGACACAAATCTTTTTTGTACTCAGCAGCTTCAGAGTTTTATTTATATTTTGATTTTTTTCTGATTTTTCTCCTTTTTTCCCCTGTTTGTATTAATTCATGACTCTTTTGTTTACCTCTTATTTCTAATACTATGTTGTATAAGTTTGCTGTCATTATATATTATGTGTATTGTTCATGTAAGGAGAGGACTTAATATAAGTTGCAATAACTTATGTCCGATCCTATTGCTTAATTTATTGCAATAAAATAGTACTACATACATACAGAGCTGCATAGCCCCTTCCATTTGATGTGTGTGGGACGCAATCTACAAGAGTATCAGATTATAATACGAAATGCCTGAGAGTGGACCATATGAGGCACTTTAAAGACCTCTTTGTTGATTTCGACGAAAAAGTATGTACATTTTTTGTACATTGTTAACACTGCAAAACACTTTTGTCGCTCTTGTGTAACTCTCCTTACATTTCCAGTTGAAGTCGCATGTCTTTGCCCCGAATGTTACAGTGCTCTGTCTCATTTCTATAGCCTTTCTGAGCGTTGTTCCGACAGTATGGTATATTTGTTAATAATTCTTATAGAATGAAAGTATATCGTTGTCGTCCCTTTTGATTGGAAACGGGCACTGTCAGCTGTTTGTTTTTGGTTCATTCATAGCTCGATGAACTTTTTTGTATAACCAGCATAAACAATATGGCGACCGCTGACAGAAAACTACGATAGTGTCCGAGTTAAAACAAGCATGAAATCATTCTAATAATCAAGCTAGGGAAAAGATTAAAATTTAAGAATTATAAATATTAATTGGTACTTTTCAGGAATTCATGCATGTATAAACGGTGCAAATTCACTCACAAAATTTGCATAAACGTCCTTAGGACATTAATTCAGTTTGTGATTTCATCGGCAACATTAACACATCAATGAACTCCTGAAAAGAAGCGTTTAATCTTATATTGTTTGTCATTTTACTAGATATGTCTGAACTTGTGAAAGAGCTGATGTGACCGTACTGAATATGTATGAAATATTTGCAGATGGCCGTTCAACAATCAACAAATCAATCAATCAACAATACGTATGTTATGTCATATCAGTAATTGGTGGCAGAAACAATGTGTCCGAATACAGTCGACTGAATCTAAAATAATATACATGCAGACAATGATATATAAACCATGCAAGAATAAATTATTTTTGTGTTTTTCATGTGAAAACGTTACAACCCTGAGATATAAATGTGGCATTAGCCGAATTTCGCAATCCTGCTTAGGCATGTGGAGGGTGATAAAGAGTATTCAAGAACCACGCTATATGCACTTAATTAGTTATCTACATTTTTATTACACAAAAAATAACGAATGTTCGATCTGTGTAGTGTTCTGTAGATCATTATTTGTCCTTTTATCTTTGTTTCTTTTGACGATTGTATTGTCTATAGATACTTACAGAATGTCAATGCAATGATTAACAAATACGTCTTCGCCATTTAAGATCAACAAAGGTTGTCTCTAATAACGTCAACACTCTTTATCTGATTAATAGTTGATACCGTTTTGAATACCATAACATACATACACACACGTAATCTCGTTTTGATAACACACAGTACTTTCGGTATTCTCTGTTCTATTGTCCTTTGTTTTTAATTCACTGACATTATCATTTGTATACTTTTTTTCAAGTTTTTTATGTACCTTTTCAGTAGTTTCCAATTGGTCTTATAACACAGGTAATTTGGACGGAACGTAGAGTTCAATCGAGACTGTGTCCTGTGTAGTGTTTTGTAGATCACTGTTTGTCCTTTTGTCCTTTTTCTTGTGGCCATTGTATTATCTGCCCTTCTTCGATTGACGGTTTCTGATTGTCCCCTCAATATCTTCAAACATTTCGTGCAGACCACCATCTTCATTTCACATAGAATATGTTGTTTTCCATTACGACAGATCGATCGACTTGTTGATTGATTGTTTAATTAATTCATTCATTCATTGACTCATGACATGGTTTCAGGAAAGTTTGAAGATATCAAAGGAGTAATCAGAAGCCATGAATTGAAGGACAAACAATAGAGTGGTCAAAATGTACCAATATTCCAACAACAGTCCATAAAATACAACACAGAACAGTAAAGCTGGAGCAACACGAACCCCACTAAAAAGCACAGGTGCTTGAGGACATGATACATTATACCCTTATGGTGCCCATATGGAGGCGTGACTTCCATTAGAATAAAAATACGCATTCTTCTCTTATTTATGATTCTCTAGACCTTTTTGCTTGGACTATATATATACGGGATTTACTGACAGACACAATGTAGGAATTTTGTCAGTCGACTGTTGACGGTTAGAGGAAGCATAAATAAGACAAAAATACGTATTTTACTATAATGTAAGTCACGCCTCTATATGGGCACCATAAGGGCAGCCCACATGTCCTGTCCTCAATCACATGTGCTAAACATTTAAACACAAGGGTTATTTCTAGTGGCCTGAAAGAGTACTATTTCGTACGCCACTAGTTACACCCGTCGTGATACACTTGTAAAAAAATAGGTGATAAGTCACGAAAGAGATAAGGAGGATGTGATTGTAATAACAATAAACGGAGCACACCCGTGGACATCTGTGAGATAGATATTTCGTATTGCTTAATCAAATTATGGTGGCAGCCGTCAACCTTTCTAAGTACGGCTAAGCTATGCCATAGTTACGGGTTATAATGCCCTTTCGTTTATCTCTGATCAACAAAACTCTCAAAAATCTATCACACAAAAACAGCATTGTCCTTGAGCACTAAACACAACCATGAGTAATTACTCTAATGATAATTTTGTGTCAGTCTTATGTTGCTGAATACTAATTAATATTCATAAAATGGGAGCAAGATAAACGTGTGAAAGGAAATATATAAACAAACGATAAGGGGTTAGGGTTATGATGTTTAACGCCACTTTGAGGAATATTTCAGTTATGTCGTGGTGATCAGTTTTATTGGTAGAGGAAACCGGAGTACCCAGAGCAAACCACCGACCTGTCAATGACAAACTTTATCACATTGTGTTGTATACCTCTCCCTGATTCGAACTCACAACATCAAGTGACTGACAAAACTTCCACATAATGTTATATCGAGTATAGCTGGCCGGAGAGGAATTCGACCTCACAACGTTAGTGGTAATAGGCACTGATGTAGTTGTAAATCTACGACCACGACTGCACCTACATAAATTTAGATAACAAATGATAACAACATTTGCACTATCTCAGAGTTCAAAGTAAGTTTAGATGTTTGTAGAATTGCTGAACCATGCAATGGTCTAACACTGGACTGTTGATACGATCACATCTCACGAGAAGATGAGTTGTTGTCACCTCTTTGTTGTTGAGTTGGAAGATGATCGCAAAAATATATTCAACCAAAAACGAATCACAGGAAGACATTCTATAATTAAAAATCTTTGAATCACAAAAATAATACTTAGTACTCTATATGGGGGAGTTTTGATAAAAAATATGGGTCGTTTTGGTAATAATTATGGGAGTTTTTGGTACTGGAGGTTTCTTGACCTGTTACCTCTGATGAATATCTGATTTAGCAAACAAGTAGAGTCCAGTGATACTTTGATTGAGTGATTCCTGTTTGTCGCCACCTCAACAATTTTGCAGCTATACCATTGAGCGAACAAGTTACATTTCAATTAGACGATGTTCCCTGTTTACTAGATCAACACGATTAGTTGGATTTTCACTGAAACAACCGTCTGTAGATAGACATGTTGCTCCACTCGAACACATCACCCTGATTAGAAGCCAACTCGTCTTTGCTCTTACTCCTTAGTGATGTGTGCTTTGCAGAGAAACTACAAATACCATTCTATAGCTTTAGTTTTGACCGGATCACGCTTGTGTCGGATTTATGACAAATGAGACTCTGTGCTAGTTAAGGTATGAGGTCCCTTACTTGGGCCATAAAGGAGGTCAGAACTGCCTGCTTTGAGGCACACGTCCACAGACTATCAAATCTATCATTATGTCTGGTATCCATCCGAAACAGATCTAGAAAGCCTTCAAATTTAAAATTGCACAACATAGGCAAAAATACGGTGTATAATATTTTTTGCTGGAAGATGCCCACCCCCCTGGCCAACGTGACCCTAGGCTTAAGCACCCCTAAGCACAATGGTAAATGGTAGATCACACACAAGGCGAGCACACTAAGCATTACAGCACTCACTATGTTAAAAATGTATAAATTACAACGGATTATCATGAGTAGAGTCAAATGTACCATCTTCTGGAATACATGTATCCTATTTTCAGACTTTTTATTTTCTATTTGAGGTTGCGATTTGTGTTTCCTTTTTATGCCCTTACCAAATAAAGGGAACAATGGAAAAAAGAATACAATCCAGAGACAGAGGATCTAGAATGGAAGGAAACAACACCAAGCTTGAATTCATGTGATTAGTATAGGGCTAGGGTTGTAAAGCCGGCTATCATGACGGCCCAGTGAACAGTGTGCAAAAAAAGATCTGGTTCAATCAACTCTGTGTACTTGGCGAAAATTCAAATGTGAAATTTTTACGTTATTTGTGTTTGTTTTGGGTATAGTGGTGTCCAGCACATATTGCATTGTGTTTTTGTTTTGTTTTTCCTAGTCTTGTGTACACTATAGCTATGTAGCCAGTTACCCTGGATTGTCCTCTTTTATTGTCCGTTCGGTATTCTTTAACGTTTATTTACATGCGTTGGATGCATAATGCATATGATGGCAATAGCTCAAATTGACCTTCAAGTATATCCACCTGTGTCCATAAATCGGTCAGTTAAGACATTTCCTTATAATTTTCATTCAAATTGGTATTTTTATCAAAGATAACTGCCATCTTTACTTGGGCATTTGACCAAATAAAATGCCAAAACATCGCTTAATTTGATCAATAAATGTCGACACCGTGCCCTTTCTTGTTTGCATAGGTTTTGTAATGACGCCCAAGTCACGTTACCTGAAATCGGTCAACCATAAAATAGTCACGTGGAACACCAATAGGATACATACAATTGATCAATAGTATCAACAACTGAACAATATGAAGACTCTATTTCATCAAATTGAGAGCTGTATCAGTGATGAAATCTTCTTCAGATACACATGTATGTAAAGATTCTAGAATCTATACTAATCCGATCAGTGGCCATGGATTGTATTTCTTTCAGCACTGCAACTTCTGTAGTTATTATTCAATAAATAACAAACAATTATACTGGGTCATTAATATATATATATCTATAGAGTAATATTGTGTTATCAATTTCAATGTATTATCTGCAACAAGTAAATCTCATACAAATATCACATCACAACACAAAGTATCTAAAATAAAGTTACAGAAGGTTCTAGGTTCCAACTTGTACTAAAATGATTAGAGAACTCTAATGAATCCTAACTGTTGGATATTCCTATAGTATTTAAGGAGTGATCGCAATTTTTGTTCAGTTCATGAAGAAACAACCCCAATCAGGATGTGCACACCGTGTAACCCGGGTTACGCAAGGGTGTGTACAACCTAATTAAGGTTATTTCGGATGAACCGAATAAATCATTTCGATCAATCCTTATAAATTAATTCAAACTTTTGTTGCTATGATATTGAAAAATATATTTATTTTTTTCAAAATAAGGCAAATAATCGGAAATGAATTTAAATAACCCCAAAGGGGCCTCATTTAAAGAAAATCACCCGATGACAACTGTACGCGACACCTTGAGAACGGCGTATATTTTTCGATTCTGTACATTGACAAATAATCTCAACTTTTTAAACCAATCAAAACATGTATAAAATGACATGCGACTCTAAAATTAATTTATAATGGTATAACATCTATGAAAAGGGGTGCAAAAATATCCAGGCCTCGAATTATTGATGCGGTGGAGAAAAAGCCTCATTGAAACAAGGACGTCCTTGTCTGAACAATTAAACCAAGTTTTACGAATCTTTGGCCGGATGACCGTGCTCATCGTGTTCGGGAGTACCCCTTTTCTCCATACCGATACAACTTTACAAGATCAGACCCTGCTTACTTTAATAGAAAACATAAAAGTTGGTTATATTCCCTTCACTCTTTCAATCAATTAATTCAAATGATTTTAATCATCTTTTTGTTTTTTGGACAAAAGTCCAATTTATTTCTGCCACTTCGTCAATGTTATCAATGTCATTCGGGTGTGTACAACGTGGTTGAGGTTATTTCGAATGGACCGAAGAAATAATTTCTATTAATCCTTATAAATTAATTAAAACTTTTTTTTCGTTATGATATTGAAAAATATCTACTTTTTTTTCAAAATAAGGCAAATAATTGGAAATGAATTTAAATAACCCCAAAGATGACTCATTTAAAGAAAATCACCTGATGACAATGACACGGGAGCGACGTCTATTTTTAGATTCCGTTCATTGAAAAATAACCTCAACTTTTTAAACCCATCAAAACACGAATACAATGACTAAGACTCTAAAATTTATTTATATATGTCTGTACATTGCTTTATCTATTAGCAACCACTCACGTCCTAATAATCAAATTGTTAAATTAAAAGCATATAATGTGTCACTCTACAACAAGCATGAAACACGATAAATGAACAAACACCCTATGATATAATATTATCATAATGATAAAATTACATATTGAACATTGAAACATTTTTGCGAAGATAATAATGACTCGGTCGATAACTATAAATTAATATAAAACATGTCAAAAATAGTATAGATATGAAAAGGTAGATCAAATTGTAAGGCACACGACCGCGTTTCTTGACTAACTTTCATCGGGTACGTTACAAGTCAAAAGATTGGAAAGCCATATAATTTAAACGTGCTTAGGAACAATAAAGCAAGATGGCCTGTACAGTATAGTTAAAATCTGCTAAGGTCACATATGCTTCACTATATTGTGCTAAGTATTATCTATTCTAGTTTAACCCCGTCACTTTTTATTGAAGTGCCTGTACTAAGCCAGAAAAGTGGGCGGTGGTGTACATATGCCTTCGTAATTTGCTTGTTCTTTTTGTTTACAATTTAAGGCCAAAACTGTGAAAACGTTTTCGTATTTGCGGTTGTCCTTCTGTTTTCAGGTTAGTCGATATTGCGCATGCGAAATATTAATTGACGGGCGTCCGGAATCTAATTATTTTGCTGTTAATTAAAGGAAAACTCCAGTCAGTTGAACAATTGCTATAATTCAATACATTGCAACTTTTTATTCGTAAAAAAACAATTATTAAGCAAAAAACACCTTTAGTAACATTAATATACCCAATTAGAACTATGAATATTTGGAATTTCCTGTCGTAGTGTAAGCGGGCATGACACCTCTTCATGTAACGTCACTGTGACGTATCATGTGAGTTGAATAAATAACATGTATCTGACTCTACCCAACATCGTGCCCGTTTGGTTATGTTTTAATATCAAATTAACTGCAATACAATGTTTATAATTGTATATCGTTCTATTTTTGTTCTTAATATTTCATAAAACAAAGGACTTTATTTGTATCGGGGGGGGGGGGGGGG
>MJUT01035631.1:0-22943 GCA_002080005.1 Gigantidas platifrons
GTCATTATGTTGTCTGTCCTTCGATATACGACTTCTGGTTACCCCTGTAGTATCTTGTGGTCATTATATTGTCTGTCCTTCGATGTATGACTTCTGGTTACCCCTGTAGTATCTTGTGGTCATTATATTGTCTGTCCTTCGATGTACGACTTCTGGTTACCCCTGTAGTATCTTCAAACGTTTCTTAATATATAATTTCTCATCTGCATTAAATAAAAATGGGCCTACAGCCATCGTATTTAAATTAAATTGAAACGAAACTAGTTTTTGCACCTCTTCATGTGAAAGGCAAATTAGAAATAGTTTCAGCTTTGTCTTATAGGCTTGTGTTTATACACCATCTTCGGTAGGAATGGCATTTACTTCAGCTATTATAGGTACCAATTTATGTCCAGATACCATTCTATCGTGTCCATGTTTGTGCTATTAAAAAGTTCAGTGAATTTATTCAAGATTTATGTTTTTAGGGAGTGGAGGGGAATAGAAATAGCATGTCAATACAGTGTATATGTTTTCCTCATAAAATACTTACTACATAGAAAGACATTTTCATTATTTTTTATAAATTCACAAATTACCGTTTTGTAATAAATAAATAAATGTTGAAATGTTGAAGTGAACAGTCTTCATATCTGTATTCTACATGAATAAGTCTAATCGGATGCCATTGGTTTAAATAAATAAGCATTTTTTGGTGATGATATGTATGGTCATAAATTAAGAATTTATGGCAAATCTCTGAAAATCAATGTTTTCCCTATTTAACATTTATTATATTGTTTTACTAAATTTATTTCCTTATCATTGAAAAGGCTAGTTAACAAACAGGAAATGATTATATTTTTAGGAAATCATAGAAAAATATTCAAAATGGCTGTAACATGTGCCTGGATTATTTCTTCGTTAGTTTTATTGATTTGTGGCTTCACTATAGCAGGTATGGTACCCGTGTATTAGGGTTTGTTTAAGATTGATGAAAGCGTCATTATCAGCATTTTTCAACTATATCGTGATTACAAAATTTACATATGTATATTGGAGAGGAAACCCCCGTCCTTGGGTATGTGTTCGGAAATACTTGAGTTTTTTTTATTAAACATATTTTTATTTGCATAATATCAAAGCAAAATGAGATCGAGCACAAGTTATAACAACATTATATAAAGCTCTTTCTTTACAATTTACAACATGTATTTAGATGACAGCAACATAATTATAGTTATTTCATAATAAACATAATAATAACATAAAATCAATATGTGGAGAGGAATTTTGAAAGCAAAAACCTGCTGAAGTCAGTGCAAGTGGTGGATGTGCTTGAGGGCTACAGAGCGTTAGTGGTGTTGGGCTTGTGGTCAGAAGATAACGACTTTAACCACACAACCACAAAGTCCTCTTAAAAATGTTAACCTTGATGAAGATTTAAAAGTCGTTTTCTGGCTACTCTTAGTAAAGAAAAGAAATGGTTTATTTGTAGTAGGTTCAGGCTGATTTTGTCCTGGTTATCTACAATACTCTGATATTCCGAGGAAAAATCATCTACTTTGAGATAATGAGATTCGATTATGTAAATATGTCTGTATATGTTACATTTCGCAGGTGGCCAGGTCACATATTGTAATCGAAATAACACATGGTCTGACAGTTCAAATCGATGTCAGTTAGCTTCAGAAGAAGACATCAATGAAATTAACAATACCAATGTAGGATGGGTAGGAGGACTGTACCGTACTACGTCATGGATGTCACACGAAGGTAAAATACCTCAATTATAAACAATCTGTGTGAACATGATCGAGTATGACACTCACTAAGACATATGCTTCCGCGATGTTAATAAACGTTAGAGAAAACCCAAGGGCAATTAAGAATGGAAAATCCAGGGACACTGACACCATTGGGTACACAAGATACATGACCAAAACAAACAAAAAAAACACCCCACAGAAAGCTAAAAAGATTAGTAATCTGACTCCACCAAAAAAAATCCGCGGCTGAACCCAGTGCTCTCGAAGGGTGAGCAGTTCAAGTCTCTTATAAGTCACCCGCCTTAATAATAATAATAATACACGATAATACAAAATTAATAATGAAAGATAAAATCTACATAGACCTTTCTTTATATTTGTTTAAAGAAAATAGATACAAAGTAAACACATCATGTCAGATCCGCTATTTCTAACATATTTAATATCAATTAGCCATTAAGATCTGACGAAATGGACAGTTCTTCAACTTGTTGTAATTAAATGTTTGATAGATTTTATATGTAGTGTAAATAATTCTGGGATCGTGTAAGAAATTCACAATATAAAAATTAAAAATTAAATAAAACAATGTTATAATGGCTTCCTCAATTTCTGTTTCAAGGAATATAATATTTATAACAAGTAAAGCTTAACAAGCATTAATAAAAATAAATAGGATATGGCGCTGAGATCTGGGGGGATTGTCCCGAGGTTAGATTACCATAGGTAAAGAGAGGATATATATGATAGTACTACTTTGTCTTGCAATGGATACCAATCGACCTCTTCTAACACATTTGCTCATTCCTAGCTCCTTCAATCTGTCTTCCGTGCGAGGAGCGATACATTCGAGGCACTCATTAACGTCCAGTCCTTAGGGTTAGTTGTTTCTTTGATTCGCCTCACAAAAATAGAGGAAAAGACTAATTATTTTTATTTTTAGGTTGCTATTACAATCCTGGTGATGGAATCGATCGACAAATATTACCTGACAATTCTCCTTCTAATTGTTCAGTACTATGTGACAAGCATAAGTTTTTTGGATTAATGGTAAGTAATTACAGTGAACTATTTTATTGATTGTTTGTGGTTGATTAACGTCCAGCAGTTTAGGGGCTTATGGTGTTTAACGACACTTTCAATAATATTTCAGTTTTATCGAGGCAGTTAGTTTTATTGATGGAGGAAATCAGAGTACCCGTAGAAAACCACCGAACTAGCACAGATCACGACCAATCTTTATGTTGTATCGAGTTCACCTCGCTATGGACGTCCAGTAACAAATATGTCATGAGTATTGAGGACGATAACCCAGTGCAACAATATAAAAACATATTATACAGAAATAAGAGAGGAATAAAACAATACATAAAAAGCATGGAGGGTTGGGTTAGAACAAATTAGCGCGATAAAGAATGTTCAATTCCGAAATATACAATATATAGGGAGCGTTCCAACTAACCGATGACGTACTGGATGCTCTGTGGGAACCGCCACCAGTACCATTATATGACTGGTGATGCCAATGATCATCTAACATTGGATCAAACGTGGTTGCACTTGTTACAAGACATCAGTATTAGCAGAGTGGAAAGACAGTAATTGTTTTGGACGAATGATTGAAAACACACTGATAAATGGCTGTCATGTTTGATATCAAAGTGTTCTGATTTTACTCAAGTAGCTATGGATAATTTATCATTTGAATAAGATAGAGAATATGCTTCGGAAGGGTAAGCCTATCTTGTGTCATATATTACACCTGTCGTGAAGATCCAAAGCCAATAAAGGAAACTGCGACGCATTGTATAAATTATTTGAATACCACTGCATATTTAAGTTGTAAAAAAAAAATTGTATTATATTTTCAATGTAGACGAATGTATGCATTTGCATAGAGGAAATAGTAAGTGCCAGATTATCACAAGATATCTGTAGGTGTTCAGAACCATGTCCTGGCTTAAGTACCACCAAGTGTGGAAGTAGAGACTATGATTATGCAGATTTGTATAGACATTTAAAAACAGGTATTATTTTTGTATTAAATAATAAAGTAAAAACAAATATGATATATGTCAATATGTAGACAATTGTGAACAATACGACTAATTTAATTTTAGTGGTACAAAAATGTACTAAATAAAGGAGAAAAAATGTCACATTATCGGAACAGTCACAAAACTAATATACAAAATGTATAAATAGAGACAGAAACGATACGATACCTTGTACACACACATATGTCTATAACATATTTTAAATCTCGTTATACCGACGTACAACTCGGATAAGCTATTTTCTTGATAACCTCGCACAAAAAATTTCATAAAAAAACGTTTGAAAAAACCGAAGAGGCAATCAAGAATGGACAATCCAGAGACATCGGAAACATCGGGCACAAAACATTGAACAAATGTCAATTAAAACAAAAACTACAACATAAAATACTAAAATAATGAGCAACACGGATCCACAAATTGTGCGTGGGTGGACCCATGTCCTCGCTGTTCCTTTTTCTTATAAGACACCTGTCATACGTTACTCATATAGTAAAGTCTGGTAAAAGTCATAATAATTGATAACATAATACGTCTTAAATAAGTTAAGCTTACTCGATACCACCTACATTGTAAGTTATTCTTGTGCAGGTCGGTCATTTATTCCTTCAGATATTGCCGTTCCCGCCGTCAATATAGCGGCCCTCTAAGATAAAACGGAATTAATTTAGAAACTAGCGTTAAACACGTATAATTCCTTACGTGATACACTACCCCCAAATCAACTTTAAAAGACACCTCCACTGCAAGACATCAATTACACAACTAATACTAAGGACAGGGTGCAAATGTCTCTCGTTTAAAATATGACACTTCTTACCATAATCTGAACAACACTGATGCTGGATCAATATCAAACAAGTGTTAAAGTTTCCAAATATCTATATATGGGCGGGCTTTAAATGTCTGTTAGTTTCAAATGACCTGACTATCTTTCCTCATTATGACTGGTAGTCATAATATAGCTGAGAATTTGCTGAAAGTGACAGTGAACATCAATAACCCTACATAATGATCCATGAAGAAGAATGCCATATTTGTTGCATGTAACAAACAACGTGAAGCTGCTCATACGTTGAATGAAATACAATCAATATGAGTGGTCATTGGTGGGCTATTGCAAGACAAAATGGTCATACAATACCTAACATATGTCCTTTTAATTGTGATGATTAACATTATTTTCCAATCCCAATGCTACTCATATTCTGTAATTTGGTAAATTATACCTTCATGAATACTAGTATAATTTAAATATGCTCACTTCACGACAAACAAGTAATTACTCTTTTGATAAAAACGTAGATATCTAATTTGGTGGGAACGGTGCGTTTCTTGAATAACCTTCATCAGGTACACTCAAAGTCGAAAGGTTGGAAAGCCAAATAATCTTAAAAGTTTTGGGAGCAAATAAATCAAAGGCGTAAGCAGAATAACTAATATCGACTATGGTCACCGGAGGTAGGATAATCTTAGTCTTAATAATAATTACATTATTTAGGAACTGATTTTTGTTTTTACATATATTTTGTAGATATCAACATTAAAAATAACATAGATCCATCTTTCCACTGCTTAGCTGTAAAGAATAAGAATAACACGCTAAAACTAAAAGCTGTAATCTGTTCTAGGAATCTTACTCCATTGTGTGTTGATCGTAAAACAAGTAAGGAAGAAATATATTGCTCATTATCTTAACACAAGAAATGTATGAAGATAACAAAGGAGTAACCAGGAGTCGTACATCAAAGGAAGACAGATAATACAAAGATCACAAGCAAAGGGACAAACAATGATACAAAACACTACACTAGAAACTAAAGATATCAAGCAACACGAACCCTACCATTAACCGGAGATGAACTCATGTGATCCGGAGGGGTAAGCAGTTCCTATTCCACTAGTTGCATCCGTCGTGCTACTCTTGCTACAAACCCGGTGGTGACAAGTCATGAATGAGGAAAGAACCGGATTGCGATTACGACAAACGGAATATATCCTTTGCCATTTGTGATACAGATATTACATGACACAACATTTATATTTAATAATTAATCATATAAAAAACATTACACATTTATACACGATTTTTTACTATGGCATAATAGGAATCATATGCTTATAATTTAAGCATTATGTGTTAATGAAAATCAAATAAAAATGAGGAATTGAAGCCATAATCCCAAGAAAAACAGCAATACTTTCCAATAAGTGGATAACAAAATAAAGAACTACATATATGTATAAAATACAAAAAAATACATTAACAAAGACGACTACTACATAAGGGTAATAACAAAATTATCGAACACAGAGCAATCTTCCAAAGGGAAATTCAAAACTCATAAATCAATAAACAGACAAAATCAGTCAACAACCGGGAAACTGGGAAACGCAATGGCCCTGACTTGGTACAGGCATTTCTAAAGAAATGGTGGATTTAATAAGATTTTACGGCGCCAACCTCTCGCTTCCATTACGGTTCAAAGGTTCCGGTTGTCACAAAACAGCATTTATAACAATACTGGAAAAAATAGGTTAAATAGTAGTCAAACAGTACTAAATTCAGTTAGGACGGTATCTAATATATCTCGTGAACCATCACCATCAATAACTACGAGTCCTTTGAAGCATTTTAATTACGACAGTAATTGTCAAAAGCATTTTTACGTCACACATTCAAAAAAAAATATTTTTGACATTGTAAACCACGTATACAAAATCCTTATCTTTATACATTTTCACTATATGAAAATGTATCTTTTACCATTGTATCTGCAGAGACAGAATATATTTCGACAAGATCTTGATATCGGAATATAAACTTTTTAAGAGATCGAATAAGGCGAATCTTTGTATAGCCCTGGTCCAGTAGCCTGTTTTTCAGACAAAGATGACGCTTCAGGAAAGCAGAATTAATTGCTACTGGCTACTATATATGATAGAAATATAGTGAACAAGATTTTCAAAAACATTATTGTACATCATTGTGAATTGTATATATTCTTTCAGAAAAGATTGTGACACATATGAACAATGTTATTTCTAATCCAGGTATGTTTTTTGGTCAATAATTTTTTACTGGAATATTTAGTGATATATTAAACAATTTCCAACAAACTTATTCTACTAATACTACTACCAGTCAAATATATTATTTATACAGAAACAACTGATACTTTTATAAGCGCCAGCTATTGTATACTGTCTGTCAGTACAATATATAACATATAAAAGTATTATGATGGATTATTTGTGTCTAACGCCACTTTGTCAGTTATTTTGTGGCAGCCAGTTGTATTGATGAAAGAGACAGGAATCAAACTCACAAAAATGGTGGTGATATGTACTAATTAAACATACGATGGACGCAAGGATATGGAAATGAGCTTTATGTAGTCTTTTAAACATAGGGGTCTACATGTAGTTGATATTTGTATGTGTCTTTGATTAAAGACCAATTTATCAGAAATTTTGGAACAAATTTACCGCTTATATCCAGAACAAACTTATCACCGGGTTTGTAACAAGAGTAACACAATGCGTGCCACATGTGTAGCAGGAACAGCCTATGCTTCCGGATTACCTGAATCTATCCCCATGTTTTTAGTGGGGTTCGTCCTGCTCGATCTTTAGTTTGCTCTGTAGTGTAGAGAGAAAAAAGGAAAACACTGAAATAACAACATCTACTTCTGAATCTGTGAAAAAAAAATGATAGAGTTTATATGTGAGTGTTGGCATTTTACTCACATATGCAAATTCTTGCTTGCATGACCACATAACTTCACCGAGAGACGAGGTTTGGGCCCGCCCAAAAAACTAGTACGATGTTATAGGTGGGCTCGTGTCTTGTTTACGTTTTTTGTGTTTGTTTGCGTATAGCGGTGTCCAACACATATTGATTTTTGATTGCTATTTCGGTATTCTCTAACGTTTATTTAACCCGCAAATAATATTTTGCATAAAAGTCAAGATTTGAGCGTTGTTCAGCCATGACATTTTACTCACACTTGCATTACTATATCATTTCACTAAGAAGGGACATTTGGGCCAATAAAACTATTTTTACTCCACAACTTTTAATGAAGTGCCTGTACAAAGCCAGGAAATTGAGCGGTCATGTATCTGTGTGGTAGGAGTATCGAATTTTCTCCTGTTACTACGATTTTTCAATTGAATTTTATAATTGTTCCGACAGTTTGGTAGTTTTTATTTAACAAAAATGCATATACTCTACAATTAAATACGCTTATTAATATAAGTTTTCCATATATTGTAGAGATACCATTCAAAGAAGATTGCAAACTGTATTCAGATAGTTGCAAACTGTATGATAATACATCTATAATTACTAGTATATCACAAAATGTTAATTATTGGACTGCATACCATAGACATGATTATTTGTATTGGCTGAACGGTAAAGATGACCCCGTCATACACCAAGGTATATATATATATATATATCATGCTTAAGGTTTTTCTTTACACTATTTGTCTTTTGTCCATATAATATTTTGTGTGTGACAGACTGGTCCATAAACTGCCATGTGGCCATCAGTGCCATGAACTATTTGTATAATATTTAGATGGGACAATCAAAGAACATTTATATGACCAAAACAATGCTATACGTTGATCCGGTACAATCTTAAAGTGATGTTGTCTCTATCCCTTTAAAGTGTATTTACTATTAGGATTTTCTTCATTGAGGGTTGCTGTACTGAGTGTTCATCGTGTTAAAGATGAAGTCAACACCTAATGGTCACCATCATGACTTGGTTAAACAATATATATATATGTTTCATATATCTACGGATATATTACCTTGTCGTAGTCACAATACAAACCTACTATCCCAGTTCACGATTTATCGAACTATCATGACGTCATCGAATTTTAAACATGAGTAACACGACATGTATCATCAGTGTATAATGAACTGCTTTCCCTTCTGGAAAACCTGAGAATATACTATTTACACGACTTTGATACTAAGATTATGCGTTTTATAGGAGTTACTTCCCTTTAAGGTAAGCCAAAGGGTCCTCTTTCATAAGGGTAATAACAAAATTACCGAACACCGAGCATGTAAAGTTTAATGTAAATATCATATTTTGCCATATTTTTTTTCCAAATTTGATGCTGTAACAACCTGTAACAACCTGTGAGTTTTCTATTTGCTATAAAATCATCCTCTGATGTCTACAAATTAGGAGATAGTAATACTCTAATTCGTTGTCCCTCGCATTGCTCTTGCTAGACCGGGTACCATTTCCCCTAGTAAGGAAATAAGTGGCATAAAAAGGGCATAAAACGTATAATGTTAGAAAGAAATCGGGAATATGCAAAGGGTATATTTGGTATCAAAAGAAAGCTTAAACGGTGATGGTCAACCATTTCAACAAGACGAACAATCACCTCTCACTTCCACTCACTGAACACAAGAACAGGTCCTGGCTGGGACAGACACCAACGTGTGGGGGGTTAAATCGGTTAATGGGATCCAAATTAAACCCTCTTGATAGCTGGATCCCCAACGCCAATACATATATAAATATACGATAAAAAACCTGCACAGATTTGCTTCTATTCATAAAGACCAAATACTATCACTAAGATGAATGACAACAACAACATGGAGAGTACAATAGCAGGGTCAATGAAGCATATGAATGGATTATGTTCTAACTTTGCGTTACTCAAGAAAATGAGTTATCTGAGTTAAAAAAAAACGAGGTGCGACTGGATATATATCCTGCAAGAAGAGTTTGAAGATACCAAAGGGGTAATCAGAATTCGATATATCGAAGAAGAACAGACAACACAATGACCAAAAGAAAAAGTGCAAAAGGACAAACAACGATATACATAACATACTACAAATAAAACTACAGATCGAGTAACACGAACCCCACTAAAACAGCAAAAAGTGTGTCATCTGTCTATATAAACGAGTTTGTATAAACTTTCTCCATGTTAATGTATATTCCTTTTTAGCGATCTCATGAATTGTTATTTAAGGATTGATCGCAGTTTTTGTTCGGTTCATGAAGAAATAACCTCAATCAGGTTGTACACAACATATAGCGGGTTTACGCCAGGGTGTGTACAACCTGATTGAGGTTATTTCAAACAAATGAACCGAACAAATAATTTCGATCAATCCTTATAAATTAATTCAAACTTTTTTTGCTATGATATTGGAAAATATATTTATTTGTTCAAAATAAGGCAAATAATCGGAAGCAAATTTAAATAACCCCAAAAGTGCCTCATTTAAAGAAAATCACCTGATGACAACTTTTTAAACCAATCAAAACACGTATAAAATGACATGTGACTCTAAAATTAATTTATAATATTTTAATCCATTTTTATTTTTATCATTCTAATTAAATTAATGTACAGTGCTTGTACTTAAAATAGTCAAAAGTTAATGCGTCCTTATTGGAATGATCTACAACCAACATACTATTTTTTTTTATCTACTAATAGGTAACCTACACTTGTATACGACATCAGAATATTACTGTTAAATTGATTTACTGATTAAATGGCACTCTTATGAATGCTGCTCAATTACTCAAATATTTTAAACATGCTTCTCTGCTGTAGGTGAAAGGCATCCGAAAACAAAATGTCTTGCAATACAGAAAATCAAAGAAAGCTTTACCAGACTCGCAAGAAAATGCAGTAATAAACTACCATTATTTTGTTCTGACAGAAACATAAGCAGCCATGAAATAGACAGGAATATTTGTCAAAATGACGGACAATGACAATGGGATATCAATCCTCCCCTATTGATAGCTGGATCTCCAACGGCAATACATATATAAATAAACAATAAAAAAAAACTATTTTTGTAATAAATATAGTCAAAAGTAAATTTGTCCTTATGGTAATGATCAACGGCCAACACACTATTTTTTATCTACTAATATATAACCTACACTTTTATACGACATCAGAAGATTATTCTGCAATTGTTTATCGCTTAAATTGTACTCTTATAAATGCTGCTCAATTACTAAAATCTTTTCAACATGCTTCTCTGCTGTAGGTGAAACAAAATGTCTTGCAATACAGAAAAGTGAAGAAAGCTTTACCAAACTGGCAAGGCAATGCAGTGATAAACTACCATATTTTTGTTCTGACAGAAACACGAGTAGCCATGAGAAGAATATTTGTCAAAATGACAGACAATGTTAGTATCATTTTTGTGTTTCCAATATAATACTGATTTGCAGATGTTAGACCAGAGCAACAACCTTATTCGTAATGTGTAGATTGAACTTCTGAATTAAATATATTCCATAACGGTGTGAGTTCGAATCCCGCTCACTCATGCGATGTGTATTCGCTAAAACATTTTGTGATAAAATTTGTCAGTGCCTTGTAGCAGGTCGGTGGTTTTCTCCAGGTACTCCGGTTTTCTTAACCAATATAACTGACCACCACGATATAGCTGAAATATTGTTGAAAGTGGCGATAAACACCGTAACCCCAACCTTAAATGTCATTGCTTTATTTTTAGAATTGAGAACACAAATGTTTTTACGTTCGTTTTGAATATCAGCAAATATTGATAGGAATAAACTTGCTCTTTCGGCACACTTCTTCTCCCTCTCGGTAGTTGCCTATCATGATTCTAATTTGTAATAATATTTCCTTTATTTCCAATCTGATATTTATTTTATTTAATAGCATGGCAGATAACAAATTAAAACAGTTTGCTATATAAAAAATAATAAAATCTATATGTTTGACGTCTTGACAATTTTCTAGAGAACTGATTAAAAAAACCGTAGCTATCTAATTTAGTACACACGCTTTTCTGGAATAACTATCATCAAGTATGCTCATTGTCAAAATATTGGAAACCAATTAATTTAAACGTTAATAGAAGGAAGGAGCCAACATCATCTAAAGTGACCTAAGTCTGAGGAAATATCAATCACGACATCACTTTGATGTTAATCTAACTACCATATGCTCACGGCCACTGAAACCCACAGTTCATATCATATTAGTCTAATCTAATTAAAATCTTTATAAACAGATAATGACAGTGTCAGTGCTATCACTGATGCCATAGTAACAACAGAAAAGACCACCACTTCACCATCTACACATGCTGAGACGGAAACAACTCCAGTCGATGTTACACTGAATCAAACTACAACAGTATACACAGAAGTAATTCATGAGACCAGTACAGTTTACTCTACCCCAGGGAGTAATAGTGCAGAAGTAATAAATGAGATCAGTACAGTTAACTCTACCCCAAGAAATATTGTTACAGTTCCACATACGAACGTGCTTGCCATTCAAATAGGTATGATTGTTAAATTATACATATTAAACTCTTGGTCATTTCATTAATTAAATATACACTGGAACATTTTGGTACACAAAATATGTTATATAGTTCTGTCCAATTGTGATGCTTTCGATATATCATGCTTATATTCATTGCATTCTGCTGTGTTCTGCAGTTCTATATGTCGGATGCCACATGTGGAGCAGTACATGCTTACCCGTTTGGACCACATGAAGTCACCCCGGTCCGTGTTGCAAATCTTAACATTTTGATTTGCTCACATTTAATTAGTTTGTCTGTGTTCTATTTTTTTGTGGGCACATTGCTATCATTCTCTATTGTTTTACAATTTGATTTTTCACGTCTTGTTATCTTCAGGCTTTCTAGAATTGCTCTTCCTCTCTAGAACGTTGCTTCTTCGTGTAGTTAGCACAGTGTCCATGTTAATGTTGTCATTCATTTTGGCGACAGCTTACACTCTTTTTGAGTAGAAGCGAATTTCTGCAGCTTTTTAATATTTCATCTGTATCTGAGATCCAATTATCAAGAGGTATGGATTGAGTTCCCATTAACTAATTGAGCCCCGCCATACCTTTGTGCCTGGCCCAATTCAAGACATGTTTGCCATCGGCATATGTTGTAGTCGTGTTTGTGTTCAATGATGTCAGGTGATTATTGGTTTTGTTCATATTGATGTTATTGCTGACTATCATTGTTCAAACGTTTTATCCAAACTATATAAAACTTTCTTAACCCCGCCATTATTATTTTTATTGTGTTTTCCGACATGTCTGAAGTTTATGCCTTTCACATTGGTGAGATATTTATAATACTAGAATACGTTTTACATCTTCTGATTACCCATTTGTTATCTTGAAACATGGTTTCTAATTAACATTTTAAAAGTTTTGATATTCTACGTAGGGTTTTTGGTTTTATTGCTTCTAAAACACTATTAAAGTATTTGGCTTTCCATTTCCAATATTTCGATATTCAGCGTACCTGATGAAGTTTATTCCAAAAAAACGCGTTGTGCGCATTAAATTTAATGTCTATTATATTAAAGGTATGAAGATAATTATACGATCAATGACAATCCACATGTAGAAATCAACATTACAAATTCAACAGTTTACATTGTAATGTAATGGCAGAACTAGGAAATTCAAAATTACAACGCGTCTTCAATTGTTACCAGAAGAGATTAGTATTTGACTTGCACCCGATTTAAATAGCACATATAACCGAATTACAGTAAGAAAGATGAGAAGTTGTTCATTTTCTTGATATTGGTTAATAAACGTTAAGGTAATCGAAAAGGGTCAACTATAAATGGTCAAACAAGACACATCGGCAACATTGGGGACACACGACGAAGATAAACAAAGCAAAAACAGAACACTACAACTGAGCATTACGAATCCCACATAAATTGTGAATCAATGCTGAGAGTTCAAATCGTATTGATTGATTGATTGGTGTTTAATGTCAGCTATTGTCATGTGTATTCATCACGAGGTTATGTGGCACTGAAATAGATCACGCTGTTGTTTTCCTCTAAATATGTAAAGAAATACTGTCATTTGCAAGCCAATACGGTAAATGAAAAAGGAGACGGAATTTTCATGTTTAATTGGTCAAATTTTACAATTTAAATCCGAAATAGCAAATATTAGAAATGTATTATGCCTATTTATTACTTCACACCTAGTCGCTCAAGAACGATTGTTTTGTTTTCTCTCTCAGTTAAATTTTGCTAATTCTTACTGGTATTGTAAACAAATAAGCACATGCAAGGGACTCTGTTAAATCAATGTGCTACAGAATTTCCAGACTATTTCGTAGACACACAGGGAGACGAACATATATTGTATAATTGACACTTGAATAGCTTGAAAATAACAAAATAAACAGTCATATTTCACTACAGCATAACACACCATCTAACTATCTTCACACATTAAACAGTTATAAATCACATATACTGCTCAATTATGTATAAATATGAATCATTGATGTGATTGTGAAATATATTATTGACTATGTATTTTTACAGTTTTTGTTGTATGTCTGTCAGTCGGCGTCGCATTTGTTGCAGCATTATCTTGGCTAATGTATAGAAAAAATTCTGAGAGGTAATAAATATATAGTTTCCTGTTAGTTCCGTAAAATATAATTACAATGTAAAACCAATGGTTACAAAAAACAACTTGCTTAAAGCAAAATCAGACATACTTCAAACACACAAATTGAAGTGCCTGTGCCAAACCAGAAAGATTTTGCTAATTTCTACATTTTTACTAGATTTGATATTGGGAATGTTCCGACAGTGTGGTATCTTTGTTTGTTTTTCACTTATTCGTGTTGGATGTTTTAGTACCATGCAATATGTGTTTTTAAACACATGTCTTACAGTGCGCTCATTTCGACTGTGGAATGTCCGTGTCTTTGTCTACATCCTGTTTTTAATTGTAATTACGTTCTCACGCTCAATAAAGTATCCAGTCGCATTACTGGAAATTTGTTCAGATATGTCATGATAAAATGAAATTACATACATATCTCGCTGTGTTTGTATTATCCCTAATATGGAGCAGTAACTATATGGGGGGGTGGTGTGCAAAAGTTGTTTTTTGTTTTCTTTGTTTATTACAATATATTTTACCACATTATTGATGCATGGCATAGTTAAAAGAGAAAAAAAAACTCTTTAGGCCACTCTCCAAATTAAATACTTGATCTTCGGACCCGCTCGCACCTTAAAATTCAGATTGAAAATTTCGACAAAAAATGTTTCCTCACCATTTCTTCAACATTCGCTCTTCATGTTTCATGATTTTTAAAGAATTTAAAATAAAAAAATAGTCGTCCGCTTATAAAATTATCTTGAATTCTCATTTAAAAACAAAAAAATGAGGGGAATTCCGGAATAATGATTAAAAAAATTATAAACAAATTGTTGCTCGCTTCTTCAAGATTTTAGCGCCTCCAAAAATTCAATTTTCAGGAGAAAAAATAGTTAAAAACATTTCGCTCGCCCGCTCCATTTTTTTAAAGAAAAAATCCGAAGAACAATTAATTAATTTGAAGTGGCCTTCGCATGATCAAACTGTATACATATATATTTATTATTGTAGATATGAACATGATGTATGTAAATTGTCAATTAGGCAACACTACGAAGTAATGAACCAATGAACCAATGGTCCCTAGTGGTTGATGGCATCACATTGAACCAAGGATCCCTAGTGGTTAAGTTGATGACATCACATTGAACCAAGGATCCCTAGTGGTTAAGTTGATGACAATACATTCAACCAATGGTCCCTAGTGGTTAAGTTGATGGTATCACATTGAACCAAGGATCCCTAGTGGTTAAGTTCATGGCATCACATTGAACCAAGGATCCCTAGCTGTTAAGTTGATGGCATCACATTGAACCAAGGATCCCTAGTGGCTAAGTTGATGGCCTCACATTGAACCAATGATCCCTAGTGGTTAAGTTGATGGCATCACATTGAATCAAGGATCCCTAGTGGTTAAGTTGATGACATCACATTGAACCAATGATCCCTAATGGTTAAGTTGATGGTATCACATTGAACCAAGGATCCCTAGTGATTAAGTTGATGGTATGACATTGAACCAAGAATCCCTAGTGGTTAACTTGATGCCATCACATTGAACCAAGATCCCTAGTGGATAAGTTGATGCATCACATTGAACCAATGATCCCTAGTGGTTAAGTTGATGGCATCACATTGAACCAAGGATCCCTAGTGGTTAATTTGATGGCATCACATTGAACCAAGGATCCCTAGTGATTAAGTTGATGGCATCACATTGAACCAAGGATCCTTAGTGGTTAAGTTAATGGCATCACATTGAACCAAGGATCCCTAGTGGTTAAGTTGATGACATCACATTGAACCAAGGATCCCTAGTGGTTAAGTTGATGGCATCACATTGAACCAAGGATCCCTAGTGGTTAAGTTGATGGCATCACATTGAACCAAGGATCCCTAGTGGCTAAGTTGATGGTATCACATTGAACCAAAAATCCCTAGCGGTTAAGTTGATGGCATCACATTGAACCAAGGATCCCTAGAATTTAAGATGATGGCATCTCATTGAAGCAAGGATCCTTAGTGGTTAAGTTGATGGCATCACATTGAACCAAGGATCCCTAGTGGTTACGTTGATGGCATCACATTGAACCAAGGATCCCTAGTGGTTAAGTTGATGGCATCACATTGAACCAAGGATCCCTAGTGGTTAAGTTGATGACATCACATTGAGTAACACGAATGGTACACTGAGCTATACAAGATCGGCTTACTCTTTCGGATCACCCGAATTCACTCTCTGTTTTAATGACGTTCATGTTGCTCGATATATAGTTTCCTGTGTAATGTTTTGTAGATCGTTGTTTGTCCTTTTTACATTTTTCTTTTGGACTACTTCGATTTACGGTTTTGATTACCACTTTGATAATTTCAAACTTTTCTTTCACTTGCGCTGTGGAATTTATATCGAAAAAAAGACTTACCAAACTGTTTACGCTACTTCATATACATGCCCAGATTTAGTGTTTATTGATAGAAGTAAATAATACCGCGCATTTGCTGGCCGTTTCACATCCGTTTTAGGGTATGCGTATGTTCATTATTGAAGAGGCTATCATGACTGTGAAATGTAGAACAGCAATAAACGCGCCATTCCTTTACTTTACGTTCCTTTGGGTAAAACTGGATAGTATCCCATGTTCATCTTCATTCATCTTTGTAATAAGAAGCATTACATAATATGCACAATACATGAATGTACACGACAGTCATTCAATTACACATGGCAAATAATGCAGTTCAAATGTCAACTCGACTGTTTCCATAATGCCGTTTTTGAACATATATATATATTTTTTTGTAATTACAATTACTTGACCTTAGATTCTTCACATTTCTACGTAACTATCAGTTTCAAGAATGTGCAATTATCAATGTTGGTTTATTTCACAGTACAGAGTTACCAGCATTGCCAAGATTAGAAAGAATCTATTTTAATGATGTTAATGACTTCGATATTACTACGCCACCTATAAACTGTACAAATGAATACTCCACTGCTTGGGATATATATCATCATACAACATAATCATCTCCAAAAACAAAGCTACATAACAACGTTAACAGGAACAAAGACAGACTACTCTGTTGATAGTGAATACCAGCACATCGATTTCACATTGAAATCAGATGCTGACCAAACTTTCATTGATCAGAATGAATATGGCATTACCGGATCCCAAACAACAGGACAGGTCTACTACGAACGACCACTCAAAAATAGTACTCAATGATCACAAATTAACAAGCTACTTAATAATATCAGAAAAGGACCGTACGAAGTTCGAAATTCATTTCTGAAACAAGATTCTGAAATACCAACTTCCTCTACGACTGACGAAGGTGCTTATATGGATATTGAATTGAATCATACAAAGTTTCTGTATGATACTCCACATACATAGCATTTCCATGTTATTCGTCGAAGAGAACACGTGTTATGTTCTTAAAGAAAAACAACCTCACCTCTTTAAGAGCAAACAACAATGATGTTGTTTTATTATTTAAATTTACCACTCTTAGGATTCAAATGGCTTGTCAATAATTGTATGCATAATTTGAATAAAAAAAGTATGAAAGTGCTCGACGTTTTCTTTTTTTTTATGTCGAATATATGTGAAAAATCAACAAATACAATTACTTTTTCCCATAATCTACTGACATATCACATCTAGTATACTAATATAGTTTGTATACACAATTATACTTACATGTGAGAAACACTTTGATCGCATCATATCACTAAGAGAGGTGGTATTGGGTAAAGTAAACTAGCTTAATTCAACCACTTTTACTTGAAGCGTCTGTACCATACCCAGGTCAATGAGCGGTTATGCATATGTGTGTTGGGGATGTCGAGTTATGATTCTTTGCCTCACGTAATATTAGCAATATTTGAGCTATATTCATGACTAGACAAGGTTTACAATCAAAAGATGGTGTAGGTAAAGATGTGGCACCGGGATGTGCAGATGTTGTGATTGTAGGTAAAGATGTGGCACCGGGATGTGCAGATGTTGTGATTGTAACATTAAAAGGAGGATATTATTCAATGGAGCAGGTCGACTTAGCAACGACGACTCCTCATAAAGATTTACAAGCTGCCTTTTACCTCCAGAGAGTATGGAACGGAACGCTTTCGACACACCCCAAGGGCAATTTTTTTATCAATTCCACCTCACTACTACACTAGTTGACACCCCTTTCGGATGTGTTGTACCATGTAGTAAAACTAGGTCCTGTTTCTCTTACACGGCGTTCACCAGGGGACCATAATTTAAATAGTTCAAACTGACTTATAATTGTATAATTGTTTTTCTTGTATAGTTTCAGTTGATGAAAATATTAAATCATTTGTAAAATTTATAAAGTATAAATTAAAATATTAATATGAAGAGTATATTTTATATTATAACAATGACACAAATAAAGTCAAACATTAATACCAGGAAATATTCATTTGTATTTATAAACCGTTTCCGATTATACTTTTAGAATTACACTTGAATAATCTAATATATAACATGTTTTATTTTAAACATGTTTGAGGAATATGTTGTGTGTTAAATAAGCGACTCATGTTTATCTCGGTGTCCCTGTTCTTTTGGTCGTTATATTGTATAAACGTCAGGAAATACCTGAAAAAACTGTTAAAGTTGGCGGTAAACACCAATCAGTGAATCAATATATTGTATAATCCTTCGATTAATGTTAATTAGTTCAGATACCCCTTTTTATTTCAATGCCATAGCAACCGGTGTTGTAATAGTTAGCGTGCTATTCCTGTTTGCGGTAGATCTTGGGTTCGAGCCTCGGTCTGGTAAAACCAAAAACATTAAAACTGGTATTTGTTGCTTCCCCACTAAGCACGCAGCATTAAGGAATTAGAGAAAAAACAACGTTATCAAAAGTAGTTGCTAAAATGCCTTAGCTAATGAATTAAAGTAAGAAGAAGTTAGAGATACTAAAGGGGTAATCAGAATCCATAAATCAAAGATGAACAGACAACACAATAGCCAAAAGAAAAAGTACAAAGGGACAAACAACGATTAACAAAACATACATATAAAACTAAAGATCGGGTAACACGGACCTCACTAAAAAACGGGGGGGGGGGGGTGGAACTCAGGTGCTCCGGAATGGTAAGCAGTTCCTACTCCACTAGTGACACCTGTTGTGTTAATCTAGTTACAAACCCGGTGATAAGTCACGAATGAGGAAAGGACCGGGAAGTGTTTACCACAAGTGGAACATATCCGTGGTCATTTGTGACACACATACTCCATAACGGTCAACCAAGGATAGCGGTCGTAAAACTTTTGAAATGACGACTTCTATTTAATTAATAGGAACCCTTGGTTCAGTAGCTTCCTTGTCAGCAGTAACCCTCTATCAAGGAAATCTTGATAAGAACCACAAGCTAGAAATATTGTATCGAATGAAAGATATATACTCACCTTTATATATACACTTCGACAAAAATTAAGAGACATCCTAATTTTTTTTTTAATTGTTATTTTCTCTTTTTACGAATGGATTAGATCATGAGTGACAATTTGAGTCGTTTCTGAAGCTGATTGCGAAATTAAATTGTTGGTTATTATAAGAGGAGAAAGGGGAGGTAACACGGACATTTTAAAACTTCAAACAAGTTTTATTAGGATAAAAATTTTAAACAATTTAAGAGTCATTTTTGTCTCCAGATTTTTAGAATGAATGCATAGACAAGTATTCTCACGCACATTTACTCGGTAGCGTATATAACCACACATTTACGCCACAGCTCCCGCACCAGCCTATGTACCGGCCACCAAAAATGTAGTGGTTTTATGCCACCAGATTCGAACGCCACCATCCACGGGGTGCAATAAATTCGACTTTCGTCTGAACAATGGACCAGTTCCCAATTACAAATATTCCAGCGGAGATGGTCACACGACCAACTCCATCGAGCCTGCCGATCACGTAATGACGGTTGAGGTCGATTTATGGCACTGCTCATGGAGCCGTTTGTTAACAGTTCTTACAGATACATGACCCCCCAAATTCAATTATTCTTGAATACAAGCTGATGTAACACAACAAGTTCTCCTGGCACATCGAGCTATTAGTGTAAACATTATTTTATTGTTGAAATAAGCAATTCAATTAAACAGTATACAAATTACAATATTTTAACATAACAATCAACAAATGGATTCGGAAACAAGCAACATGCTTATATAGCTCAGAGGTTCTATCATAAATATAAAAAAAAAATGTATACCATATCAATTTAATAAATATAAAATTTAAATAAGATATGAGAATAAGAATAGATATAAATAGACGAAGGAATTGTACATGTACAAGTCAAGCACATACTGTTAGAACATATATATATACCTGTATATATTTGTTACATACAGACTGATTACCAGTACAACACTAAGCACATTAATAGGACACACATTACCGGTTTTGCACAAAGCGTTTACTATTAATTAAAAACTTTTGAACATTACTAAATATTATAGTATTTTCATCAACTGATAAATTATCAGACCCAAAAAGCAAAATATCAATTGTTTTAGGAAAAGGGAGATTTAATGAAAATATATATTGTCGTCTAAGTTCTGTATATTTAGTACATTTTAGCAAATAATGAGTTGACGATTCTGTTATGCCACAAGAACAGTATGGATTTGCAATTATATTTTTTTAAAACAGGTGTTCATTTAAGGAGCTGGCAGCCATTCGAAGTCTTACATGGAAAATTTGTCCCAATCTTGTACCTAAGTTATAATAAATCGGCTTTTTTATTTTTCTTGACGCAAAATATGACTTCAGAGATTCAACTGACGGTTTATTCTTAATTGTATCTGGAAGTGTGTTCCACAGTTGAACTGCTGAAGGGAAAAAATAGCTTGAGTAGAGACTAGTTCGAGTTAGTATTGTGTATAATCTGTCAGGATTTCTCGTATAATATCTATGTATTTCATGTGATCTATCGGGCAGAAGATTTCTCAAATATAAAGGGGTGTAATTATGAATTATTTTATACATCTGAACAATTTTATGGTTTTGTCTTCTAACTGCTAATTTTTCCCAACCGGTTTCTCTATATAAATTTTCAATTGAAGTCAACCTGGTTCCCCCCGTTACTATACGTGCTGCTTCAATCTGTATAGCTTCAATTTTATTTACAAGAGAGACAGTCTTATTGTCCCAAACAATGTCGGCATACTCAACAACAGGACGAATAAATGTAAAATATATATGTTCTAAACATGTTCTATTTAACTTGAACTTGAAATTTCGTAAGACATTTAACCTTTTAAACGATTTGGATATCACCAGATCAATATGTTTATCCCAAGACACATTTTCAGTAAGAATTAATCCTAAATGTGTATGTTCAGTTACAGATTGCAGAACTTCATTGTTCATAATTAGTGGTGGATGTTGAGATTTATTACGTTTTTTTTTAAATTAACATTGATTCTGTCTTTTGTGGATTAAAAGTAACAAGCCAGTCAATAGACCACTTATGAATTTTTTCAAGGTCGTTATTAATGAGTCTAGAAGCATCCATAGGATCGTCAACTATGAGATATAATGTAGTGTCATCGGCAAATAGTCTTATATTACAATTTATATCAGCTACTATATCATTTATAAAGACTAAAAATAATAAGGGGCCCAATATGGAACCTTGCGGAACTCCAGCCTTAATTCCTATCCAAGCTGATTCTGAACCGTTAATTACAACACGTTGTTGTCGATCAAGTAAATAGTTTTCAAACCAGCGTAAGAGATTTCCTTTTATTCCATACTTTTTTAATTTATATAAGAGACCTTTATGCCAAACACGATCAAAAGCTTTACTAATATCACAGAACACCACCCGGATTTCTTTGCCCTGATCTAAAGCCCTCCCAAAGTCATTAGTTATATCCAAAAGTTGGTTGACTGCTGAATTATTTTTTGTGAAACCTTACTGAAAAGAAGTGATAACATTTTTATCTACTAAAAAATTATGTACATGTTTGTATACACATCTTTCCATAACCTTACCAATAACACTTATTAGAGATATTGGTCTGTAATTTTTTACATTGTTTGGATTATTAGTTTTAAAAACAGGTACAACATTAGCATTTTTCCAGTCAGATGGATACTTACATTGGTCTAGTGACATATTAAATAATCTAGATAATGGTTTACATAAAATATTAGCAGCTTCCTTTAATAGTCTGGGGTTAATCATGTCAGGTCCTATGGCTTTTGATATATCTAAGGTCTGAAGTATATCTCTAACTTGTCCGTCAGTAAGTTCAATGTCTGTTAGTTCAAAGTCATGCATTATATCTAAGTGAGGAGTATTTACATTGGAATCATTGAGATTAGACTGCATGGAAAAATACTTGTTAAATAGCTCTGCTTTGTCTCTGTCGATTTCTACAACATTATCATCATCAATTAAAGGTGGGATAGATTTATTACTTTTTTTCAAGTATGTTAAGCTTTTTTTATTAAAGTCCAAAAGTTTTTACTCCCTGGATTTTCACTAATTATTTTATCTGACAAATCATTATAGTAAGTGTCGCGTGCCGTCCGTATTATGTCAACACATTTATTCCGTTGTTTTCTAAATTTTTCCCATTTGTAGGCCGTGTTTGATTTTCTGGCTTTTTTATGTAATCTG
>MJUT01035631.1:33120-49428 GCA_002080005.1 Gigantidas platifrons
TCTTTATGTTGTCTGTCCTTCGATGTACGACTTCTGGTTACCCCTGTAGTAAATGTTGGTCATTATGTTGTCTGTCCTTCGATGTACGACTTCTGGTTACCCCTGTAGTATCTGTTGGGCATTATGTTGTCTGTCCTTCGATGTACGACTTCTGGTTACCCCTGTAGTATATGTTGGTCTTTATGTTGTCTGTCCTTCGATGGACGACTTCTGGTTACCCCTGTAATATCTTGTGGTCATTATATTGTCTGTCCTTCGATGTACGATTTCTGGTTACCCCTGTAATATCTTGTGGTCATTATATTGTCTGTCCTTCGATGTACGACTTCTGGTTACCCCTGTAGTATCTGTTGGTCATTATATTGTCTGTCCTTCGATGTACGACTTCTGGTTACCCCTGTAGTATCTGTTGGTCATTATGTTGTCTGTCCTTCGATGTACGACTTCTGGTTACCCCTGTAGTATATGTTGGGCATTATGTTGTCTGTCCTTCGATGTACGACTTCTGGTTACCCCTGTAGTATCTGTTGGTCATTATGTTGTCTGTCCTTCGATGTACGACTTCTGGTTACCCCTGCAGTATCTTCAAACGTTTCTGAATATATATTTTCTCAACTGCATTAAATAAAAATGAGCCTACAGACATCGTATTTAAATTAAATTGAAACAAAACTAGTTTTTGCACCTCTTCATGTGAAATGCAAATTACAAATAGGTTCAGCTTTGTCTTATAGGTTTGTGCTTATACACCATCTTCGGTAGGAATTGTATTTACTTCAGCTATTATAGGTAACAATTTATGTCCAGATACCATGCTATGGTGTCCATGTTTGTGCTATAAAAAAGTTCAGTGAAATTATTCAAGATTTATGTTTTTAGGGAGTGGAGAGGAAAAGGAATATCATGTCAATACAGTGTATATGTTTTCCTCATAAAATACTTACTACATAGAAAGACATTTTCATTATTTTTTTTATGAATTCACAAATTACCGTTTTGTAATAAATAAATGTTGAAATGTTGAAGTGAACAGTCTTCATATCTGTATTCTACATGAATAAGGCTAATCGGATGCCATTGGTTTATATAAATATGCATTTTTTGGTGATGATATGTATGGTCATAAATTAAGAATTGATGGCAAATCTCTGACAATCAATGTTTTCCCTATTTAGCATTTATTATATTTTTTTTAATAAATTTATTTCCTTATCATTGAAAAGGCTAGTTAACAAACGGTAAATGATTATATTTTTAGGAAATCATAGAAAAATATTCAAAATGGCTATAACATGTGCCTGGATTATTTCTTCGTTGGTTTTATTGATTTGTGGCTTCACTATAGCAGGTATGGTACCCGTGTATTAGAATTTGTTTAAGATTGATGAAAAGCGTCATTATCAGCATTTTTCAACTCTATCGTGATTACAAAATTTACATTGTATATTGGAGAAGAAACCCCCGTCATTGGTTATGTGTTCGGAAATACTTGAGTTTTTTTTATTAAACATATTTTTATTTGCATAATTTCAAAGCAAAATGAGATCGGGCACAAGTTATAACAACATTATATAAAGCCCTTTCTTTACAATTTACAACATGCATTTAGATGACAGCAACATAATTATAATTATTTCATAATAAACATAATAATAACATAAAATCAATATGTGGAGAGGAATTTTTAAAGCAAAAACCTGCTGAAGTCAGTGTAAGTGGTGGTTGTGCTTGAGGGCTACAGAACGTTAGTGGTGTTGGGCTTGTGGTCAGAAGATAACGAATTTAACCACACAACCACAAAGTCCTCTTAAAAATGTTAACCTTCATGAAAAGTTAAAAGTCGTTTTCTGGTTACTCTTAAAAAAGAAAAGAAATTGTTTATTTGTTAAAGGTTCAAGCTGATCTTGTCCTGGTTATCTACAATAATCTGATATTCCGAGGAAAAATCATCTACTTTGAGATAATGAGATTCGATTATGTAAATATTTCGGTGTATTTTGCATTTCACAGGTGGCCAGGCTATATATTGTAATCGAAATAAAACATGGTCCGAAAGTTCAAAACTATGTCAGTTAGCTTCAGAGGAAGACATCAATGAAATTAACAATATCAGTGTAGGATGGGTTGGAGGACTTTACCGTACTACGTCATGGATGTCACACGAAGGTAAAATATCTCAATTATAAACAATCTGTGTGAACATGATCGAGTATGACACTCACTAAAACATAAACACGATGTTAATAAACATTAGAGAAGACCCAAGGAGCAATTAAGAATGGAAAATCCAAGGACACTGGCACCATTGGGTACACAAGATACATGACAAAAAACAAAAAAAACACCCCACAGAAAGCTAAAAAGATTAGTAATCTGACTCCACCACAAAATCCGTGGCTGAACCCAGTGCTCGCGAAGGGTAAGCAGTTCAAGTCTCTTATAAGTCACCCGCCTTAATAATAATAATAATACACGATAGTACAAAATAAATAGTGAAAGATAAAATCTACATAGACCTTTCTTTATATTTCTTTAAAGGAAATAGATACAAAGTAAACACATCATGTAAGATCCGCTATTTCCAACATTTTTTTTTTTTTTTTTAATAACATAATACTTTATTGTTTGACTCGCCTGTTAACAAAACACCTTAGATGCCCAGGTAAGCATAAAATAATCTAAGGTTCCCTGTTTTACAATAGATCTCTTACCCAGGGTTAGTAAGAGATTAATTAGAGTCCACATGATCTCCCATTTCAAAAATACAACTAAATTTATCAATTATAAAATCAACATGTAAGTCAATCTATATAGGCATTTTATGATATCTTCAACATATAACATTTACATACATGCATTGTACTCGTATATTATAACTACTTACTAATTAATCCCTGATAGAATTGTCAAGATTTTGGTTTTATCTATTGTATCATTACAATTGGTCGTTAGCAAAATTTTTAGTTCAGATTTTAAAGTCTGTTTCCATATATTACAAAGAACATTCTGATTGATGTGAATTTGGTCATATTTAACTTTGTTTCTTGCCTTCCAAATAGACCACTTAGATATAAAAATTAATGTATTTAATAGAAATTCATGTTTACCCCCCATATTGAACCCAAACATCATATCTTTCTCATTTAAGTTAACAGTTCCCACATTTAAAGTGTTTATTAAAATTGTGATGTTTGATATGAATCGGTTAGTTATAGTGCATTTAAAAAACAAATGTTGGAGATCTTCTTGAATGTTTGATTCTTTACAAAGGTGGCATCTTCCATTTGGATAGGTTCATTTTTCTAAGTCTACTTTCGGTGTAAATAATGTTATGAATGCATTTCCATTGGAATTCTTTAATTTTATTACTGATGTCCAGTCTTTTAAGATTAATCCAAATTTTTGGCCAGTGAAATTCTTCATTATAAACATTATTCCATTTATCTTGACATTTAGGTAATGAATTTTTATTTAATATTTTTTGTATAATTTTAATCTTAACCTCCTTTGTATTAATGATTTTGCCTCTAATATCTGTAAGTTTTAAATTATTTAACAATTTCATTTTATTTCTACTTTTAGTTTTGTTATCTATATCATTATTTTCATTTTTTAATAAATTTAAGTAGTCTTTTGGAATACTTTTCTTAATTTTAGAGTATTCTGAGATACAATTTCTCTTGTCTATCAGCTTAGAATATAATAAATCACAATTTATGAATTGTTTTGAGTTTTCATCCCATATGTCTTCAATAGTTTTTATATTACTTCTTAAAAATGAAGAAAATATTACAGGTTTATTTTGGAAGGTTATATTACAATTCCCAAATAATCTAACATGTAAGATATCTGCTTTGGTTTCCACCTTTTGTACACATTGTAAAAATTTTGTCCATGCTTGGATTGATTTTTGATAAAACAAGGGATACCTGTTTAAATTTAAGGATGAAACATTTGAGCATTTACAAATAAAAAAAGTTTCATTAAATTTCAAATCAAGTCTACTTAACCAATATTTTCCAATAGCATTCCAATTTTCAATTGGTTCATTAATGATACGATAAATAAATTTGATTCTTCTACTGTTAATGTAGGAATCTATATTAACCATACTCATTCCACCCTTTTCTATATCTAAACAACATACATCTCTTTTAATCTGATTAACTTTCCCCTCCCATATAAAGTTATTTCCAACATATTTAATATCAATTAGCCATTAAGATCTGACGAAATGGACAGTTCTTCAACTTGTTGTAATTAAATGTTTGATAGAATTTATATGTAGTGTAAATAATTCTGGGATCGTGTAAGAAATTCACAATATAAAAATTAAAAATAAAATAAAACAATGTTATAATGGCTTCCTCAATTTCTGTTTCAAGGAAAATAATATTTATTACAAGTAAAGCTTAACAAACATTAATAAAAATAAATAGGATATGGCGCTGAGATCTGGGGGGATTGTCCCGAGGTTAGATTACCATAGGTAAAGAGAGGATATATATGATAGTACTACTTTGTCTTGCAATGGATACCAATCGACCTTTTCTAACACGTTTGCTCATTCCTAGCTCCTTCAATCTGTCTTCCGTGCGAGGAGCGATGCATTCGCCATAAACAAGGCACTCATTAACGTCCGGTCCTTAGGGCTAGTTGTTTCTTTGATTCGCCCCACAAAAATAGAGGAAAAGACTAATTATTTTTATTTTTAGGTTGCTATTACGATCCTGGTGATGGAATCGATCGACAAATATTTCCTGACAATTCTCCTTGTAAATGTTCAGTACTATGTGACATGTATACGTTTTTTGGATTAATGGTAAGTAATTACGGTGAACTATTTTATTGATTGTTTGTTGTTGATTAACGTCCAACAGTTTAGGGGCTTATGGTGTTTAACGACACTTTCAATAATATTTCAATTTTATCGAGGCAGTTAGTTTTATTGATGGAGGAAATCAGAGTACCCGTAGAAAACCACCGAACTAGCACAGATCACGACCAATCTTTATGTTGTATCGAGTTCACCTCGCTATGGACGTCCAGTAACAAATATGTCATGAGTATTGAGGACGATAACCCAGTGCAACAATATAAAAACATATTATACAGAAATAAGAGAGGAATAAAACAATACATAAAAAGCATGGAGGGTTGGGTTAGAACAAATTAGCGCGATAAAGAATGTTCAATTCCGAAATATACAATAAATAGGGAGCGTTCCAACTAACCGATGACGTACTGGAGGCTCTGCGGGAACCGCCACCAGTACCATTATATGACTGGTGATGCCAATGATCATCTAACATTGCATCAAACGTGGTTGCACTTGTTACAAGACATCAGTATTAGCAGAGTGGAAAGACAGTAATTGTTTTGGACGAATGATTGGAAACACACTGATAAATGGCTGTCATGTTTGATATCAATGTGTACTGATTTTACTCAAGTAGCTATGGATAATTTATCATTTCAATAAGATAGAGAATATGCTTCGGAAGGGTAAGCCTATCTTGTGTCATATATTACACCTGTCGTGAAGATACAAAGCCAATTAAGGAAACTGTAACAAAAATTTGTATTATATTTTCAATGTAGACGAATGTATGCATTTGCATAGAGGAAACATTAAGTTCCAGCTTATCACAAGATAACTCTAGGTGTTCAGAACCGTGTCCTGGCTTATATACCACCAAGTGTGGAAGTAGAGTCCATAAATATGCAGATTTGTATAGACATTTAAAAACAGGTATTATTTTTGTATTAAATAATAAAGTAAAAACAAATATGATATATGTCAATATGTAGACAATTGTGAACAATACGACTAATTTAATTTTAGTGGTACAAAAATGTACTAAATAAAGGAGAAAAAATGTCACATTATCGGAACAGTCACAAAAATAATATACAAAATGTATAAACAGAGTCAGAAACGATACCTTGTACACACACATATGTCTATAACATATTTTAAATCTCGTTATACCGACGTACAACTCGGATAAGCTATTTTCTTGATAACCTCGCACAAAGGATTTCATAAATAAACGTTTGAAAAAACCGAAGAGGCAATCAAGAATGGACAATCCAGAGACATCGGAAACATCGGGCACAAAACATTGAATAAATGTCAATAAAAACAAAGACCACAACATAAAATAATAAAATAATGAGCAACACGGATCCACAAAATATGCGTGGGTGGACCCATGTCCTCGCTGTTCATTTTTCTTATAAGACACCTGTCATACGTTACTCATATAGTAAAAGTCTGGTAAAAGTCATAGTAATTGATAACATAATACGTCTTAAATAAGTTAAGCTTACTCAATACCACCTACATTGTAAGTTATTCTTGTGCAGGTCGGTGATTTATTCCTTCAGATATTGCCGTTTCCGCCGTCAATATAGCGGCCCTCTAAGATAAAACCGAATTAATTTAGAAACTAGCGTTAAACACCTATAATTCCTTACGTGATACAATACTCCCACAATCAACTTTAAAAGGGACCTCCACTGCAAGACATCAATTACACAACTAACACTAAGGACAGGGTGCAAATGTCTGTCGCTTAAAATAGGACACTTCTTATCACAATCTGAACAACACTGATGCTGGATCAATATCAAACAAATGTTAAAGTTTCCAAATATCTACATATGGATGGCCTTTAAATGTCTGTTAGTTTCAATTGACCTGACTATCTTTCCTCATTATGACTGGAAGTCACGATATAGCTGAGCATTTGCTGAAAGTGACATTGAACACCAATAACCCTACATAATGATGTATGAAGAAGAATGCCATATTTATTGCATGTAACAAACAACTTGAAGCTGCTCATACATTGAATGAATTACTGTTACATATGAGTGGTCATTGGTGGGCTGTTGCAAGGCAAAATGGCCATACAATACCTAACATTGACCTGGTGCAAGACAAAATTGTCATACAATACCTAACATATGTCCTTTTAATTGTGACATTGAATACTTTTGTCCATTGTCCAATCACAATGCTACTCATATTCTGTAATTTGGTAAATTATACCTTAATGAATACTAGTATAATTTAAATATGCTCACTTGATGACAAATAAGTAATTACTCTTTTGATAAAAACGTAGATATCTAATTTGGTGCGCACGGCGCGTTTCTGGAATAACCTTCATCAGGTATGCGCAATATCGAAAGATTGGAAAGCCTAATAATTTAAAATGTTTTGGGAGCAAATAAACCAAAGGGCGTAAGCAGAATAGCCAATATCGGCTATAGTCTCCTATGCTTAGTTTTAATAATAATTACATTATTTAGGAACCGATTTTTGTTTTTACATATATTTTGTAGATATCAACATTAGAAATAACACAGATCCATCTTTCCACTGATTAGCTGTAAAGAAAAAGAATAACACGTTAAAACTGAAAGCTGTAAGCTGTTCTAGGAATTTTACTCCATTGTGTGTTGATCCTAGTACAAGTAAGGAACACATATATTGTTCATTATCTTAACGCAAGAAATGTATGAAGATAACAAAGGAGTAACCAGGAGTCGTACATCAAAGGAAGACAAATAATACAAAGATCAAAAGAAAAGGGACAAACAATGATACACAACACTACACTAGAAACTAAAGATATCAAGCAACACGAACCCTACCATTAACCGGACATGAACTCATGTGATCCGGAAGGGTTAGCAGTTCCTACTCCACTAGTTGCACCCGTCGTGCTACTCTTGTTTCAAACACGGTTGTAATAAATCATTATTGAGGAAAAGATCGGATTGTGATTACGACAAACGGAACCTAACATTGGTCATTTGTGACACAGATATTCCATGAAGCAACATTTCTTTTTAATGTCCATTCTTTAGAGTATTATACATGAATTTATTTTCTATGGTATGATAGGATACTATGCTATTTGTACTTTAAGAATTAGGTATTAATGAAAATCAAATAAAAATGAGGAATTGAAGCAATAATCCCTCGAAAAATAGCATTACTTTTCAAGAAGTAGCTAACATGATAAAGAACCACCAAATAAAAAAAAAAAGAGCACTACTATATGTGATAAAAATAGAGTGATTAGAAATGTTTTAAAAATATTTGTACCACAACACCTGCACTAAGTAAAAGTGTTCCTCCTGACAGCTAAAGAAATCTTTTTTTGTTAAAACACGGGGTTTTCCTAATTCTGATATTACATATGAACTTGAAAAATACAAACTTGTATATATCATTGTGAGTTTTAAATATTCCTTCAGAAAATATCCTGAGACGTAAGCACAATGCTGTTACAAATCAAGGTAAGTTTGTGGTCAATTATTGTTTACAAGATCCAACAAACTTATTCTACTATATGTAGTATACTACCAGTCAAGTATATTATTTATACAGGAAAAGCTGATTGTATTGGACTATTTGTGTCTAACGACACTTTGTCAGTAATTTTGTGGCAGTCAGTTGTATTGGTGGAGGAGCTCGATATCACAACAATGGATGTAATGTGTACTAATTAAACATACGATAGAGACAACGATAGAGGAAAATGAAGTTTATGTAGTCTTTATACATACATGTATTCGATTTTTTATGTGTCTTTGATTAAAGATAAATTTATCAGAAATCTTGGGACAAATTCACGACTTATATCCAGAATAAACTTTTATGTAAACAGAAATACATGTATTCGGAAAGAAAGAAAGAAAAGAAAAAAAATGAAAAACGCATGACATGACACCAACTCCATCATGCATGTGACATAGTGTTACTCTCCTGTTTAGGCCCTTTAGTTTTCGTGTTCCCAAAGATCTTTATATTATTTGGTTTTCACATATTTTGGCTTCACGCCCACCTGAAGGTTATTACAATACGTGTCGTGCATACTAAAATTGATATATACGTTTTTATATTTTTCATACTTCTACATTATTAGAATGTGTGGAAAAAACATGAATTTGTAAGGAAATAGAGATTAAGTTATTCATAATTAAATCAGAAGAGACACTGAGGTTATGTTTGAATCATACAATTCTTGAGGAATAATATAGATTTTTTTTTCAGGATTGGTTTTGAGACAGTGACTTAAGGTTTTGTTTCTATTTAACTTCGATGATTGTATTGCCACTATTTCCAATACGTATACCTAGTTTAGTGTGTTGACAGTTCAACGAATTGTCACAGGAAAATGCAAATTTAACTTATTAGGCCGAAACACAAATCCTAAATTTAATACCATTGTACCTTACCACAAGCAAATAAACAGCAAGATTAATTTCTAATTCAAACCAAAGTCATATAATGTAGAAACAAGTCCCCATATATGATGTTAGAACTGATGTCACATTTACGATTTTGAAATTTATTTCTCATATTCATAAATAAAAACCTACAATTCGAATATATATAATGATTAGAGCACTCGCCGCGTGTGCGGTGGATCATGGATTATATTTCCTGTCGGGTCAAACCATAGATTGAAAATTGGTATATGTTGATTGCTTCGCCGCATTAATGAGTAAGAATAAAGGCATGTTGCCGCAGATTCATGATAAACGCGTGGAGCGACCTGTGAGTATATGAACTGTTGTTTAAGTGGGATAGCACTATAACATATCTACTTTAAAAGCGAGATGGTCATGTAGCTTGTTTTCCCCATATTAGGAATATAGCTGAACTAATTCCCCACTATTCACTCAAATGGAATTATGCATAAGGATCAAGATTCGAGCGTTTTTTAAAATAACGTTGTTCGCTCAGTTATATGTAAGGATTGACATTTTACTCACACGTGGAAAACACTTACATGATCGTATCATTTCACTAAGAGGGAATATTTGGTTTCATAAAACTATATGTACTCTACAAATTTTAATGAAGCGCCTGTAGAAAGCCAGGAAAGTGAGCGGTCATGTATATGTGTGTTAGGGGTATCGATTTTGCTCTCGTTATTACTATTTTTCAATTGGATTTTAGAATTGTTCCGACAGTTTGGTATTCTTCAATTATTACAAATGGATACACTCTACAATTAGATACGCTTATTTATATACGTTTTTCATATATTGTAGAAATGCAATTCAGAAGAGCAAAAGGACATTGCACATTGCATGATGATACATCTATAATTACTAGTATTCCACAATGGAGTACTTATTGGACTGCATATCAGAGATTGAATACCTGCATTGGCTGAACGACGATAATGATATACCCATCATACACCAAGGTATATATATAATTTTACCGCAAAATTTAATGATTCCTCGATTTTAATTAGGATTATGGGACTATCTTTGGCACGTCATAATACCAACCCAGGTAATCAAGAATAACCAATGGTGCTCCAGGCGGATCAGACAATCAGATTGCAGAATTCACAAGTAAATTATATATATTTAGTTGGGATTATCAAAGAATATTTCTATGACCAGAAATATGCTATACGTTTATCCGGTACAATCTTTTTTCATGTGATGTTTGCTTTATCACTTTAAAGTGTGTTTATTATTAGGATTTTCTTCATAGGGTTTTGCTGTACTGAGCGTCCATGTTGTGGTATAGATGAAGTCAACACCTAACGGTCGCCATCATGACTTGATTAAACAATATATTGCATATTAACATATGTATACGGATCTGTTGCTTTGTCGTAGTCGTGATATCGGGCTTCTCTCTCAGTTCACGACTCATCGAATTTTAACATGCCTTTTTATATCAGTTATTTCCTTACCATTTCCCCTTGCAAAGACATAACTGGTATAAAACATATAATATTAGAGTGAAATCGGGAATGTGTAAAGGGATTATTGGTTATCAAAAGAAAGCTTAAACGTTGATGGTCAATAATTTCACCAATATCAACAAGACGAACAATCACATCTCACCTCCACTCACTGAACACAAGAACAGGTCCTAGCTGGGACAGACACCAACGTGTGGCAGGGTTAAACCGGTTAATGGGATCCCAATCCTCCCCTATTGATAGCTGGATCTCCAACACCAATACATATATAAACTATAAAAAAAAACTGTCTTTGTACTTAAGATAGTCAAAAATAAATTTGTCCTTGTAGTAATGATCAACAACCAACACACTATTTTTTATCTACTAATAGGTAACCTACACTTTTATACGACATCAGACGATTCTTCTGCATTTGATTTATCGCTTAAATTGTACTCTTATAAATACTGCTCAATTACTCAAATCTTTTAACATGCTTACTTCTTTGCTCTAGGTGAAAAGCATCCGAAAACAAAATGTCTTGCAATACAGAAGACTATAGAAAGCTTTACCAGATTGGCAATACAATGCAGTGAAAAACTACCATTCTTTTGTTCTGATAGAATCATGAGTAGCCATGAAATAGACAGGAATATTTGTCAAAATGAAGGACAATGTAAGTATGATTTTGTGTTTCCAATATAATACTGATTTGCAGATGTTAGACAAGAGCAACAACATTATTCGTAATGTGTAGATTGAACCTATGAATTAAATATATTCCATAACGGTGTGAGTTCGAATCCCGCTCACTCATGTGATGTGTATTCGTTACAACATTTTGTGATGACATTTGTCAGTGCCTTGTAGCAGGTCGGTGGTTTTCTCCAGGTACTCCGGTTTTCTTCACCAATATAACTGACCACCACGATATAGCTGAAATATTGTTGAAAGTGGCGATAAACACCGTAACCCTAACCTTATATGCCATTGCTTTATTTTTAGAATTGAGAAAAAAATGTTTACGTTCGTTTTGAATATCAGCAAAGATTGATAGGAATAAACTTGCTCTTTCGGCACACTTCTGCTCCATCTCGGTAGTTGCCTATCATGATTCTAATTTGTAATAATATTTCCATTATATCCAATCTGATATTTATTTTATTTAATAGCATGCCAGATAACAGATTAAAACAGTTTGTTATATAAAAAAAATAAAATTGATATGTTTGACGTCTTGATAATTTTCTAGAGAAATGATTAAAAGAAACCGTAGAAATCTAATTTAGTGCCCTCGCTTTTCTGGAATAACTATCATCAAGTATTCTCGTTGTCAAAAGATTGGAAACCAATTAATTTAAACTTTTTTAGAAGCAAGGAGCCAACATTATCTAAAGTGACGTAAGTCTGAGGAAATATCAATCACGATATCATTTAGATGTTAATCTAACTACCATATGCTCACGGCCACTGAAATCCACAGTTCATATCATATTAGTCTAATCTAATTATAATCTTTATAAACAGATAATGACAGTGTCAGTACTATCACTGAAGCCATAGTTACACTGGATCAAACTACAACGGTATACACAGACGTAATTCATGAGACCAGTACAGTTTACTCTACCCCAGGGAGTACTGGTACAGAAGTAATAAATGGGACCAGTACAGTTAACTCTACCCCAGGGAGTAATGGTACAGAAGTAACAAATGAGACCAATACAGTTAACTCTATCCCTGGAAATATTGCTACAGTTCCACATACGAACGTGTTTGCCATTCAAATAGGTATGATTGTTAAATTATACATATTAAACTCTTGATCATTTCATTAATTAAATATACACTGGCACATTTCGGTACACAATAGATCTTATATAGTTCTGTCCAATTGTGATGCTTTATATATATAGTGCTTATTCTACTCTACTGTGTTCTGTAGTTCTATATGTCGGATGCCACATGTGGAGCAGTACATGCTTACCCATTTGGACCACATAAAGTCACTCAGGTTCGTTTTGCAAATCTTAACATTTTTATTTGCTCACATATAATTAGTTTGTCTATGGTCCATTTTTGTGAGGGCACATTGCTATCATTCTCTATTGTTTTACAATTGGTTTGTCACGTCTTGTTATCTTCATGCTTTCTAGAATTGCTCTTCCCCTCTAAAGCGTCGCTTCTTCATGTGGTTCGCACAATGTTACAGATATATTGTACATTCTTAGCTAGAACTAATTTACCTACGAGGATTCACCGATCCTATTAAAGTACTGTTCATGTTAATGTTGTCATTCACTTTGGCGATAGCTCGCACTCTTTTTGAATAGAAGCGAATTTCTGCAGCTTTTTAATATTTTATCTGTATTATCTGTATCTGAGATCCAATTATCAAGAGGGATAGATTGAGTTCCCATTAACTAATTGAACCCCGCCAGACCTTTGTGCCTTGCCCAAGTCAAGACATGTTTCCCATCAGCATTATGTTGTAGTCGTATTTGTGTTCACTGATGTGAGGTGATTATTAGTTTTGTTGATATTGATGTTATTGCTGACTATCATTGTTCAAACTATGTAAAACTTTCTTAACCCCGCCATTATTATTTTTATTGTGTTTTCCAACATGTCTGAAGTTTATGCCTTTCACATTGGTAAGATATGTATAATACTAGAATACGTTTTACATCTTCTGATTACCAATTTGTTATCTTGACACATGGTTTCTAATTAACATTTTAAAAGTTTTGATATTCTACGTAGGGTTTTTGGTTTTATTACTTCTAAAACACTATTAACGTATTGGACTTTCCATTTCCAATATTTCGATATTCAGCGTACCTGATGAAGTTTATTCCAAAACACGCGTTGTGCGCATTAAATTTAATGTCTACGTTTATATTAAAGGTATTAAGATAATTATACGATCAATGACAATCCACATGTAGAAATCAACAAATTAAACAGTTAACATTGTAATGTAATGGCAGAACTAAGAAATTCAAAATTACAATACGTCTTCAATTGTTACCAGAACAGATTAGTATTTGACTCGCACCCGATTTAAATAGCACATAAAACCGAATTACAGTAAGAAAGATGAGAAGTTGTTCATTTTCTTGATATTGGTTAATTAACGTTAAGGTAATCGAAAAGGGGCAACTATAAATGGTCAAACTAGACACATCGGCAACATTGCGGACACACGACGAAGACAAACAAAGCAAAAACAGAACACTACAACTGAGCAACACGAATCCCACATAAATTGTGAATCAATGGTGAGAGTTCAAATCGTATTGATTGATTTATTGGTGTTTAATGTCAGCTATAGTCACGTGTATTCATCACGAGGTTATGTGGCAATGAAATAGATCACGTTATTGTTTTCCTCTAAATATGTAACGAAATGCTGTCATTTGCGAGGCAGTACGGTAAATGAAAACGAAGACGGAATTTTCGTGTTTAATTGGTCAAATTTTACAATTTAAATCCGAAATAGCAAATATTAGAAATGTATTATGCCTATTTATTACTTCACACCTAGTCGCTCAAGAACGATTGTTTTGTTTTCTCTCTCAGTTAAATTTTGCAAGGGACTCTGTTAAATTAATGTGCTCCATAATTTCCAGACTATTTCGTAGACACATAGGGAGACGAACATATATTGTATAGTTGACACTTGAATAGCTTGAAAATAACAAAATAAACAGTCATATTTCACTACAGCATAACCCACCATCTAACTATCTTCACATATTAAACAGTTATAATATTAATTTCTCTTAGCATTGCACTTACATTATATATTATATTAGAGTTACCTCTCTTTGATTGTATAATTATAAACTCTATTGTTGCTGTAGTCTTGTATGAGGAGAGGATATGTATAGTCTAGTTCTGCTATCCAATCCTTTTCAGTACTTTTCTATGAGGAGAGGATATATATAGTCTAGTCCTGCAATCCAATCCTTTTCAGTACTTTTATGCATAAAATATGTTTAAATTAAATTAGTTATAAATCACATATACTGCTCAATTATGTATAGATATGAATCGTTGATATGATTGTGAAATATATTATTGACTATGTATTTTTACAGTCTTTGTTGTATGTCTGTCAGTCGGCGTCGCATTTGTTGCAGCATTATCTTGGCTAATGTATAGAAAAAATTCTGAGAGGTAATAAATATATAGTTTCCTGTTAGTTCCGTAAAATATAATTACAATGTAAAACCAATGGTTACAAAAAACAACTTGCTTAAAGTAAAAATCAGATATACTTCAAACACACAAATTGAAGTGCCTGTGCCAAACCAGAAAGATTTTGCTAATTTCTACATTTTTACTAGATTTGATATTGGGAATGTTCCGACAGTGTGGTATCTTTGTTTGTTTTTCACTTATTCGTGTTGGATGTTTTAGTACCATGCAATATGTGTTTTTAAACACATGTCTTACAGTGCGCTCATTTGGACTGTGGAATGTTCGTGTCTTTGCCTACATCCTGTTTTTAATTGTAATTACGTTCACACGCTCAATAAAGTATCCAGTCGCATTACTGGAAATATGTTCAGATATGTCATGATAAAATGAAATTAAATACATATCTCGCTGTGTTTGTATTATCCCTAATATGGAGCAGTAACTATATGGGGGGGNGGGGTGCAAAAGTTGTTTTTTGTTTTCTTTGTTTAATACAATATATTTTACCACATTATTGATGTATGGCATAGTTAAAAGAGAAAAAAAAATACTCTTTAGGCCACTCTCCAAATTAAATACTTGTTCTTCGGACCCGCTCGCACCTTAAAATTCAGATTCAAAATTTCGACAAAAAATGTTTCCTCACCGTTTCTTCAACATTCGCTTTCTTGATTTTTAAAGAACTTAAAATTAAAAAAAAGTCGCCCGCTTATAAAATTATCTTGAATTCTCATTTAAAAACAAAAAAATGAGGGGAATTCCCGAATAATGATTAAAAAAATTATAAACAAATTGTCGCTCGCTTGTTCAAGATTTTAGCGCCTCCAAAAATTCAATTTTCAGAAGAAAAAATAATTAAAAACATTTCGCTCGCCCGCTCCATTTTTCTAATGAAAAAATCAGAAGAACAATTAATTAATTTGAAGTGGCCTTCTCATGATCAAACTGTATACATATATATTTATTATTGTAGACATGAACATGATGTATATAAATTGTCAATTAGGCAACACTAAGAAGTAAATTTAGAAAAAAATCCAATATTCTCTAAGGTGATACGACATTCCAAAGCATGTTGTTCATATCATGGTATCGCTGCTGCTTAATAGGAAATCATTGAACCAATGATCCCTAGTGGTTGATGGCATCACATTGAACCAATGATCTTTAGTGGTTAAGTTGATGGCATCACATTGAACCAAGAAACCCTAGTGGTTAAGTTGATGGCATCACATTGAACCAAGGATCTCTAGTGATTAAGTTGATGGCATCACATTGAACCAAGGATCCCTAGTAGTTAAGTTGATGGCATCACATTGAACCAAGGATCCCTAGTGGTTAAGTTGATGGCATCACATTGAACCAA
>MJUT01035632.1:22301-32603 GCA_002080005.1 Gigantidas platifrons
ACAATGTTAAGTACATTTTGTTGACTGTTTCTAAGTTTTACAAGAATCTTGTAAAATGAGCGTTGACAGAGATGTTGTGTAACGTAGCAGGAACGACAACTCTGGATAGAGAATGGAGATTTTTTGTGCAGAACTACTTTGTCATAACGTCATAGCGTTGGAATGCGGGGAACAACGCATCAATGTAAGCGACTGGTTAATGTTCATTCACTCATATTATACAACACAAATTCATGCTCATATTATCATTTCGAAGGGAATATTTTCAATAGTTCCAGGAAACAATAGGGTCCACGTTTCTCCACAAAGAAGGGTTGTCGGGTGATTATATAGCGACACTGAATGTGATGGAAATGTATGCAATGTGTCATGTGTGAATTTGCGGCTACAAATAACGTGAGGGCATGTACAAAATGTAGTCTCCCTCAAAGTATTGTACAAATTTGATACTTAAAATTCAACCCTTGTAATTTGCTTAAGATTTGATTTTTTTTTAAATATTACATAATTTTAATACAAACACAGTGTGTTGGTACACAACTTTTATCAGATCTCATCTGTTGCGCGAACAAGTCGCATTACAACTTGTTGATACTGCGACTCGTCACTACTTGTTCACACAACAGGCTCGACCTAATAAAAAGTCTTACACTAACACATTATATATGTAATTGTATATTATTATATGACTATAAATATTTCTTTTATCTGATTGGCTAAAGGCATGATATGTTTTCTAGATATAACTTTATGAATACTGTCTAAGCCTTCAATTTCCGCAAAGATTAATTTTGATCGTTCCAGAGGAGCATTTGGAACGTTATATTAACCTCACGTGACTCTAAAATCGGAGAACCCCTACTTGTAATTTTTAGCGTCACCTGATGTTAATATAACGTTCCAAAGGCTCCTCTGGAACGATCTAAATTAATCATTGCAGTATGCATAAACCTTTCGTGTTACCATTAAAATTTACACACAAAAAACCACATGTAGTGTTTAATGCCAATTTATAAAACATGCCCCAGAGGACATTAATAACAGTTTCATATAATAAAACAATCACTGACTTTCATTTCGATTAATATAAGGATCTATTGTTCCAAGAAATATGATATTTAACTCGGCATAGGCCTCGGTAAATATCAAATATCTTGGAACGATAGATCCTTATATTAACCTCAACACAAGTCAATAATTGTATATTATCTATGTTTTCTAATTATGGACTAGTTTTGGACTAGTCTAAAAGTTAATATATTAAATAACAGATGGCACAGCACTGCATAGCCGACATATTTCTGAGAGATGGCGTTAACCACTAATTAACCAACAAATAATTCCACTTTTCCTTTAAGATAATATTAAATAAAATTAACACAAATACATAAGACATATAGATCATGTCACTTGGATAACCGCACCATTTCGTCAAGAGGGAGATTTGGCCCCATATAACTAGTTTAACTCCGCCACCTAAATTGTCCTAAGTGCCTGTACAAATTCGGGAAAATGAAGGTTATATACATGTGTGCTAGGAGTATCGATTCTGCCTGTTTCTACGATTTTTCTATTGGATTTAGTAACTGTCCCCACAGTGTATAATTTTTATTTTTCTATTTGATTGACTATTCAATCTTTTCGATTGAGAAACTTCCAAAAGTGTCTGTTTTTTTCTGTTTTACATTTTATACACATTTTTTATGTAAATAAAACTTACTTTTACTGCATGATTGACAACAACGTCTGTTGAAAATTGGATCTTGACATTGGAAAGGCGATGCATCTTGTTCACAGTTGGCTTTGGGTGGAGGTACGTCAGGAAATGGACAATTATCTACAAGACAATACTGCCTATTTGAGTGAGTGATTGTTTCTTAACGCCAATTAAGCAATTTGTCAGTTACATCACGGCTAACAAATGCTACATTCGATGAGATGATAATGATGATGACCGATTTGTACCAGAACACCACGCTTAAGTGGATTTGCATAGTGATAGAAAAAACAGTCCGCAAGTAGACAAGTCGCTCTATTCGGACAAATTAGCCCGATTACGGGTTAATCCGTATTGCTTCCTGCTTTTCTATATTAGCGGATAATCAACAAATGCCAATGTGATAGATTTGGCTTGATCAGAACCCACGGTCTATCGCACCTGATGAAAGTGCGGTAACCATTACACAACCGATGAGCTCTCGTGTCGAGCACCACAGTCATAAAACCGTGATAAAGTTTGTTAGTCTCTTTGTTGCTGGTGTATTGTTTTTTTTTCTCCTTTTAATCATCTAGTTTCCGCCGCAAATAAATCTTACAATTGGTTGAACGTGGCGCTGATTAATTTAACCACTGCTTTGATAGAATACACATATCTTAATATAAAAATCTGTCGCTGTCGATATGCTTACTAAAATCATACGTCCAGTCGTTTTTGCTAAGTTAATGTGTTGCTGTTTTCTTTAGCACTGTTTGATAAAACCTATTCTATGTTATACTTTTGACTATCTTACCTGGAACCGATGGTGCTGCCGCATCATATACACATTTACCTAGCATGCACCACTACAAAACAAATGACATGGAATTATTAGTTCGTAGCTACAGCCATCAACCCGAGATGAACTACACGCGTTAGCGACATTTCATGTGAATCACTAACGAGAAAATTAAAGATTGAGCACAGGAAAGGTAAGGTGTCTCTGCTCCACTTGTGGCATCAGTCGTGCTATGCTTGTTTAAAAACCAAGTAATAAGTAATGAATGCAGAAATGAACGGGTCGTGATTACAGCAAACAGAACATTACCGTGGTCATGTGTAATACATATATTCTGTGACGGTTATCCAAAGTTAAATTAAGTGCTCAAAACTAATAACTGTATTGCAAAATTCAGCTTCAACAGGTCCAATTATTCAGGTTTCTACTCGGAATGGACATCAGTAGACTTAATTAGCCAGTCTAAAGTTGACAATTTTCCCAACAATTAGAATTAAATTTTGAATTTTATTTTCTAATGTAGAATCAGAATAAATCGTACAGTCAAACTTGCTTTAAAGATCACTTCTATAACACAAATGTATTTCTATAAAGGGCAGTCTCATTTGTCCCATTAATGAATAGTGCATATAATTTAAATCTCTATATAAAGAACACCTCATCATAAAGGGCACATTTTAAGGTCCGGTTCCCTGGAGTGCCCTTTATTTACAGATTTCACTGTACATGCGTTATGTGATAAAGTTTGACAGAGTCTTGCGGCATGTCTATGTTGTTCTTCAGATACTCTGGTGTCCTCCCCATACATGCTACCATATGGATGAACATTCCCACCACAGTTATATTGGGTTTATATTGAAAACTAGATTTCTCCAAAACTACAGTTGGTGACCATATTATACCTTTAAATAGCTACAGGGTTTAAACCAAACATTAAATGACTTAAGGTGTAATGTTGTAATAATATTTTATTGCGACAAATTAAGCAATAGGATCAGACACATGTTATTGCACATTATATTCAGTTCTCTGCTTATATGTGCAATGTACAAAATATTGAACGACAGCAAGAAATATACAACATAGCATTAGAAATAAGAGGTAACCAAAAGTCATGAATTAATGCAATCAGGAGAAAAAAAGAGAAAAATCAGAAAACAACAAATAACAATATTCTAAAGCTGCTGACTTGGAGTACAAAATATGTTTGTCTCCTTAATAAGAAAAAAGAACTTTCTCAAACATTTTTGAATTAGTTTGATGAGTATGTGTATCATTTCCAAACAACAGTGTTTCAATATAAGTCTTAATAGTCATGTTAATTAAATCATTAATTAAAAATTTAAACCGGGACCGAGGATATGGACAGCTGTGGGTGGAGCAAACATTCAGATTGTTCATTATTTTTACCATGGTTATCTCGAAGAGGAAAAATCAATGATACATAGTTTCACAGTTACTTTTAGAATACAATATTTGACAGGAATGATAACTAGTGTTCCACCTTCGAAAATTTCAGTCTTATTTAAAATAATATTCTTCATCAGTTTAAAAACTACAAAAATCACTTAGAAAATTCAAATTTCTGAGGTATATGACCTTTAGGTCACGTTGGTCATGTGACATAAAGTTTCACAAATATGCTTTTCATGTCAACCGGGATTTTGGATATGCACAACCGCAAATGCTGCTTTTAGTAAGCAATGTTATTGTATCTCTTACCTTTCTGTCACCACATGATGTTCCTATTGCTGCACGTTGTTCGCTTGCAGTAATACATATTCCCTTTACTGGATCAAAACAATACATTTTATAGCACATCTCATCTATAGAAGAAGGCGGCTAAAAATACGGAAAAAGGGAGGTAATGCATGTAAAAATTTAGATATCTAATGTGTTCATACTATTGTAGATGAATATGCTTTACATGCAAATAAGACAAATATACCAGAAAGGGGAGTTAATACATGCCAAAAAATGTTGTGTCGATAATATTGCAGTTATGACTAAAATATAATTCAGTCTGACATGCGACAAAATAAAGCAAAAATACTTCGGTTCTTGCTCCGTATTTGATAAAATAGAATTATCAATAAACAAATGATGCTTAAATATGTGGTATCTAAAACTGATAAACTGACTTTGTTCGAATTGTGTTTGATTGATTTATTGATTGATTGATTGATTGATTGATGTTTAACGTCCAGTGTTTGTTTGAATACATTTTATTAATAAATAATTCACTCTCTACATATTGAATTTTTTAGCTGGAATATAACGAGATCTTCCTCTTAATTATTTGATTGACAGGTAATGCATCTAATTATTAAACGCTCCATATTTGAAAATTAACATTCCGATTTTATTCCGTTTGGTCCTGCAAATAAAAGCATAGATATCTAATTTAGGGAGCATGGCGCGTTTATAACTGGACCGTGACATAACAGGTTCACTCAAAATCAAAAGATTAGGAAGCTGAATAACCTCCTGGATCACGAAAATCTTTAAAAGTCAGAAATAATCATTTATAAATGCATATTAATGAGATTGCTTTTACCTTTTTTTAAATTTGAAATTGAACAATCACTTGTAGGAGCATAGTCGTTCACTTGACACAATGTCCTTGCCTGTTGGAAATTATGCATAAGTACAAACAACACCACTTTTATAAAACAAAATAAACGAAAACAAAACAAAACAAAACATACTTACACACATAAATGAAGTGTTACCATATATTTCCTGACACTGACCATGGACATCCATGATTTGACCAGGAGGCACAGACAGGAATGGCTGAACAGCACCATTGGCTGAGGCTGTTCCTACATCTTCACCTAAACAGTTAGTATGTCTGTAAATATAATAAAGAAAAACAATAGGAATGGTTTAACAGTGCCGTTGACCGAAGTTGTTCCTACATCTTCACCTAAACAGTTAGTATGTCTGTAAATATAATAAAGAAAAACAATAGGAATGGCTTAACAGCACCATGAACTGAGGCTGTTCCTACATCTTCACTTAAACAGTCAGTGTGTCTTTAAATATAATAAAGGAATCAATCATTGTCTTTATGTTTGTCTTAGTGCACATATATCTTATTTTTCAAATATTAGGGTTAGGGTTGGGATTATGGTGTGTTAACGCCACTTTCAACAATATTGCAGCTACATCGTGGCAGTCAGTTTTATTGGTGGAGGAAACAGGAGTACGCGGAGAAAACAGCCGACCTGTATCGAGTACACCTCGCCTGAGCAGGATCCGAACTCACAACGTTAGTGATGATAGACACGGATTGAATAAGTACATGTAGTTAAAAATGAAACTACCATACCACCAGGACCATGACGTCCCCTTCAAATATAATATATAATTATTGCATTCATATGAGTTGAACATCGAACCTTGTCAACCCGAGGCAAAACAACCTCTCGATGGTTGACTACATGATGTTCACCTCATATGAAGGCAATAACTATTGTATTACACTGGAACTATTCTAAGATGTTTAAAACTGGATTGTTTTATTCTGCAGAAAACAACAAAATAATTTCCGGTTTTACAAATATAATTCAGGAACTGGAGTAAACATCTTCGGATTATCAACACACATGGTTTGTAGACCGGGAGACATGATGTATAATCATATTGTAATAAGTTGTAATAAGTTCAATTGCATAATACGCATTATTATACCTTACATATTTATACGGAAATTTTGGTGACGAGTGCGACAACCGGGAAGACAACCCAAACATATATAATATGAAGGGAGACATTATGTTGTCGACCGGTCTACAACCCTGTGTGTTGAAAATCCGGAGTTTGCTAGTCAGATCCGGTGATCAGACATGTATTATTGATGCCGTACAAACAAGAGAGTGTATACATATAAAACTTGTATATTGTATTGAACACATCTGGGTATTGGAGGTCACCTAGGGTTCAAACATCTGAGGTTGTCTTTGCGATGCTGTGGCTGGTTATAATACAGAAAGCCTACTCGAGGGCTATGTATATTGGGTAGGTGTATCATACATTTACACTGGTAGTCGAAGTTCATTGCACCGTGTGCCTTATCCCTTCCCCGTGTATGTGTACTATTGGTTAGATATTGTTGAACTTCTAATCGTCCACAATATGCTTGAAATATTTGCCGGTTTGAGTTAAGCAAAAAAGAATCAATCATGTGTAAATACCAGAATTCTTTTTTTTAAATCTTAATATAAGAAGAGTTTAAAGATACTAAAGTCTTAATCAGAATCCGTACATCGAAAAGGAAAAGACATCACAATGGACAAACGAAAGAAGAGTTTGAAGATACCAAAAGGGCAATCAGAATCCATATATCGAAGAAGAACAGACAACACAAAAAAAAAGTACAAAAGGACAAACAACGATCTACAAAAGATACACACAAGACTAAAGATCGAGTAACATGAACCCCACTAATAACCAGGGAGTGTACTCAGGTGCTCCAGAATTTTAAGCAGTTCCTGCTCTACCAGCTTCGTGTTAATCTCGTTGCAAACCCCGTGATAAGTCATGAATTAGGAAAGAACCGGAAAGTGTTTACCACAAGAGAACATAAAAACATTGTTATAGCGTGGTTTAGTGTCATTTTAATTTATTTACGCTGATTGACAGAAATATACGTTCACATTTGAACTTGTTGTGCTTGATTCTTAATAATAAAGTATATTATTACATATGGCTGTAGTAGTACATACCTGATTTAATGGTATGATTTGGTGCTAACGAAAACCATTAATTTAGATATGCAATGAATAATGACAAAAAAGACAATAAGCATATACATTATCGAAATATGAGGGATATGAACAGGTCAATAAATACATTTATCATATGCTTATAGTTGATATTTGTTTTACCCTGTGATATTTAGTGAAACGCAATAAACATCTTCCCGATAGTACCTTAGGGAGCTGATATGACTCATATATCACACGGTTCCGGAAATCGCACTCCTTTTCCGGGACTTTCCGTAATCGGCATCACATTTCAATTCGTCGATTTCCGGAATTACCAGCAATAGGTTTTGATATATCAGCCAGAGAGCCATGTAATAATCTATGTTTATCAACTGTAAAATGTTTTATATATTATTGGATTACATGGAATTTAATATAAATTTGAAATNTTTATTATAATAAAATCTGCTCACCGTTCCCTTAAGCGCTTCACTTGTTGCTTCATTTGGTAAATAGAACAGTCCGAAAATTTAAAGCTGTATTCAACGGTCTTGCTATTAATGATAGCTGAGGATGGCGCCATAATGTAGTTCATTGTACTTGGACAGTTTACCGCTTCCGGTACACTATCTCCGTCATGATGTATCACCCCAATACTGAAATGAATAGACGCAAATCTCGAAATAATTTTCTTGGTTACCTCAAAGTCAGACATGGTCCATGTTTGCTCTTGTTAGTATTATAAACGTATATATCGAATTTGGTATGTATTGCGCGTTTCTAAACGAAACAGTTGAAATGATTAGCACATAATTCAATTTCGTTAATGTTCTTGTTATTGTACTATAAAATGGAACACCTGTAAGACTATGCACAACAATATGATAACTTTACAACAATAAAAACGTAGATATCTAATGGAGCTTTTCTGGGCGAAGAGGTTGCAATGACTTGGACAGTATTCAATTTGGTTAATGTTCTTGGTATTTTACTATAAAATGGAACACCTATTAGACGATGCACAACATTATGTTAACTTTACAACAATAGAAACGTATAGATATCGAAGTTAGAGTGTACGCCATGTTGATTGAATAACCTTCCTCAGTTACGCAAATAATCAAAAGATTAGAGATCCAAACAATGTAAAACTCTTTGGAAACAATTAAAGCATAGGGTCTACACAGGATAGCCAAACTCAGTTATGGTCATCTCTGCCTGAGAGAGGAGCACCTTAGTTTTATCAATGTGTCTTATATCACTCGATGAAAAAAAAGGAAGGACCGCTTAGCTTAAGTATATTTTATTAATCAATAAATAATATATGATATAATACATATAATTAGAGGGATCAAAAACAAGTTGACAAAAAAGTAAAATGACCAGTGTCACTAGTGGAATATGAACTGATCACCCTTCCGGAGCACCTGAATTCACCCCCGATTTGTAGTGGGGTTTGTGTTGCTTCAATCGTAGATTCCTGCATAGTGTAGATCATTGCTGCTCCTTTTTCTTTTGGTCATAGTATAATTTGACCTTCGATTTATGGCTTCTGATTACATCGTTTGTATAATCAAAATGTTCTTAACCGCTACATTCTTCATTGAAATGATTGCACTAAGCCAGGACAGTAGGCGGTCATGTATACGAGTGTTAGGGGAATCGATTTTGTCTCTGTTTCTACGATTATCCTATATAGTTTTCAGAGCTGTTCCGACAGAGTGATATTTTTTGTCCATGTTATTTGAGAAAAAATCATTATGATCTTACTTGTGTCCAAGTTCGTGGGCTGCTATTCCGCCGGAATTATACGACCCATGGTCTACAATGACGGATGTGCTCATTGACGTACAAATACCACTCAGATAACTGGTTCCTATAAAGTAAACACATAATTCAGTTAACAAATATAGTATCAACATACCGTAAAGTAGTCCCCATATTAATCGGACACCCTTTCTGCAATAAAATAGTGGTCTTATAAGAGAAATGTTCTCCCGAAAAAAAAGCAATATATTACTAACTAAAAGCATCAGAAATATGGTTTGACCGATTGGTGTATTGATTAGTACTTAAGGTCAACTTTAATGTATTTAACCTATATTGTGGCGTGAACCTGTTCTTGGAGGGGCTTTATAAGCGGGGGACTAATGCAACAGCACATACTAAATGCAAATGTTATTGATAAACACATTACAGTTTATACCATAACAAAAGGCATATGAATTATTCCGATGTATGTTTGTTCACCCCCTGATAGCATGTATTCAGCTCAGGAGGCTTACAATGAATCGCTCTAATAGAAGCATCACTCTTCTTAGTGATACTGCCATATCTGTTGTTATGTTACTGGCTTCCTGGTGCATTGTGGTTGATAGCAAGCAGCATTCGAAATACAAAAGATTTTTTCAAGATATATTAAACTGAATAAATGATATATCAGTATCAATATGATGAGTGATAGGTCTGTCAGAGTAAATTGTCATTGTTTTTCTCTCACTGTAATTTGCATGTTTGATTGCCGTTTGTTCTGTCACAGTGAATTATTACACTATGTCTCTGACAGTCCTCTACCTTGTTGATTCCCGTTTACCTAGTCGAAATCACGTTGCCCGATATTTTGGCATATATCTTCGCTAGCATGACAGCTTGTCATATCGTCCTCGTTATACAGTCTCTCTCTGTTGTTTTTTTTTTTATCATTTGCTTTAATTTTCTAATGAAATGAATGTCAACATGGCATATTTGTTGGTTCATTGTCATGTTGATCTTTTCTGGTTTGTCATTAAATTATACGAATTATTTTTAAGTTCCTAATAATTGGATAAAAATAATCCAGAAATTGTCATTCCAAAAAGCATATGAAATCACCATAGACTGCTATGGTATGTTTATTTAAGCGTCATAATTACCATATATACAGTATATAATCTGAAAAAGGTACTAACAATGTCCATTCTAAACAAGCTTTGCTGAATAGTAAATCCCTTTCTATGTAGTGATTACCAACTAATGATACTAGGCATAAGCTGCAATCAGTGTCTCTCACCACTAACATATTAAATTGTTTACAGCAACATTTAGAGCAATAAAAT
>MJUT01035632.1:35893-46551 GCA_002080005.1 Gigantidas platifrons
CCATACGTACCCCATTTATTATATGTGTAAAATAATAACGTAATTTTGTCATAGTATCTCCATCATTTCCATGCTTCTTGAAAAATCTGAAATTGTCAAAATCTTATAAATTTCCAACTATAAAAATAAATATTGACAAATATGTCCAAAAACAAAAACATGGAAGTAAATCAACATGAGAGATTATCCACCATTACGCTTAGAAACAAATTAAAGTAAAGGGACAGCAAATAGGTATACTTAAAATATGTTCTAATGATTTTACTCGTCCGTCGTTACATATTGTTGTTTGCTTGATCGTGTTTAACGCCACTTTTAACAATATTTCAGCTATATCGCATTGGTGGAGGAAATCGGATTACCCGGAGAAACTACCGACCTGTCGCAAGTCACTGACAAAAAATATCACATAATGTTGTACACCTCGCCCTGATCGAGATTCGAACTCACAACATCAGTGGTGATGGACAATGCTTACATAGGTAGATGTAAATCCAACTACCATGCGATCACGGCCATGACACCCTTCCGTCATTACATATGGTCTGTAATCTAAATATTAGTACATATTAAAATCGGTACAAACTATTTTAGCTTATACCAACAAGACTTTATACATGATGCATTAGTTTCTAAAATACTGATTTGTTCTATGAAAGATTTGATCCTAAAAGGTTGACTTAACTAGTCCACATGACGTCATACAATTGCTCATTATGTAAGCTCAATGTCCTCATGAAAAGACAACAAAGTTATAATTAAGCTGCAATTTGATAACAATGAAATTTAGGAGAAAATACCTAATTAACGGAGTTCCAAGGGTAATTATTGAATTGAAAACTAAGTATGTAAGTTGTGTTTTACGTACAATGTGCGCGCAGAATGGTATTTAAGGAATATTTGAAATTGTTGAACAGGTTATACGATATAGCCTGGTTTTGGTCAGTTTACGCTTAATAAACCGCGAAGCGAAGCGGTTTATGAAAAGCGTAAACTGACCCAAACCAGGTTATGCAAGTATAACCTGTTCAACAATTTCAAATATTCCTTATAATTTAATTTTTACAACAAAATTTAAAGATTCCTCGATTTTAATTACGATAATTTCATGTGACTATTTGAATTTGTCGTTGGCGGATGAACACGTTGGTGACGTCACAATACCAACACAGGTTATCGAGTATAACCAAAAATTTATCCAGGCGGATTAGCCAATCAGATTGAAATATTCAAATAAAATTAAATTATTCGAGAATATCAGTTGCTTGACATCCTTTTCATACGACGATTTGCAAAGCTTTCCGACCCACAACCAGCACACGTCTTCCCATTCTGGTCGAGTTTGTATTCCCAGCTAAGTAATAATAGGTCATATTTTTTAATAACCCGGATTTTACGCTGGGATCTATCATTGTTGATAACAGGCCATGGTTACATACAATTCGACATCACGTGATACACTTACATTGTAAACAGATCATTGCATGACCTTTATTAAACCCTGTGACTCGTACAACTGTTCTTTTTTATTTCTTTTGTTAAAAATCAACATTATCCTCTAAGGCATAAGGATTATATATTACTGAACGTACTTTTTATACAAACTATTATCAATAAGAATGAATATTTCGACCGTAAAGGTCGATGGCGTGTCTAATTCGCTGTCTGGTATATAGTTGTCGTACGGATCGACCTGTCGTCTGGATATATGGACCATGTTGTGTCCTAAATACTGTGTGTTGAAATATGACCTATGGCGATCTGAAAATGATATTAATTACAAAATAATTAACGGGACGTATCTGTACCTTGCACAGTACATGTACTTACACATGCACCGGAAAATAAAGTGAGGTCTTTTACGGATGAAGCGTACCTATGAGTGTTTAACGCCATTTTCAACAATGATTCAGCCATAGTGTTGTGCTTAGGTTATTTGTCGAGAGAGCCGGGGTTACCCAGGGTATCCACAGAAAAAAGGAAAACCAGACTACCATGAGAAAATGACAAACCAAAGAACAAACCCGAAAGTACTCGATGAAAAGGGAAAACCAGAGTACCAGGTGAACACGCTGAAAGCAGAATATTATGAGGAAAAAAAAACCAGAGTAACCGGTAAGAACGAAAACCCAGAGTACTCTGTGAAAACTATAATCCAGAGTATCATGTGATAGCGAAAACCAGAGTACCCTGTGATAACGAAAACCAGAGTATCCCGTGATAACGAAAAACCAGAGTATCCTGTGATAACGAAAACCCAGAGTCCCCTGTGATAACGAAAACCCAGAGTACCCTGTGATAACGAAAACCAGAGTACCCTGTGATAACGAAAACCAGAGTATCCTGTGAAAACGAAAACCAGAGTATCCTGTGAAAACGAAAACCCAGAGTACCCGGAGAAACCCATATAGTATCGGTTAACATGAAAACCAGAGTACCAGGAGAATTAAAACAAAAAGCAGAGTTCCCTAAGGACACCGCAGTACCAGTTATAACGAAAAGCAGAGTTCCCTAAGGACACCGCAGTACCAGTTATAACGAAAAGCAGAGTTCCCGCATAAGATCCACAGCTTGAATTTTACATTATATTGATACAATTCATTATTCAAAATTGAGGATTCGATCAACTCTTCATACTCACCTTTAGCCTTATTTGGAAAGGTTTTTTTTAGAGTTTCAAGTTCAAATGCTTTGTTGGTTTCTAAAGTAAGTATTTAGAACGGTATAGTAGGAACTAATACCCTTTTAGTATATTAACATGCAATTGTTTTCCATATAATGCATCTAATATCACAGCTACTCAAAAATTCATCCTGAAGTCAAATTTTGTCTGACTATAGTAAAAAAAAAAGGTTTCAACAAAAGCCAAAATAAATGCAATTTTGTGTTTTTGTACTTTCATTTTTTTTTTTTCTTTATTGAATTTCATTTTTTTTTTTTTTTTTTTTTTTTTTTTTTTTTTTTTTTTTTTTTTTTTTTTTTTTTTTTTTTTTTTTTTTTTTTTTTTTGTAGCACGCTTTTTTTCCATTATATATGTTTTAAATACAAACTTAAATCATTAATGTTAAAAAAAATACCATCATTTATTGTGTTTTTGATGTTCGAACATCAAATTTGTGTTTCGTAGGTAAAGTTGCAAAATTCCTATTTTAATATAATTTTGCTGAATTTATATGATAAAACTACATTTAGTTCTGATTTTGTTGATAAGAAAATTGTCAAAATCCAACATGAACTAGCCTTGTTTTTTGCGTGGTTTTCTTTTTCTTTTTCTTTTATAATTTCTTCATTATTTTCTGTTTTGAGGGGGGGGGAGGTTGACAATTTATGATCTTAGGTATGTTATATAGTACAACAATACACAGTGACAAATACATTTTGTTATTTCCCTGTACTTGCATCGCAATGTACTGACTTTACTCATTTACATATGCAGATATGCATGTAATTTAATCGACAACACTTATTTTCAATAACTTAACACGGATATAATGTATAATGTAATTAAGTGTGTCAGTCAAACAGTATATTAAGGACATTTACTGCGCAGTTTGTACATCTTACACGACTCCTACAACAAAGCCTCCCGCCTCGAGCACCTCATAACAAATGAACGACATTATTACATTGACAAGTGAATAAGCTTCAATCAAGATACTCTTAACTATGTACTGAAACAGCAAACAAAATTCTTGGAATTGTTGGATATATCTTGTTGGGAAACCGCAGTTTAATTTTTATTTATGAGTAATATACTTTTTTATTTATTTACATTTTTTTTTGGGGGGTCTTTTTAATGTTTATGACGCCGACAAAATATAGAGAAAAATAATTGATTTGACCCTCGAGAATGAAAAACTAAATAATTTGACGCTATAGTTTCAACGAGGATTTGTGTCGGATTTGAAATAATGCTAACCGATTGAAATCAAATATAGAATTTTTGTTCCGAGTGAAAACAAATTCTGACTCAAAGGCAAAGTGGAGGGGGAGGTGCTAAAAATTATATGATAGGCCCCTTACTGTTGACATTGCAGATTAAAGACAGATAATACAAATTTAGATAGATAAATATACAAACTTCGACCACTTCAAGATGTGTCTGTCAAAAACAAAGAATGTATACATGTATCGTATCATTATTTTCTCAAGGATGACTTAGGTCTGCCTTTTTTAGTAAAACATTTTTTTTTTATATTTAAATGCCACTAGAAGGAATATAATTTTTCGGTATACATTTTTGACTTTTTAGAAGAATAATAAGCAATGTCAACATAGTCCACCTGAATAGAACAAATACACACATTAAATGATAACATATTACATATAGTATTAGAGGGCCGGGTAGCTCAATGGGTTAGGTCGCTGGATCTAAAAGCTCATACAAGCATATCACCAATACGGCGTGGGTTCGCGCTCGGCTTTGTAAATTATAAAAAAGGGTGCACTCGACTCGCAACCGCAAGTGATAAAGATTACAAGTTGCTTGCCCATGGCCGGTGGTTCTCTCCGGGTACTCCGGCTTCCTCCACCACTAAAACTGGTCGCCATGATATAGCTGAAATATTGTTGAAAGTGGCGTTAAACACCAAAAATCAAATCAAATCAAATCATATAGTATTAGGGTTATGGTGTTTAATACCACTTTTTTGTAATAATAAGTGATGCCTCGTTGTGACAAACCCGAAAATGTTTTCGCCACGAATTTACCCATGGGTTATGAGTGGGCAGTATATGGGCCTAATAATAAGCTGTATGTTATCAACGTCCAGCTGTTAAAACTCTTTATAAGTCCAAAATGGTTTGGTTCATGGTGCTTAACGCGACTTTCAACAATATTTCAGTTATATCCTGGCCATCATCTTTGTTGGTGGAGGAAACCGGAGTACACGAGGAAAACTTCCGACCTGCCGCAAGTCACTTTATCACATAATTTTGTATCGAGTACATCTCGCCTTGAGCAGGATTCAAACGCACAACGTTAGTGGTGATATACATTGAATGCATATGTACTTGTAAATGCAACTACCATACGATCATACCCTCGACGATCCTGTGATTTATATGTAATTATAATACAGTGAAATATAATATTAATCAGTACATCTCTTTGAAATGGTAATGTAATAATATGTACTGATTGCACAAGTTAATAGGTTTCTTTTTATTTTATTTTGGCTTATCAAACAATCCAAATGGCACACCATGCAAAGGCATTTTTTTTTTTACTTTGTCCTTTTCAAACACCATATTGACATACGATACAAAACTAGTTATTTTTATTTTATTTTGGCTTATCAACCAATCCCAATGGCACACCAAACAAAGGCATTTTTTTTTTAAATTTGAATCATCCAACAGCTCCAATGACACATTATTGAAAAGCAGATTTATTTGTTTTTGGCTAACATAATACCAAAATAGCACATATTAAAATAGTATATGGTTTTTCTTTTCTTTTCTTTTGGCTTAATCAAACATTCCCAAATGACACCATAATGATATACAATGCAAAACCAGTTCTTCTTTTAAGTTTGGCTAATCAAATTACCCCCATGACACACCATGTAAAGGGAGGTGGCTTTCTTCCGTTTTGATGCGTTTTCTATGTAAGACAAGCCAGGAAGGCAGCTGTTCGTGACCTTGTCTTACATGGCATTGTCAGCCAATCAAATCGGGCGAGTATAATTAATAAGCATTACTGCTGTAGTAATATAAATTGTCGTCTTAGTAGATCTAAAAAAGCTTCAAATATCAATTTTACCTGAATTTTAACTGATTTTCCCTAATAGATTGAATGCGGTTTTAGATAAGTGTGTATTTACTGCATTGCACGTGACGTTGTAATATTTTGTGTAGTAAACATGACATTGACATGCGAATGAATGAATGAAATCGACATGCTTTGTTTTTAAGTTGAAACAGAAGAAACAGGTACTTGCATTCGTCCTTATTGAAGATCTGGGATTTCTTCCACTCGTGAGAGGAATTCAGCGTCTCTCCACTCGTTCCGCTAAGCTCCACTCGTGAAAATACGGAATTTCTTACACTCGTGGAAGAAATCCCAGATCTTCAATAGGGACTCGAGTAAGAACATATTATTTTTATTTTAATTCTAACTAATAAAATATTCACAATGGCACAACAAACAAAGGTAGTTTTTTAAATATTGGCTTATTCAAATTACCCCAATACTAACGCGGGTATTTTTGTTTTATTTATTTGCTCAGTCAAACAACCCAAGTGGCAAATCATTGAAAATTTTTTTAATTTGAGTTATTAAACAACCTCAAGGTAACACCATACAAAGGCATATTCATTATCAATCAAACAAGCCGAATGATTCACTATGCACAAGCTGATATACGTATTCTTTAATTTCTTTATCAACCTCAATGTCACACTATATAAATGAAGACAGCTTGCTAAGATTTTCCCAATTAAAAAGCGGCCCGGGTGGCTTAATGGGTTAGGTCGTTGGATCTAACAACTCACTTAAGCCTTTCACCAATACGTCGTAAATTACAAAAAGGGTACACTCGACCCGCAGCCGCAAGTGATAGAGTTTACTAGTTGCTTGCCCATGGTCGGTGGTTCTCTCCGGGTACTCAGACTTCTGCCACCACTAAAACTGGTCGCCATGATATATCTGGAATATTGCTGAAAGTGGCTTTAAGCACAATACATCAAATATGTTGGTCTTCATAGCGAACATCGCACGATGCGAGCTAAACAGCAACATGTGTGTAAGGAAATGAATCAATATACTAACAATACCAACCGGAAGTGGTTTTTAAGCTTCATCATAGAATGGACAATCAGAGCGAATGACCGGAAATAGCCTATTAATTAGAATAAAAAATAACTATCCAGTTTAAAAATAACAAAAAAAAATAGGAATCCGTACAGCTTCTTTACATGAAACGATTAATTTATTTTAAAAAATTACAATCGCTATAGTTTACGTCACACAAGTATTGTTACGTGACGTCATTCATTTCATGATTGCTGTCACTGACAGTGGCACTGTTTAGAGTAAACAATCATGCATTGCCCTGCGTTTTTCAAGTTGGTGGCGATTTACAGTTGGTTGCCGAATAATTGTTTATGCATTGAACGGTGCAGTTCCCAGCAATGTGAAAAGAATGTCTATATTTAAAATTAGTAAGATAAATCTCGAGTACGTTGAGACGGAGATTCCGCAATGTTTACAAAGAAGTCACTGGGGTTTCCTCCCATTGCTAACTTATGACGTCACGAAGTTAGTTCCTACTAAAGTACATCTTGTATCACATACAACAGTTTGCATCACATAGGTGTATCTATTAGCAAAATAGATGTATTTCTATATCTTAAGGTTAGATAAATGATCATTACAGAGTGAAGTACAGGAAACAGCCTTTTAATTTGAATAAAAAATAACTATCCAGTTTAAAAATAACCAAAAAAATTAGAAAGGATACCGTACAGTTTCTTTACATGAAAAAAATAATTTATTTAAAAATTGGACAATTGTTAGACCTTCTTGTTTCGACCCTAAAGCTGTCGTCACACGATTGCGTTGATCAAAATGATTATAAAGATGATTTTTTAAAAACAATATTGATTCGGTTGCCAACCCGCTTAAATACATTTTTGTACACATGAGACAGAAAAAAACATTCAGTCTTGTAGTTTGTGTGATGCCAAAATATACTCTGCATTGATCTAGCTTTACAAGACACAATGACGAAAGGAGCGAAAAAAATATAAAAGAAAACTGCTTTAAATCAGTGAAATTGTTAAAACGTAATTGCTATCTTAACAGCATATCTATGATTTTCTCTTTATTTCTAAATCTACCTATCAAGTGCAAAAAACCTCGCATTTTTCTGCGATACGCCTAGTTTGCAGCTATAAGCCTACAAATCGACAAAATGTGGCGGGTTATGGAGTACTACAAACAGTTTAAGTTAACTTATATTTTATAGGCAGTAAACGAGTAGAACATGGACAAAAATTATAAGAGCGATTACCAGCCTTTTCATTTTGTTTTACCAAAAAAGAACATATTTCGGACAAAACATGACTTCGAAGTCCAAAATGCCCCTGACATCTGGTATGTGACACCATAATTACTGATATTCCTAATAATACTGAAGTTAATAATATTTTGAGTGTGGGTTATCAAGCCTACAGTAAGTTAAATCTAGCTGCAGAACCGTAGCTCTTTATCATAGTCCTTTGTTTTGTCCACAAAAATGAAATAAATACCCAAAGACTTATAGGAGCTACGCACCCTCAGCTACGTTAAATCTAGCTGCAGAACCGTAGCTCTTTAGGTCCTTTTTTTTTTGTCATCGCGGTCCGCCCTATCAGAAAATTTCATAAGGACCTAAAAAGCAATGGTTCAGCAGCTACATTAAATCCTGCTCTTAAGTATATGTATGACGGACAGGTTGAGGTTCGGACATGAAAGAGTCAATGACTCAGACTGTTGTCTAATATATACATGTCTTTCTGTGAGAAATCTTGAAAACGCAATCAATAACTCATACACAGTGACACATCGTACAGCCGCATTGTATCTTCTTCTTCTTCCAGTGTAGAAAAGGAGTGGTTGCCGAATGCTTTAAGCTATGCGGGACTAGGTATGTCAGGCACACACAGCTGATGTCCCCAAGATTATGTACAACTAAAAATTTCACTATGACACAGTTAAAACTATCTACACTGGTTAGCGTGGCTAACCTGTTGTTGCAGGTTAGCCCTGAACTCCTCTATGGATTGGAGCTGGCCCCCAACTGTGGTGTATGGTAGGTGGTTCCATTCTCGTCACAGCGCTGTTCTTTGGGAGGAGTTTCTGAGAGTGTCATAATTGGACCTCTCCTGGAAGAACCTATGTTGACCTCTGGTTCTGTTGTCACCAGGTCTGAGGTATAAGTCTCGGTCGATGTCCACGAGTTGATGCTAGATATTATGCATCATAACGAGTCTGCTCATCCTCCTCCGTTGTTCTAAAGTCTGCCACTCAAGTGATGTTAACATGCTTGTCACACATCCTGGTGTTCTGCTGTTCTAATCATTTATGACTAATCGGGCAGCTCTTCTTTGTACATTTTCTAATGTCTGTATCGGGGTTTAGGTGGTAGGATCACAAACCATTGCTGCGTATTCCAGGGTTGGTCGTAGGATCGTGAGATAGCTGGTTTCTCTTACTTGTTTCATTTTGATCAACTACTGATCGGTCCGGTCAAAATCGCTTGCTTACAACAAGAGAAGTGGATCAGCGGGGGTAAGACATTCGATATGCTATGCCTTTTCTGTCGGAGTTATGAATTGATTTGTGCGTGAAGAGGATGATTGTATGTTTCTGTATGAAAGCTATTTTGTTTTTCTTATATCATTGACATTTAGGTGGCCTTTGAACCACATTTTTACAAATAATCATGTCAAAATTTAACGCTATGAACTTTCATCATTTATTTTTTCAAAACATGTACATAAACACATACGAGCATCACGACCTACAAGGCCTGTGCATGAACCCTGGATGAAAAGGATACTTTTTTAAATGACAGAAGTTTGATTCTTCACCGTCACTTGAAGGTTCAAAAATATAAAAAAAATAAGAACATTTGTTTTTTGGAACTTCAAGAGACTGTGGAGTCATAATCATAGACTAGTAAAATACATGTACATGTCTATGCGTAGATGCGATGCTCACCTGTAGGCTATGCCTAGTCCATATTACATGTAGTGTCTGTCCTTACATTTACGGCTTCTGATTACTCCTGTTATCTTCAAATACTTAAGTGATTGTTGTTTAACGCCAACTCAGCAATTTTTCAGCTATGTCATAGTAAAACAAACTAATGATATCAAATTACTTTAACTATGTATAATAAATGACAAATTAATTAATCAATATTAATGGTTGTGATACCACCCCGTGTAAAAAAAAAGTTAAGGAACCATAATTGAACTAGGGTTACTGTTTGCCAAAACAGACCATGCCATTGATAACATAGAATTTGATCAAATCAGTAGCTTATTATTTGATAGCCGAACAACACAATTGTTTTCTTGAATATCATCATAAAATATTAGGGACACGTCTGATGTATTTAATCACACTTGTTTATAACCTCCATGTGTTTTCTTCCATTTTTTGGTTTGTTTATAAACATCTTAAGATAACAGACAGTATATATTATGTAACACTATTATATATATATATATATATATATAATCGAGTAGTGGTTTATGCGTGTTATATTTAAACTGTTATCAAGTACACTTTCTTTTAGAGTCCATATCTTCAACACACGTAAGTTTTAAAGTAAACAAATAAGATAATAAAATACGTTGAATGATGACAAATAACTATGTACTATTGCATAAATAGAACAACACAGCATGGAAGTCGAGACAAACAACATTATCACTAATATAACATGTGGAACAGGAACTGCTTATCCTTCCGGAGCACATGAGTCCCCCCCCAGTTTTAGTGGGGTTCGTTTTACTCAATCTTTAGTTTTATGCGTATGTTTTGTAGATCGTTGTTTATCTTTTTGTACTTTTTCTTTTGGCCATTGTGTTGTCTGTTCTTCTTCGATATACGGATTCTGATTGCCCCTTTGGTATCTTCAAACCCTTCTTACATAGGACAAGCG
>MJUT01035632.1:113085-127651 GCA_002080005.1 Gigantidas platifrons
CTGCTCCATTACGATGAACTATGGTGCCCCGGTACACTCTCTGCTCCATTACGATGAACTATGATGCCCCGGTACACTCTCTGCTCCATTACGATGAACTATGGTGCCTCGGAACACTTCCTGCTCCATTAGTTGTACCCATCGTGATACTCTTATTGCAATTCTATTGAAAAGGCGGTTTGAATGAGGACAACATTGTGAATACGACATTCCTAACCAACCCGTCGTAATTTTTGAAACTGATATTCCGATAGGGTAAACCAACTCATGATGACGACAGTAAACTATTTAATCTAGTAGGATAGAATGGAAGCACAATAAGTACCCATTGTAGTACCAACAGCCTGTCGAAGAAAACACGGGCTTAGCTCACAACAAATATGTTGTCAATAAAGAAATCCAGGATTGTGTAAATGTCGATCAGTGTACCTTCTGTTAATATCAAGAGTTTCTAAAAACGGGAAACTAGATTTAATGGATCACAAAACATATTTAAAATTTTTGAGGATACAAATCAGATTCACAGCATTTCCCAAAATAGTTAGTGACACAGAATTCGAATGGTAGAATTTGGGAAGACGGAAAGATGCCAGGTGTAACCATTTTGTTCCGGTATAGAAAACAAAAAAAAAGCAAAATACAAACAAACAAACAAACAACAACACAACAAAATGTACAGAACTTGCCGTAAGTAAATTGGAAAGATCGAGACGATCGTTCTATATTCTGTAGCCTGCCAACGGGCCTAAAGAACGGTCGCTCCTTTATATCTACCACGTTTATGTTATGCAATAGAAACGTAGCCCGATCTAAGGGAATGGCCATGTTATAACTTTGCAGTGTGGAAGTAATTTTTTTTAAATAAAAAACACATTTGTTTCTCCATTCTTTGTAGAAAAAATAAATTAGCCTTAAAGATGAATACACATTGTTAATGTGTCCCTGTATTTTTCAACGAAAAATTAAAAATTCTATAAGAACGGAATAATCCGATTTTTGTTCCACATAAAAAGATAATTGGGTCGGGAAAAACTCCTGAAAGTTAAATGAACGGTCCCTTAATAGGAAGCACTCGTGCACATGCTATTCCCAGTGTGAGCTGTGGATTTTGTACAACACAACCACTCCCATTCCGGTGGATCTGAGAAATGACTACAACCTGGTCCTATTTCTGTGATTTTGGGTTCCCTCGAGGATGCCGAGTGATGGCATGCAAATCAATAAAAACAGTTGCCCTTTTATATACAGGTTCAAATTATATAAGATATTCATTAAATGGAGAAAATGAAACTGCACTTTATAGACAGTGATTTGTTAATTACTTGTGGTTTTTAAGACATGATTCTCTTATCATTCTATTGTTTTAAAATATGCATGAAAAAGAGTTCAAGAAAAGTAGTTACATGTAATAAACTTTAATTTATGAGTCACAACAAATCTGTAATATGTCACTATGTACTTGTTTGTCAAAATTTATTTCATAAATTACATTTTTATGGAATATAATAAAAGTATAGTAATGATTCAGACATTATGATTTATTATTTAAAATAAATACAAGAATAAAGCAGCATGCATTTCCATATTGTTACCTGCAAACTTGTTACTGCTCTTTACAGTTCTTAAAAAAATATAATTAGTAATAAAACTAAGGATCTCCTTCCTCGGGCATAGGTCGTGCCCTCTAAGGATCTCCTTCCTCTGGCATAGGCCGTACCCTCTAAGGATCTTCTTCCTCTGGCATAGGTCGTGCCCTCTAAGGACCTCCTTCCTCGGGCATAGGTCGTGCCCTCTAAAGATCTTCTTTCTCTGGCATAGGTCAGGCCCTCTAAGGATCTCCTTCCTCGGGCATAGGTCATGCCCTCTAAGGATCTCCTTCCTCTGGCATAGGTCATGCCCTCTAAGGATCTCCTTCCTCTGGCATAGGTCGTACCCTCTAAGGATCTTCTTCCTCTGGCATAGGTCGTGCCCTCTAAGTATCTCCTTCCTCGGGCATAGGTCGTACCCTCTAAGGATCTTCTTCCTCTGGCATAGGTCGTGCCCTCTAAGGATCTTCTTCCTCTGGCATAGGTCGTGCCCTCTAAGGATCTCCTTCCTCGGGCATAGGTCGTGCCCTCTAAGGATCTCCTTCCTCGAGCATAGGTCGTACCCTCTAAGGATCTCCTTCCTCGGGCATATGTGGTTCCTTCTAAGGATCTCCTTCCTTGGGCATAGGTCGTGCCCTATAAGGATCTCCTTCCTTGGGCATAGGTCGTGCCCTCTAAAGATCTTCTTTCTCTGGCATAGGTCAGGCCCTCTAAGGATCTCCTTCCTCGGGCATAGGTCATGCCCCCTAAGGATCTCCTTCCTCTGGCATAGGTCGTACCCTCTAAGGATCTTCTTCCTCTGGCATAGGTCGTGCCCTCTAAGGATCTCCTTCCTCTGGCATAGGTCGTGCCCTCTAAGGATCTCCTTCCTCAGGCATAGGTCGTACCCTCTAAGGATCTCCTTCCTCGGGCATAGGTCGTGCCCTCTAAGGATCTTCTTCCTCTGGCATAGGTCGTGCCCTCTAAGGATCTCCTTCCACGGGCATAGGTCATGCCCTCTAAGGATCTCCTTCCTCTGGCATAGGTCGTGCCCTCTAAGGATCTCCTTCCTCGGGCATAGGTCGTACCCTCTAAGGATCTTCTTCCTCTGGCATAGGTCGTGCCCTCTAATGATCTCCTTCCTCGGGCATAGGTCATGCCCTCTAAGGATCTCCTTCCTCGGGCATAGGTCGTGCCCTCTGAGGATCTCCTTCCTCTGGCATAGGTCATGCCCTCTAAGGATCTTCTTCCTCTGGCATAGGTCGTGCCCTCTAAGGATCTCCTTCCTCTGGCATAGGTCGTACCCTCTAAGGATCTCCTTCCTCGGGCATAGGTCATGCCCTCTAAGGATCTCCTTCCTCTGGCATAGGTCGTACCCTCTAAGGATCTTCTTCCTCTGGCATAGGTCGTGCCCTCTAAGGATCTCCTTCCTCGAGCATAGGTCGTGCCCTCCAAGGATCTCCTTCCTCGGACATAGGTCGTGCCCTCTAAGGATCTCCTTCTCGGACATAGGTCGTTCCCCCTAAGGATCTCCTTCCTCTGGCATAGGTCGTGCCCTCTAAGGATCTCCTTCCTCGGGCATAGGTCGTGCCCTCTGAGGATCTCCTTCCTCGGGCATAGGTCGTGCCCTCTGAGGATCTCCTTCCTCGGGCATAGGTCGTGCCCTCTAAATTTAATATCTACGATTTTATTATTCTCATTCGTGCATAGAGCTGACATTACATTTAAAAACGAATATAAATATAAACGCAATGAACAAAAGCCACCTCTCAATTAAATTAACTGAACAAAAATAGCATATCGTGTTGAAAATCCAGTCCTGCATAGGGATAGGCAAATAAATGTGACAGGACTAAACACGCACGCACGCACGCACGCACACACGCACACACGCACACACACACACACACATATAAGCACTACGCAGAAAATCAAGACCGAACAACACGAATCGTACAGGTAACAAAGGTGTGAACAAGCAAATATAAAATAGTACTAAGCAGAAAACTAACGACGAAACAACACGAACCGCACAGATAAACGAGTGGTGTACAAGCAATGTAAAACATGAGCAGATTCGCTTCAGCTCTAAAAAAAAAAAACACCAATGCACTAGCATAAAAATGAATGGACAAACATACTGGTGTACAACATAATTGCTTTTCAATTGTATCAGCAACATGACGAGTTTAATTATTGGAGGATCAATTTGCTTACAATTCAGGGGCACATGATTCGATCCCTGTTAATTTTCTTCTGTGTGGATTTTGTAGACCATTGTTTGTCCTTTTGTACTTTTTTTATCATTGTATTGTCTGTCCTTCGATTTACTGGTAGCCTCATACTTTCATGATTTTACACTTAGCAACAACGATTCGGCTAATGCTTTTTCCCACATTTCTTTTTTCAGATTAACCGACGACAATGACATCATCAGATATAAAGCGAGTAGCAGTAATCGGAGCAGGATTAACAGGCATATCTACGTTACGACGACTTTCTGAAAATAAGAATTTTCAACTGACCTGCTTTGAGAAAAATTATGTGGCTATACACCGATCAGATGGTGGAAGATGACTACGGCCGCCCAATACATACTGGTGTTTATAACTACCTGAGGTAGGTTGGTGAAACTAAATACCACATTCCTCCTCTAAAGTGTGTCCTCTTTTAATGTTGTGTGTTGGTCTCCAAACAATTACCTCACGATGAGCACAAATATTGAGACTAACGATCTCAGATCTCTGGAACATAATACGAGACTAGCATTTTGTTCAGTGAGATATGTTTGTGTTGTGGTCTATGCTGACATTCATTGTGATTTCCGTGTACTTCCGTTATTCTAAAGGTCCTCAGGTGAAAAAGCATATGGACCATCTCAATGAACTAAGGTAATCACGAAAACAGACAAGTGTTCTCCATGGATACCTCGAATTAAACTTTAGTTATTTGCTTTAGTTTAATATATCCCGGACAACTTTCACTATTTAACAGCAATATAAAAAATGGCATTTATTTGTAAGTAATCAGCACTAGCTGTGATGGCGGATAATATTCTAAAGTAGTATAAAGTAAAATAATTACATGCAATGCATAATATCAGATGGAATGCTTAATAAAAGAGGTTGTTCTTTTAATGTGTGTCTTAACGTAATTTCGTTTAGTGTATCGTGTTCATTTACCTCCGTGTCCCTTCTTACTAATTGAAAACAAATACATATTTTGCCCAACCAATTCCACATTATACGATTATTTTGTTTACCAAATGCAGGACAAATATTCCAAAACAGCTGATGGAAATTGAAGGTTTTCCACTTGACGACTATCCATCATTTCCTGATCACAGACATATCCTACAATACCTTAAAAATGTGGTAGACCATTGTGGAATCAGGAAATATATACAGGTATTTATATCGCCAGGTTTGTTTAAATTACGCTTTTCTACCCCAAGCTGTTTGTAGGAGAGCTGGTGTCTTATTTATGTCATTTGTGGGTTTTTTGCGTATTGTGGCCTCCAGCACGTCTTAACGATGTGAGTAACATGGCGGGTGTCTTGTAAGAAGCAGGAACGTCTTCCCCTTCAAGACCACATTGGTTCATTTCCTGGATTGTGTTGGGGTCCTTGTTGCTTATCTTATTAGCTTTCATTGTCGTTTTTTAAATTGTTTTTCTTCGTTATGTGTCTTGCGTACGTAAATTCAATTGTCTCTCGATTGTCCATTGTTGATTGCCCCTTCCGTTTTCTCTAACTTGTATTTGTTGTTATTTAAGGCCAACTCAGAGGTATATAAACTATATTTATTACGAAACCAATTTTGAAAACAACAAATAAACGTAAAGAATAGACAATCAACATTGTTAGATATGTACAATTCAGAGACATTTCTAACATTAAGTACAAGACAAACAGAACGACAAACGAAACAACAAAATACACAACACAGAAAACTTAAGAGAAAAGCAACACGAACCCCACGGAATAAAAACAGAACGAGGAGTAATCAGTTCCCGATAAAGCCATATGTTTATAGTCATGTTTTACTTTAAGCCATTCTATATCAGCAATGCAGGGCCGTCGTGGTCGTGATTGCATGGTTTGTATATTTACCACTTCTTGTACAATCAGTGCATGTCACCACTAAAGTTGTGATTTCAAACCCCTTCCTGGTGAGATGCTCTAGATAGAACATTATGCGATAAAGTTTGTCGGCGTCTTGTGACAAGACGGTGGTTTTCTCCGTGTATTCCGGTTTTATCCACCAATAAAACTGACCTCCACGATATAACTGAAATATTGTTGAAATTGGCGTTAAACACCATAAACCAAACCAAACCTATCAATAATGACTATTTTCTTTTAATTAAATTGCGTAATTGTACCTTGAATATTAATTAAATTATATTAGCATACACATTTTGTCTTCACGTAGTTTAATGTTGCCGTCCATGGTGTAAAACCCATCAACGCATGTGCGAGAGATACGAAGTGGCTTGTTACGTACGGAGATAGCCGAAAGACTTCAGATAGCAATACGGAACAGTTTGATTCAATCGTTGTCTGTAGCGGGTAAGATCATGTGTGTTTGTTATGAAGATTAATACATATTATATAATATGAATAATGTCCAAGATTATGACTCGCCATTCTTAAGAACGGCTTCCTCATGCTTATTAGGGATAACTCGCATGCTTGGTTACATCGAAGTAAACGAAATGTTTCCTCGACGCCGTCACAAATCATGTCAAACTGTAGGTCAATCAACGATTTGTTGTGTACTCATTTGTATCTACAGTTTGCGAAGCTGCATCTAGTCTACTAATTCTTTCTAAGGTCTACTAAATTGCATTTAGGGCTTACTAAATAATATCCCTACTCTACTAACTTTTAACCGCAGTCTCCTAAACTGTATCTACAGTTTACTAAATAAGGGTAATAACAAAATTACCGAACACCGAGCAATCTACCACAGGGAAAGGCAAAACTCATAAGTCAACAAACAGACAAAATCAGTCAACAACTGGAAAACTGGGAAAACCGCAATGGCCCTGACTTGGTACAGAACTTTCCAAATAAATTGTGTGTTGAATCAGATTTTACGGCGCCACATTTCATGAATAATAACGATTAGTTGACATGTTAATATTTTATATGTAGAAACTGTACAACTCCATATAGTCCGTCAATTGAAGGTGAGGAAGTTTTCCAGGGTTTGGTAATTCACAGTATTAGGTATAGACATCCATAATTGTTTGCTGGCCAAACTGTTGCATTACTTGGGGCTCATTACTCGGGAATTGATATTGCGTTTGATCTTTCAAAGCATGCCAAGAAGGTAAGAAAACATATGCTTAAACAATTGTATGTATAGTATTTACTTTTTCATACCTTTAATCAAGACACAAGTTTATATGATTTCAAACGTTTTAAGCGTTTTAGGTTTCCAGCCATTTTGCATTCACAATGTTGACGACATAGATTTGATCAAATCTATACTCTAGAGGGAGTGTGTAGTGAACCGGTTTAACTCCGTCATAATCTACGACCTGGATTTCCAACATCATATGTAGTGGTCTGTTTTGTGTTTGAGGTCAGAGGTAGTTGTTCATTTTGTTGATATAGGTGGGATTGTTGACCGGGACTATTTAACGTTTTTCAAAATCTAGTCTGTGTATATTCATTTGTACATTATGTATGTGTATGAGTTTGTTATAGATTGCTGCATATTTACGACATATCACACAAAAGGTGAGAGTCAATTGAGAAATAAAAATAAACCTGACGTTTTAGCAATCAATCAATATATATTATATACAAATGTAGCTCATATTGATGTTATTTTTTATATTTAATGGCTTTCCACATCTCATGATGGGTAACATGTATGTAATAATTCAGCATTATATTTGATAACATAATTTGTTAATAAAAATGGGGGAAATTAATATATTCTTATCTTTTGCATGTTTTAATTGTATTTCGATATGATGACATTAAATACCTGTATAATTTCTACGATTGACGTCAAATGCGGAAATACAAATACATTTCATGGAAAAATGTTTTTTTATCTTTTTTTCACCTGTGTGTAAAACGTCTAAATATTTTGTCTTTTTATACAAAACAAAAACCGATTAATTTTCAACTAAATGTTATGCTCTTACATTTATACATTAAAGTAGTTAAAATGAAAAAAAAAAACCTATTATAATAGACTTTTTGCACATTCCCGATTTGATTCTGAAATTATACGTTTTTATACAATTCTTAGCATGAGTTATCTCCATTATGTCTGGAAAAATGGAGGAACGATTAATTTGAGCACAATTTTCTCCTATTTTGTATATATTTGATCCTTTTAAAAGATAATTTTATACCAATAGAAAATTGACAAGTGTATAAATTAAGGGGGCACCATACACTACAGGTAGATAACTCTTTAAAATCAGTTGAACGTTTTGATCATATTATGCTTGTATGCAGATTTCAAGCATCTCGGTGATCAAAACCACAGAGAGAAAAGCTGCTGTGTGTCTAGTGAATTCATAGCTCCGAGTCTGTTGATTGGAATTTGTTAAAATTTTGATATTTATTACAGTAGATGTATTCAAACTCACTGCCAAAAAAAAAAAAAAATTAAACAAGCAGATACAATTTTACCTGAAGTGTATGGTACCACCTTAACATGAGTTATTTCCCTGATGATGACCAAAATGGAATCACGATCAATGGAAGGCATGACGAATTTGAGCAGAATTTTCTTCTATTTTGTATATATTTGAACCTTTTAAAAGATAATTTTATGCTAATAGAAAATTGACAAGTTATTACAACCTTAGCATCTTGAACAGGTTATGGCAAAACAATTATGTTATTTTCATTGAACTTTGCATGAAACGGGAACCTTTTGTCTGCCTAGAATGACAAAAACTATTGTAGAACGTATAATTTTAGAATCAAGGTCGGAAAGATGCAAATGATCTGTACGATTGTAGATGACATATAATTTAACTTTTCCTCAATGTCATTAATGTATTTCTTCTGTTGAATTGCTAGCTATTTACTAACAACCAGTTTCTCTTTCTGAATTAATTTTTTTCATGTTTACCTTTGCCACAGAAATACAAAGTTAGACACGCGCTTGCCAGACAATATTATTCAAAAGACTTCCGGTTTCCAGAGATTTACAAAATCTTCTATTATCCTTACAAATGGAGAAGATCTCCCCATTGATACAGCGATTTACTGCACTGGGTATAAATATAATTTCCCATTCATACCGGAAGGTTTATTAGAAGTTGGTTCTAACAATCTGGTCAGCAATCTTTACAAGTTCACCATTCCTGCTCCGTACATATATATATATATATGAGTAACATGACAGCTGTCGTATTAGAAGCAGAAACTGCTTAAACTTTGTGGATACCTTGGTTCACCCTCAATTTGTTGGGTTCCGTGTTGCTCATCTATTTAGTTTTTCTAGGTCGTGTTGCATTTTGGATTTGTGGTTGTGTTTGTCTTCGTCTAGTGTGCCTACTGTTGTCAGTGTGTCTGGGTTGTCCATTCGTGATTGTCTCTTCGGTTTTCTTAAAGGTTTATATTACACGAATATGTGTTATTCTGTTTAAATAAAGCAAACTGTTATTATTATTATAATTCATGTTATTATCATTTTCATATCCCTTAAGTGCTTTCCATATTTTCAATGGCGATTAAATAATCCTCTGATTTTTACAAGAGTCAACTATCTACAAATTATCAGAAAATTATACTCAAATTGGTTGTCATTTCCATTCATCTTGCTAGACTGTGTACCATTTTGCCTGGCAAAAGGTATAAAAACGTATTATTCGAATCAGGAATGTTCAAAGGGTCTGTTATTAGTGTTTGATGATGACGATCGATGGCTAAATCCACGGCAGCGTAAAGGCAAGCACTGCAAAATTCAAGCAATCATTTCTTTCCCTTAGCACATATCTTTAATGAGAACGAACTAACATTGATTAAGAATAACGTGTTTCGGTATGCTCGAATGAAGACATCAGACAAATCCACAGTCCAAAATATAGTCCATGAAATATGCTCTGTTGGATAAACATATGCTATAAATACATCAAATAATATACAATTAAGTGCTTAATTTTGTTCCAGCAATGTTTCATAATCCAAGTTATTTAAGTAAAGTTTGAAGATATCAAAAGGGTAATCAGATGCTGAAAATCGAAGTAGGAAAGACAATGCAATGGTTAAAGGAAACAAAAACAAGATCAAACAATGATACAAAAGTCTACAAGGAAAAATGAAGATTGAGCGACCATTGATGTGGTATTAGTAATGAAAATCATTGGAAAATACTATTTTTTTTCATTGTACGATATCGTTCTGAAGGCTTGCTAATTATTGAACCCACATCTTGTAGGGTTTAATTAGCAATTCTCCTTTTATGCACTTCATGTTGAAATGATAACAAACAATACGTACTCGTGTAATAAACGGTGAGGCGCAAACGGTTTAAACCCGTCGCATATTGTGCCTGTCTAAAGCCTAGACCTGCATTTTCCCATGTGATATAAGTTCTAATAAACTTGTTTCCCGTAATAAANATAAATGTAATAATACTCACCTTTCGTCTTTTTTCTCCCAAATGAGTGTTGACTGCGCATGTATAGAACTGGTTCCCCGTCTTCTGTGTACATGACTACTGGTTTCCTTGATGAACCTGTTGAATTATATCCATGCGATTTCGATATGTTGTAGCGAGGTGACCTTGACATATACTTTGACCTTGGAGAACTATTTTGCCTAGGACTTGGCACAATTTGATATAAGTCAGTGGTCAGATAATTGCGAGGACTTTCATTTGGGTTAATATATTGTGTACGCTTTACACTGTTAACTACCATCTGTTGTTTATTGTCATTATGCATTACGATTAATTGTTGTTGATTAAACTTTCTCATTTGTTGTTCCCTCAGCGACTTATCCCGTAGAATACGTCTACGATCTCTCAGTAAGCCTGTTAACATACTATCGCTTGAATGTCTCTCAAGGAGGGTGCTATGTTGTTTTCCAGTGCCTTCTGGATATATACTAACAGATGGTTGATATGTTTGTAATTCACTATCTGCTATATTCTGGCGCTTCGAATTTTTCCTCGGAATATACTTTTGTCCGTACTTTGAAGTCGAAGATTGGCGCCTAACATATGTTCTTACAACTCCATCAGATTCTGACCTTCTTATATTGGCAGCCTTCTTTGTGTTATTTTCCGAGACGACTTGATCAATTCCCTCCACACTGCTGTTGAGTTTATTTTCATTTCCCTCCGATATTACAAATTGTTGTTGAAAATGACTACTTTTGCCAGTAGAAGGTTTGTCTGGAAGTGAAGTATCATTTTGAGCTGCTCTACTTGTATCAACAAAACCTTTTTCTATTGCGAAATCGAATTGGTCTTTCATTGGAGATCCTGGATGATACGCGATATGTGTTCCCTTCTGCACAACACTGCAATGTAATGTATAATTACCTTAGAAACAGTATTAAAAGTTCAAAACTGTTCGCTTTAACAATAGGTCATGGGTACTCTCAGAAAATGCCATGCTATATACAACTGGACTTGTATGCACTAATATTACATCCAGTAATAACAATATATAGTAAAGGGTTAGGCTTATGGTGTTTAACACCACTTTTAGCAATCATTCAGCTAAATCATGGAGGTCACGTTTATTGGTGGGAAAACCGTAGCACAAAGAGGAAACCACCAATCTGATGCAAGTCACTGACAAACGTCATCNAAATACACTCTTTGTCTGTAGGGCGGGACTTAAATGAGTGTCTGGTACGTACAAAGCTAGTAACTTAAAACTATTCATCATCGGTAAAAAGTAATTAGCAGTAGTCTTTGGTAGACCATTTAAAGACAAAATATTGTTGGATCCTTTACAAAACAACCCCTTTTTCCAGCGCAAATCTATTTTATTTTACCCAGAGTCTCGTGACCTCTGTCAACTTGTTCTCGTCTTGAATATAACTAAGTATCTTCCCACGTAACATTGACACACAATCAATCAATATTGCCACTACTTGAGAATGAACTGCTTATCCTTTTGCAGAACCTAAGTTCACCACAGATGTTTCGTGGGATTCCTGTCGCTTAATTTTTAGTTTTTTGCGTAGTGTTTTGTACATACTTTTTTGTTCGTTTGTTCTTTTTTCTTTTGTCGATTGCATTATCTGTCCTTATTCGATTTACTGCTTCTGATTACTCCTTTATTATCTTCAAATCTGTCTTATATGTTCTACCCTCAAAGCACCTATTGTCTACATTTCGTAAAGGCTGTTATTTATAGTCTGCAAACTTTTAACGTATCCATTTCGTCGTCTCTCCGTTACTTCACGGATGGTGTTATCTGTGGTATCCAATTATTATAGTGGGGTTCGTGTTACTCGAACTTTAGTTTTTGATGTATGTTTTGATGATCATTGTTTGTCCTTTTGTCCTTTTTCTTTTGGTCATTGTGTTGTTTGTTCTTCTGCAATTTACAGATTCTGATTACCTCCCTTTGGTATCTTCTAACTCTTCTTATAGACTTTGATGCAGAATCCATAAGTTAATCTTATCGTATATGATTAAATATTTCCTACTTGTCGAATCATGTCCAATTTGCTCGTCACATAAAGCTACCATTGGCTTCTACATTTTGTATTTATTATGTTATTTTCCAAATTTATTCCAGAAAGAAATACTAATTGGAAGATAAACATAGAGTTTGGGGGTTACAGTTATTGTGCTTAACGTCACTTTCAACAATATTTCAGCTATATCGCGACAGTACGTTTCATTGGTGGAAGAATCCGGAGTACCGAGAGAAAACCACCGACCTACCGAATGTCACTGACATAACTTTCTGACATACTTTTTTTATCGAGTACACCTCACCTGAGGGGGATTCGAATTCAAACCGTTGGTGGTGACAGGCACTAATTGCATCAATAGTTGTAAATCCAACTACCATACATTCACGAACCGTATGATAAATATAAATGTAATAATACTCACCTTTCGTCTTTTTTCTCCCAAATGAGTGTTGACTGCGCATGTATAGAACTGGTTCCCCGTCTTCTGTGTACATGACTACTGGTTTCCTTGAAGAACCTGTTGAATTATATCCATGCGATNAATCAAACTAATGATTATGAAATTGGTGTTTGATGCTTCTCCGCTCAGTAAGTAGACATGAGAAGTCAAATACTGATTGGTTCGGAATCGAGTGTGTCGGACTGGACGGACATATCTACCCGAGGAATGTTGTTATAAAGATCAAATTGTGAGTGCTGATCTTATACAATGCGGACATTATTGTTATCATATTATCAAACTATGACTTCCTCACGCAATGGTATAGCTGAAAAAAAGCATATGGCGTTAAGCAACACCCACGCACTTACTCACACACTCACTCAATTTTAAACAATGTTAGAGCTAACATTTGTCAGAAAGATTAAATCATCATTTTATATGTGCCTAAAATAAGAAAGAAAAAGAGCTGGAGGTTTTTACTCTGTCTCAATGACATTGAAATATTTGTTAGATTAAAGGTAAACAATTACAATCTGTTAATCATTTAGTAACAAATGAATGGAATAAAATATCAAAATAATTGGAATAAAAACAAATAGAAAGCAGGCCCTCTCCTCGCCCATGTCTTTATCACTGGATTTGTAGCTAGTCCAACACGGCGTGTGTCACTAGTAGAACAGGAAACTACGTATCCTTTCTAAGCACCGGAGTTCACCCCATGCTTTAAGAGTGGTACCTGTCGCTACATTTATAGTGTTCTGTGTAGTATTGTGTCGACTACTTTGTCCTTTTGTCCGTTTCCTTTTGGCCATTGTATTTTCCGTGTCCGAATTACGGCTTCTGATTAACCCTTTTGTATCTTCATACCTGTATTAGCATGCACATTTACCAACACTCTGAATATTGGAATCAAATTACAGTATTCGTTGATAAAAAGACAACAAGCGGCTATGTAAAACATTAAATAACACATCAATGGCTAAGAATAAGAAAATGGTTAAATGTTTATATTTTATATTTTATTAAAACTATACATAGAGCTACAAACCTCATATTTGAGTAGACTTTCACCATTTTTACGTTTGAAGATGAATAAAGTTATCAGCAGTGCTATGACCAGAAGACACATGGTTCCTAGAATCACGATTACAGGAATAACCCATCTGTCTGAATAGTAAAGAAAACAAAGCATAACGTTAACTGTCATCAAAGCTAGGACCAGAAGACACATGGTTCCTAGAATCACGATTACAGGAATAGCCCATCTGTCTGAATAGTAAAGAAAACAAAGCATAACGTTAACTGTCATCAAAGCTAGGACCAGAAGACACATGGTTCCTATAATCACGATTACAGGAATAACCCATCTGTCTAAATAGTGAAGAAAACAAAGCATAACGTTAACTGTCATGAAAGCTAGGACCAGAAAACACATGGTTCCTATAATCACGATTACAGGAATAACCCATGTTTCTGAATAGTGAAGAAAACAAAGCATAACGTTAACTGTCATGAAAGCTAGGACCAGAAGACACATGGTTCCTATAATCACGATTACAGGAATAACCCATCTGTATGAATAGTAAAGAAAACAAAGCATAACGTTAACTGTCATCAAAGCTAGGACCAGAAGACACATGACAGGAATAACCCATCTGTCTGAATAGTGAAGAAAACAAAGCATAACGTTAACTGTCATCAAAGCTAGGATCAGAAGACACATGGTTCCTATAATCACGATTACAGGAATAACCCATGTTTCTGAATAGTGAAGAAAACAAAGCATAACGTTAACTGTCATCAAAGCTAGGACCAGAAGACACATGGTTCCTATAATCACGATTACAGGAATAACCCATCTGTCTGAATAGTAAAGAAAACAAAGCATAACGTTAACTGTCATCAAAGCTAGGA
>MJUT01035632.1:135373-157970 GCA_002080005.1 Gigantidas platifrons
AGAAAATATGTCGCCAAATGTCATTCATTGTTAAATTTTGTGTCAAACAGCACCAGTTTCATGTATTTCAGACATTTTTACATAGACTCTTAAGGCCAAATAAGGGTTCGTCTCCTCGGATTTTCATTTAGTTCAGGAACCTCGAATATTTAATTGTTTTCATTAATTTTTATTTCATTTAATTCAGCTTGATTCAATGTATCATTTTCAAGTTCAGAAAATGACATACATGCTATTAGGAATAATATCGTCTATAGATCATATGAAAATTGCAGACGTCCCGGCGTCGCCATCTTAGATATGCATCATTTCTGGCTATGACGAGCAGATCAAATTTTACCTGAAGTGCATGGTACCATCTTGAAAGACAATATCCTCGGAATATTATTTTAAGTGACAATTCATGTTTCAGTACTGTAAGCAAATTACGACATGTATTACCAATCAATGATGTTAGATACATATAAAGGCATCACTACACAATACGTGGAGCCAATTCTCAGATAACATACAAGGCAAGCATACATTGATAGTTGCTGCTAAAGCAATCTGTAATTATAGATAGTAGTACCAGGGATATCTGTTGTTATCTCTTCCTGACAAAATCCACAGCACAGCTTTAGAATTGTAGGCGAGTAACAATCCCTGGCAATCATTCCGGAACAGTCCATAAAATCTCTAAATTTACATTCTGTAAGAATATGAAAGAAAATTATAATCTTTATCTCCATTAATTATTTAAGAGGAAATCGCCGAAAACTAATTACGAAGTTAAAAATTGCAATTTTCATTCCAATGTGTCTTCCAATATGGCCATGATATAGCTGAAATATTGTTGAAAGTGGCGTTAAACACCAAAAATAAAATCCAATATGTCTTTATATTTTACTGTCTACGTACGTTTGTCAGTGATTTGCGACAGGTATGTGATTATCTCAGGGTACCATTGCTCTCTCTCCCTACTGTATATTTTTTTGCGAAGTAAATGATCACAAATGGAGAACAAAATGTTAGCTCACAAACTCCTTACTAGATGTCATTAGGTATTAATACGACACTAAACGTAAAATAAAGACAAAACAAGCTTCTAATTGTATTCCAATTAATAAGACTGTCATTAAGAGGCAATCACGAATGAGCAACCCAGAGACAGAGGCAACATTTGGCACAGTACACACATAAAACACACATAACAAAACAGCAATGCAACACGGAAAGCTAAAACAACAACACGAACCCCACTCCCCCCCCCTCCTCCAAAAAAAACATGAAAAACAAATTAAAAAAAAAGGGTTGAAGTTTGCGAAAGAAAAGCAGTTTCTATTTATTAAGACATTCCTGTAGTGTATTTATGGATTCAAAACAACATACCTGTATCGTTTGTCTTATACTTAGAACAAGACTGACAGCACGTGTTGTAAACATCCTCCTCGTAACACTGCCATGGCTGACTTGTGATGAACGCTGCACATGTCTGACCATTAATAACGGTCGACGGAGTATCACCAAACATGCAACTTTCTGAAGAAAAAATATAATTTCACATCATATCTGTTAATTTTATTCATCCTGCAATTGCATGAATTTGAGTAGTAATTACGGGGGTCCAGTAAATTTCAGTGTCATTTACCCATTGACTGAAAAAAGCGTTTCTGGTATCTGATTCATGAAGAGTGACTGTAAGAAACGGTAGCAGTATAAGGGAATATTTCACACAGGACAGCATCTAAAATGATTAGAACGACTATTTGTTTCAGCTATTTTCAGCTCGCTATTCTCCCTGGTTCTAAAGCTCGTACAAATAAATAATATATTCCAACAATATACGCATATCGTATGTGTATTCAGATCATATTGTCCAGCATGGGTATTGTTGATCTATCACTAAAATACTACTATTCTGTCAGTAACTGACAGAGGTAAACATATGTAGTAAATATGTCCGAGTTATGATTTTTAGTCAAAATAAAACAAGCGGATTTTCCCATTTTGACGAAGCAACGCCTCCATTTCTTTTTTCGACACTAATTTCTTAAATGTTTCCTGCGTTCTCGTGTAGACTTCTTTGATTCAGCGTTCTATTAAATAAACTTGTGTCACTCTTCACAATAATTCAAGAAGAAAAACCTTAAAGGCTAAATGTTACAATTCAGCAAAAGTTACGAGACAGAAAATACCTAGAATTATTTTTAGCAAAGTCGTAGACAATCGTGTTTTAAGCATTAGCTACATATTAGTAACTCACCAATGGTTGATGGAGCAGACAGATCATATATACAGGAATAGCCAGCACACCACTGAAAAACAAGATAAATTGTCTTCATCTAAACTTATCTAACCCCGCCACTTTTACTGCTGTGCCTCTACCAAAGCAGGATAGTAACCGATCATGTATGTTTGTTAGTTTGGCCTCTTTCTCAAGATTTTCGATTAGATTTCAGAACTGTTCCGACAGTGTGGTATTTAAAAAACACTCTATGAACATATATTTGTTGTGAACACCTATTCATATATTGACCAATCAGATAACTGTAAATATTTGTGATACAACGGTTGGCTGTATTGTCCTTAAATCCATTATTTTGACTGAATAACTGAATACATTCATTGAATCTGCTATTGTACTGTTTAGGGTCTTAGGTTTAATTGTTCCCAAAACTTTAAACTGTTTGGTTTTCCAATCTTTCGATTGTGAGCGTACCTGATGAAGGTGATTCCAGAAACGCGTCGTGCGTATTAAGTATGGCATACATGAGTAATGGTCTTTAACCAACATGTTCTACCTTCCTGGCTAGTAGTAAGTTTACTAAGTGCACCCATTGACCCTGCTATTGTGCTATCCATATTTACGCTCTTATTCATTTTTGTGATAGTATGCGGTCTGTTTGAATGGAAGCAAATATGTGCAGGATTTTTATCTGTTGTGTATGCATGTATTGCGTATTGCGCTGGAGACCCCAAATTATCAAGAGATGAGAGTAGAGATCCCATTAACTCGTTAACATCGCCACAAGTTTGTACCCTGCTTCAAGGCAGGAAATGGATTTTCACCGTCATGTGTCCTGGCCCCGATGCCATAAAATGTTTTCTTTGCTGAGCAACTTTTTTTGCTTAAATCTGTGTTCTCAGCAAATCAAATTTGAGTATTTCCTTATTTAAGAATATTCTCAGACTTAAGTAAATTCTCAAGTTTTATGGCGCCGCGGCCAGGTCTTTTTTGAGTTCAGTGAGTTTAAGATGAGAGGTGATTCTTCGTGTGCTTGATATTCCTGGAATTGATGATCTCCACTATTATACTTTGTTTTCGTAATAATAATGTATATTTTTGATTACATGTATGATAAAACATACCTTTTTATTTCCACACGTGGTACCATCAGCCGGTATAATAAGACTAAGACTGGATCCTCCTGTTGAACACCATAACCCCGTACATATGCCCTCAAATGTATTATTATATATTTTCTGGAATTATAATGTAACAGACGCATTTGGCCAATTTAATGTATTACCAGAATAAGTGATGACATATTAAGTAAAGCGTACAATAGTGTTTTTCTCATCATATTGTCAATATACTAATTTCATAAAAAATGATAAATGTATATAATATATTTATTGTGTTTGATTCATTTAGAATACAATATTTTAATACTTATCTCTCTTGTTAAATGTTTTTCCCTTCACATTAAAGAAGATTTTGAAGATACCAAAGGTTTCCTCAGTAATGACCTATATAATAACCTATATCTGGCGAAAAATATATCAGCTTTAAATTGATAATTCGACGATAATTCTCAGTTCTCGAACGCATGAAATATTAAACCTTAAATACTAGAAAAACTCATAGAAGTGACAATTCCTTTTGTTGAATCATTATGCGTTCATCTTGAAAGTTGTAAATGTTTTTTTTTTTCTTGCGGATGCAATTACAATGAAACTTGTCTTAACCATACCTCCTTGGGAACAACTTTAATGTTCGAAATAAACAGGTATTCGGTGTATAGAGGTTACTTTAACACATATTTCCTGCTTAGGGATTTCATCTATTGTTCCGTTTGAAAATTATTTTGGTCCATTCAGAGTTTTACTGTATATACAAATTATGTTTTGTTCTACACCACAAGATGTAACTGATGCAACTATTTATAAAATTTCGCGGATTAGTGCGGACTACGTGTAGGCGATTTTACTCCTGGTTTTTAGTGGGGTTCGTGTTACTCGATCTTTAGATTTATATATATGTTTTGTAGACCGTTGTTTGTCCTTTTGTCTATTTTCCTTTGGACATTGTGTTGTCTGTTCTTCTTCGATATACGGATTCTGATTACCACTTTGGTATCTTCAAACTCTTCAATAAAACTTTCTGAACTCATACCCGGTTAGCATAGGAAGAAGGACCAAAGATCATCTGACACTGTCTGTCTATACCAAACTCTTGACCAATGGGAAGTGATAAGTACGGATATAAGTCTATATGAGACTGTGATGACGTCACAAGCATGCAGTTTGGGCTTTGACTGAAAAGGAGAACAGAACATGGTGTCAAATAATTATTAAATTACATCAACATCAACGTGGACGGTTTCTTCTAAGAGGAATGAACTTCTTGCTTAGTGCGAGAACCTGGCTTCATCTCCGGGATCCTTGCTGCCCGTGTGCTTAGTTTTTTCGGTTGTGGTATTTGTTTCTTTTTTTTTATTAAGTATTAATCACCTCAGCACCAGGGCTCTGAATGCTTATTATGTTAAGATAAATCTGTATTACTCTGTTTACTGAAGAATGGAGACAACAATACAGACATACTTCGTTATTTGAAAGTGACAGTTATCTCCGAAATAAAAGCATCATATTGTTTTCATCCCAAAATGTGCATGGATACCTATTATGAACGCTTAAACATCAATACAAACAAAAGGAACAATCACCTCTTATCTTATATCAAAATACTCAAATTCACTTCCTATTGATTCACTACATACTGTATTCTGCGAAGGTTGTAAAACTATATAAATAATAAACATTCACAATTGTTTGTTGAACCTGAATAAATAAACCGTAAAAATCTAAGACAATTTGTCAATGTAAACTTATTTTTGCAACTAGAAACTGATGGTATTCACACAGTTAAAAAGCAAATCACAAAACTATAAAACAAATGAATTGTTTCTGTTTTCAAAAGACGATTTTATTTTCTTTTGGAGGGGGTTGTATTTCTTCTTTTGGATCCCACCGATAAATAAATACGACATACTATAACAATTAAATGGGTTTTTCATTAACAGTTAATATTAAATAAAACAAATAAAAATAAAAAATGTTTGTTTAAAATCACTTACTTATTTAATTTATCAATAATAGCTTCAATCTCTGTAACAGTACATGAGGAGAATATCCATGGATTTCTAGCTTTGTTACCGATCTGAGCTCCAGTGGTCGAAGCCATGATGTAGGAAGCAGTACTGTTACACTCGTTTTGATCTCCGTCATGCATAGCACCGAGACTGAAAATGACAAATGTAATATTTGAAAAAAGAGGGATATGGCCATAGGGGAGAAATGCGCCTGCTTTTGACGACACCTGAATACTAGCCAAAAATAGAAATTAACCTGTATAGTGTTGGTATAAACATTGTGTAAAAAAACAATATGGGAAAGGAAAATTGAAGCAAGAGCACGCAACGGAAAACATATCAAGAAAAGCTTTGCCCTGACCATTATAGTGTTTGGTCTAGTGTAAAAATAAAATGATTTGCTTTGCTTCAACAGAACTTGCGTTACTGAAAAGAAATCTTAGAAACTGTTTTTTTTTGTCCCCATCAAATCAAGATGCTGGTGGAATTGGTATCTAAACCGAACATCACACACTTGGCCTGCACATTGCACGTTACTTATATGGCCAATAACCTTTTTTTGTACATTTCTAATGGACTTGCGTTATTGACAAGAAATCTGACAAATTGGTATTTTTCAGACACTCTACGAACAAACGGAATAAGTGTTTATGACGCAAATATCACAATAAGAATGTGATTTATGATCATGGTTCCTGTTTATAAATTTCAAATAATTGGTCTTTTAGAATTAAACATATAGAGCGGAAAGTAAAGCGGTATGCACGACTGCATGGGCATGTGCAAAACTTAATATACCCGATAAATAGCGGCGGATGCATAACAAGTTTCAGCGTGGTTTAGGGTCCTAGGTGTTAGATGTAACTTGCATAAGGAATAGGTCAATAAATAACCATGAAAATTGTATGTGACGTCGTGTATAGCCGCAGACAATATGTCATAGCTCCAAAAATGTTATACGACCTCGTACAGACATGTTTCAGCATGAATTATGTCATAACTCCGAGCATGGTATATGGCCTCGGGTATAGTAACGGAAACGATATCATTACTCCAATAGAGAAACACATATACACTAGTATGTTATTTTTGGAATATTTCTGTAATCGGCAAAAACAAAATCACCGATCACCGAATTAAAGATGGCAGCCATATTTTTCTTTGCATGTCCACATAAATATAATGGTTTAATTATATTTCAATAAATACTGTGCTTACGCAATATCAATATACCTGCAATGCATTGGCAAAACCTAGTTATTGACCTTATAATGAAAATAGAATTTATAATGCAAATTTCATTCAAGTTTCCACCTTTGCAAATAGAAAATAAATTGTGCAATATTAGAACATCCATGTATTAAGACATTAAGTCTTTTGTGTATTGCGCAACGGTAGACCAACGGCGTAGATATTAAAACCATATGTATCCAAGATGTACCTGTGGCCTAATTCATGAGCAGCAACTGTCTGTGAAATAAAATTAAAATTCTCTTCAACAATGGACTGACTAAGAGTAGAACAAATTGCACCAACGTAAGCTAATCCTGAAATTATAATGAAAATAAAGTGATATTAAATCCTGATGGTCGGTGTAGCATAATATTCTTGTAAAGAGATGACTATAAGGTTATTTTGGAAAATGTAAACATATATCGTGGAATTTTGATCCAGTTAAATGCCGAATATGCAAGAGTCTGGGAGGACCTTAAATCATACAGTGTGCTGACTTTTGTGTTCTGCAAGCGTATTATGATGTTCTGTTTTTTGCTCTTTTAAATTGTTTTGTTTTCCAGTATTTTGAATTTGAACATACCTTATGACGGTTATAATACAAAAAAATGGGCATGGTGCGCTCTAAATTTTATTAAATCTTCAAAAAGATTCCTTGTAGTGTAATTACTCGATAATTATCTACTCTCCAACCTCGCATCCATCCAACACAACTTTTAAAAAAAAAAATTATTAGTTAGTTAATTACATTATTTACAATATAATTTCTATATGTATTATATTCATGCCCAGAATGATCATTATACTATGTGAATTTATTGTATTAATGGGAGAAGACTTCATAAGATGGCAAAACTTGTGTCCTATCCCATTTGTTAATTTAACAAATAAAATCATCATAAACTAATTAGATGTCCACGTGTTCACTACTATGGTAATAGATACATATATGTATTTGGGGGTACATTTATGCATCTGTTTCTAGTATTTTTCTATCAGATGCTTGGTCATCATGCTATTATCTGTTTTTCATTTATTAACTGTTACGATTGACCTTTTAATTACTCACCACTAACATCTGTTGAACCACCTCTTACTAAATTATACCTGTAATTAAAAATGGAAGTCATATTTATCTCATAAGGTGCAATGATAATATTTTATTACAAAGACTTAAATGAAAATTCTGCTTAAATTTCTACAGTAGCCAATTAAAAAATGAAAAATAATTCTTGGTATTAGGAATTACGTTGTTCTGATTCGAGATATATAACTTTGACACCTAGTTTTTTGTTAATAGAATGTGATATTTGATTAGTCTGAAAATAGGTAATTACGATTTCTTGCAAGTTAAGTAATTTATGGCATGACATTGTAACAGATAGTAAAAATAAATAATGTGTGTGTTCTGATTAAAAAGACATGTCTTTATTCATTTTCTTTTAAGAAATAATAGATTGATTGATTGAATTTTGGTGTTTAACGCCACTTTCAACAATATTTCAGCTATATCATGGCGACCAGTTTTAGTGGTGGAGGAAGCCGGAGTACCCGGAGAGAACCACCGACGATGGCGCGAACCCACACCGTATTGGTGATAGGCTTGTATGAGTTGTTAGATCCAACGACCTAACTCATTGAGCCACCTGGGCCCCAAGCCCCAAGAAATAATAGAGTGTACATAAGTCATATATACATATATAAATCCAACATCTCAATAACCGGCAAATCCACGCCACACGTGTGTCCCTTTCACAAGCCTGAACCTTGAGTTCCAACGTCATATGACGGGGTCACCCTTTTTTTGTGTTCAGTTATCTAAGGTGAGAGATGATCGTTCGTGTTGTTGATATCTGTGGAATTATTGATCATCACTTTCATTTTGTAATTTGTACAAATACAGGTAAAACAAATGAAAGGGTAAATCCCAAAGAAGTCCAAAACGTCAAAAACATATATAAAAAACACACCGGAAGAAAGACCGAGTGTTCTGGATGGGTAATCATCACCTGCGGATTTGTTGGCACACCGTTTTCTTTCACCTGTTTATATTGTGAATTATGCAATTTTGTCCCATAGATAAACATTATACAAATACAAAACGACTGGTGCCTCAAGTGAAGCAGGAACTACATATTCTTTCGGAGCACATAGGTTAACCCCCTGGTTTTTGGTGAGGTTCATGTTGCTCAATCTTTAGTTTTCTTTGTAGTGTATCGTTTTTCATCGTTGGTCTTTTAGTTCATTTTTCTTTTTGTCATTGAGTTGTCTGTCCTTCTTCGATTTACGACTTCTAATTATCCTTTGGTATCTTCAAACGTGTCTTACAAATTTCACGTAAATTGATTTATGTGCTTTCATAGATTGTGAATCTATATTCAATCCAGGTACTGGGTCATTCATTTCATAAATAAACAACTAAAATTCCTCTTCTTCGAGCATAGTCGATGTTGGCTATCTTGCTTATGTTGTTGGACTCTCTTGCTGTTAAAGACGTTTACATTCTTTGGCTTTCCAGTGCAGGGTACTCGCATCGTGCTCACCAAATGAGATATCTACCATTTCATGCTTAAAGCTTGATTGGGTGCCGGAATGGCGTTAGATATTCAAAGGAGCAAGTTTACATTGTACAACATATTATATATTGTAGCGTCGGGCGATTGTTCGGGTACCCACGTCGGGCGATTGTTCGGGTACCCACGTCGGGTGATTGTTCGGGTACCCACGTCGGGCGATTGTTCGGATACCCACGTCGGGCGATTGTTCGGGTACCCACGTCGGGCGATTGTTCGGGTACCCACGTAGTTCTCACTAACACTGGTGAACAGAATATGAATGCATGTGAACATGACAAATATCAAAAGCCGATTTGTTTTGTGATAACGATATCGACTTTGCCTCTATCTACGATTGGTCCATTAGATTTTGGACATGTTTTGACAGTGTGGTATTTTATTTATATTGAGTATATGATAATGCTGAGTAAATAATCGACTACACTATAAGTATAATGTCATTAACTCACTTTGTAAACAACATAACATGATCATGTTCTGTAATTGTTTGACTATTTTGCTGAACCCAGTTACTAAATATTGCTAGTGTATTGTCGACTTCTATCCGAGTTTCTCCTGATGGAAGTATTAGTTTGTTGTTCTCTGTCCATGGCGATCCATCCCTTGTCTGTAGAAAAAAAAATCATGAAAATATTTGTAATGCAAAATGAATTGTCGATAGGCTTAAAATTCTAATGATAAACAGGTGAAGAGGCACGAGTGTATAGACGATAACGCTCCGTTTACTTTCCACTCACCAGCAATGAGTCAAGTGGCAGAGAAGTCCTCGTAATCATGTTTTCGTTTTAAAAGACTGATACATCACGACGATTGTCTGTACAGCCAATCAAATTACAGCTTTTAGAAAATAATTCCTTGTTAATTATTAGAGCTGCCATTTATATGCTTATTTTTTTCACCTCAAAGAATGAGATTATCAACATTAAAAGATGATTTTATTTGATAAGTTTGAATAGCCGTTTTTCAGCGAGTTCTCTGTCAATTGACCCAGGGTGATTAGTGGCGAATGATCGAAGTGTCTTCCTCTAAGAATTTCCGACGATGTCACAAATATAGAATGCCAATTTCAAAATACTTTAGTTATAACGCGACAATCAATCTTACTGGCGAGGAAAAGAGGAATTAACGGAGAAATTCACCGATTTGCCGCAAGTCACTGATAAACTGTATAACGTACATTTGTTTCGGGTACATCTTGACATCGTAAATCGAACACCTTGAGTGGTGGTAGTCATGGATTACATAGGTCAATGTAATTATAACTACCATAAAGTCGTGGCCAACGATTGACCAAGCGAAAAATATCAATGGGTATAGCCTATGTTAATAGATAAATATAAATTACTTGGAACAGTATTTGTACCAAAACCATAAACTAGATAAACAATAAAAAAATCAGTAAGCTTAAAAAAAAATTAGAAAAAAATAATAAAACAATAACAGAAGAACTAGCATTTGTTTTTCTGTATCATTAAAATATATTAATATTATTATAATATTCCAATGAATATGTCAAGAGTTCTTTCCTTACCTGGTATAGTGTTTGGGTCGTATTCGAATACTGTTCATTCAATTCAGATACACATATCAAATAAAAACACTGTTTTGTAAATGAATATGTATTAAAAACGTAGATAGCTAATTTAGTGCACACGCTGTGTTTATCAGGTACGGCTCAAAGCCAAATATAACGCTGTGTTTTATCAGGTACGGCTCAAAGCCAAATATAACGCTGTGTTTATCAGGTACGGCTCAAAGCCAAATATAACGCTGTGTTTTATCAGGTACGGCTCAAAGCCAAATATAAAGTACTTGGAAGCAATGAAACCAAAAGGGCCTGAACAAGATAGTCCAAATCGGCTAAAGTCGCATGTGCTTGAAGGAAGAGAACCTTAGTTTTAATAATAATTACCTACTATAATTTTAAACAAATAAATCTACTAAACCATGTCAGTGCTGAACACTTGAGTATTGGGACTAAGGTAATACAATTCCATAGCATACGATGTTTTTTCTGTGGGAAAGTACATTATTCTAAACTAGCAAAAATTTCACGAAATCAAAAAGTAACCAAAAACCGAAAAACGAACGACAGGCAATGAATAGCCAAGAGATGATTTTGAATTTTGATTTTTTTTTTTTTGTGTTTTAACGCCACTTTCCGCAAAATTTCAGCTATATCATGGCGACGGGTTTTAGTGGTGAAGGAAGCCAGAGTACCTGGAAATAATCACCGACAACAGGCAAGCAACTGGTCAACTTTATCACTTGCGGCTGCCAGTCGAGTGCACCCTTGTTTGTAATTTACAAACCGAAGCCGTATTGGTGATAGGCTTGTATGAGTTGTTAGGTAATCTAACTACCTAACTCATTGAGCCACCCGGGCTCTACAACCACCTAACTCATTGAGCCACCCGGGCCCTACAACTACCTAACTCATTGAGCCACCCGGGCCCTACAACTACCTAACTCATTGAGCCATCCGGGCTCTACAACTACCTAACTCATTGAGCCACCCGGGCCCTACAACTACCTAACTCATTGAGCCACCCGGGCTCTACAACTACGTAACTCATTGAGCCACCCGGGCTCTACAACTACCTAACTCATTGAGCCACCCGGGCCCCTACAACCACCTAACTCATTGAGCAACACGGACCCCTACAACCACCTAACTCATTGAGCCACCCTGACCCCTACAACCACCTAACTCATTGAGCCACACGGACCCCTACAACCACCTAACTCATTGAGCCACCCGGACCCCTACAACCACCTAACTCATTGAGCCAGCCGGGCCCCTACAACCACCTAACTCATTGAGCCACCCGGGCGCCTACAACCACATAACTCATTGAGCCACCCGGGCGCCTACAACCACCTAACTCATTGAGCCACCCGGGCCCCTACAACCACCTAACTCATTGAGCCACCCGGGCCCCTACAACTACCTAACTCATTGAGCCCCCCGGGACCCTACAACTACCTATCTCATTGAGCACCCCGGGGCCCTACAGCTACCTAACTCAGTGAGTCCCCCGGGCTCCTTTGCCAAAAGATAAAAAGACAAACAATGATATGCAAAACACTACACAGAAAACTAAAGATTGAGTAACAACAAGAACAAAACAATAAATTGGTGTGAACTCAGATGTTCGGTAAGAATAACAACAAGAACAAAACAATAAACTGGTGTGAACTCAGATGTTCGGTAAGAGTAACAACAAGAACAAAACAATACACTGCTGTGAACTCAGAGTAACAACAAGAACAAAACAATACACTGGTGTGAACTCAGATGTTCGGTAAGAGTAACAACAAGAACAAAACAATATACTGGTGTGAACTCAGATGTTCGGTAAGAGTAACAACAAGAACAAAACAATACACTGGTGTGAACTCAGATGTTCGGTAAGAGTAAACAGTTCCTGTTCCAATAAAACAATGGCATGCCATGTATAATTAAAGGACTATAATCGCCTCTTTTGGAATTGTTCCAACATTGTGGTAATTTTGTTTTTGTTTTTCATTTTATTGAAACTTGCTATACTTACCTCGGCAATATATATACCAACATATACCAATCCGATAGAATAGGTAGCACCTGGTAGATTATTGAACCGTATATCAATCTGTAATATAGAGAAAAATGATCCCATAGCATAAAAGATATGATAAGATCAGCTTTCTTAAGGTAAGTCGACATGTTATAGACAACATTACACCCTCATCAAAGCTCTTTAAATATTGTTACCGATATAAGTAACAGAGACGTTATGTGATAAATAAAGCACTTCCATGATGACATCATTTCACTAAAAGAGCAGATTAGGGCCCACGTCACTTTTTTTTTTATTGATGTGGCCAAAAGTATTGGTACATGTAAAAAAAATCCCTATATAATCAACCAAAACCATATGTTTTCAAAAAATTATTGTGAAGTCATTTCTGGATAAATTTTAACAAATTGTACACCAAAACTTTCGGAATTGTCTATATTTTGTTTGTTTATTTGCTCATTATGTTTATATGAGCGGCTTGTCTTTATACATAATTTAAAAATGATTGTTAATTTTCAGGATTTATTTTTAGTTGAAATATATAGGAAAATCAAAGTCAATTTGTATTTGTTGTGTTTAAATGACAGATGGACCAAGCCATGATAGTAAGCGAACATGTATTTGTGTGTCAAGTTTATCGATTTTGGTTTTTCCTATTATTTTGATATTTGATTTTTGAATTGTTTCGAAAGTGATATATTTTGGTTTCATTTTATAAATCAATATATAAATAAGGTTCAACCCTGCCGCTTTTTATCGAAATGTCTGTATCATGCAATAAAAGTGAACAGTGACGTATATGTCTGTTAGGAGTATCAATTTTGCCTTTTTTTTCCCCCATTCTTCGATTTTATTTCGGAACTGATCCGACGGTGTGGTATTATTTGTTTTTCATTGTGTTCTTTACTTCCGGTGTCATACAGTAAACCTTCCCCCCGGAAGATTTACTATATAGTAAACCTTCCCCCATGTGGGAACGTTTACTATATATATATATAATTAATGCTATATAACAATTAAAATTAACACAATTAAGGTGCTAAATTCCGAATCAATAGTAATTATCCGGATTAAGGGGGAACATTTACTATATAGCAAAATAGTAAACATTCCGGGGGAAGGTTTGCTATGCGGAAGGTTTACTATACGACACCGGAGCTTGAAAGCCCCTAGATTATTTATTTTGCTTGATTACACTTGTTATGGTGTGTCTTCGGAAGAGCCCAAAACATTGATGAATCATATTTTTAAGCATCACGTCAGGTTTGTGCTATCGTGGTTTGTGTTGCACTTACGCGATAAGTAGACATGTTACTTCACTGAAACACAACATCCTGACTCAGACACAACAAGTTAATGTTCTTCATTTTAATGATGCCTACAACAAGCGCCAATATAATATAGTTGTTGGTGTTGCAAGATCGTAAGTCGAAACAACGATATACCACACTCGAGGTTATTACCCTAATCACTGCACCACTGAGGCTGTTCTGTACTAATGATGAAAATATCACTGAATACTAATATACATCAATTCAAAGACAGACTGATCAATTGTTCATATCAATATAATTTAATTTGATTTGAATACTGCAATTTGATTGGCTGATCCGCTTGGAGAAAATTGTCGTTATACTTGATAACTTGGGTTGGTATTGTGACGTCACCAACATATTCATTCGCCAACAGCAAATTCAAATAGTCACATGAAATAATCGTAATTAAAATCGAGGACTCATTAAATTTTGCTGTAAAAATTAGATTATAAGGAATATTTGAAATTTGTGTACAGGTTATTCTTGCATAACCTAGTTTTGGTAAAGCTTACGCTTTTCATAAAACGCTGCGCGGTTTATTAAGCGTAAATTGCACCAAACCTGGTTATATCGTAAATTTCAAATATTCCTTAAAAATTCATGCATACCTAAATTTAAGAGCAGACTTACCCCATTTATCATGAAAGCATAATAACGATTTATTCTGTTAATGGCGGTTGTCCTATTTTGTCCACTTTCATCCATCCAACTACAAACATAAATATAGTGTATAGTGAAACCTGTCTAGACTGCACCACATTGTGACCAGCTTCTGTGTTCACAATAAACAGGCATTCAGTTTATACAAGTTAAATTAACAAAGACTTCACCTGCATGGGGACTTTATTTGAAATTCGATTTATCAGGATTTCGCTTTATTAACGGTTTCGTTGTATCCAGTCTGCATCAACTATTGATTACATATACGATGTTTAGTGGTGCTCGTGTTACTCGATCTTCAATTTTATGTGTAATGTTTTGTAGATCGTTGTTTGTCCGTTTGTACTTTTTCTGTTGGTCATTGTGTTCTCTGTTCTTATTTGATATACGGATTCTGATTACCTCTTTGGTATCTTCAAATTCCTCTTGATAAACTTTACGACTTTATAGTGTACACGTTGTTGGAAAATTCCCGTGTATACATACAAGTGGAAGCAACTGTATAGTACCTGAGATCACCCCCGGTTTTTACTGGGATTCGTGTTACTCGATCTTTAATTGTATGTGTAATGTTTTGTAGAACGTTGTTTGTCCCTTTGTACTTTTTGTTTTGTCCATTGTGTTCTCTGTTCTTCTTCGATATACTGATTCTCATTACTCCTTTGCTATCTTCAAGCTCTTTTCATACAAGTTAAATTAACAAAGATTATACATACATGGGAACTTTATTTTATATTCGATTTAAAAGGGATTTCGTTTTATCAAGGGTTCCGTTCTATCTACTGTTTGAGTTCATAGATTGTTACTATTACGCTGCTAACATAAATAAGTGTATTCCTTTAGATATTACGCATATACTGCAAAAAATGAAAAAAGTGCCCTGACACAAACGTGTTGCGTTTTTATTGCCGTTTACTTGTCTACAAATAAAAAAAAAATAAAAAAATACCACACTGTAGGAACAGTTCCAAAAGCCAATAGAAAAAAAAATACCACACTGTAGTAACAGTTCCAAAAGCCAATAGAAAAAAAATATCACATTGTAGTAACAGTTCCAAAAGCCAACAGAAAAACAAAAAAATACCACATTGTAGGAACAGTTTCAAAATCTAACAGAAAAACAAAAAATACCACACTGTAGGAACAGTTCCAAAAGCTAATAGAAAAACAAAAAATACCACATTGTAGGAACAGTTCCAAGAGCCAATAGAAAAACAAAATATACCACACTGTAGGAACAGTTTCAAAAACCAACAGAAAAACAAACAAATACCACATTGTAGGAACAGTTTCAAAAGCTAATAGAAAAACAAAAAATACCACATTGTAGGAACAGTTTCAAAAGCCAATAGAAACAAAAAATACCACACTGTAGGAACAGTTCCAAAAGCCAATAGAAAGATCGTAGATACAAAGAGACAAAACCAATACTCCTAACACACAAATACATGACCGGCCGGTAATTTTCATGGCTTGGTACAGGCACTTTAATAAAGAGTGGCAGAGTTAAGCTAGTTATTTTACCCCAATAATTCTTTACAGAATGTCTGTCGCTAGGAACTTCGTAGTGGTAATTGGATTTACTTTTAATTAAACAATCAGTACTTTTGAACACTATTGTATATGATCTTGACTATCGCCAACGGTGATGTGAATTGTAATAAAATTTGCGGGAGATAGATGGGGTTATTATTATTTGTGTGTGGGGGAGGGGGGTAACTTTGGTTCCCTAAAATAATGGTATACCATTACGGTGGTGAATATCCAAAAATAGCAAATCTACTATGGATTATCCCGCTTAGGATTCAATGGGATTAACCCATTTATGTAGTAGTAATATGAACATTTTCTAAATCAAATATAAAAATCGTGAAAAGATAGGCAAGTAGGAGAAACCACTCATACCACTCATATCCATTGGCATACAAAAACACACAATTAAATAAAGATGATAAAATATACCATTCTTATTTCGTGATATATTGGCCAAGGTCACCAATGCCTCAGGGAGGCAGACCTTATTCTTAAAAAATATATTATTTAGGAACGATAAATAATATAATAAACCATTTCAGTGCCTCCGAGCCACTGACAACTGCGCGAATGATACTCTCCACAACTACCAGTCCACCAGCATAGCTGTCGACCATGCGATAGTAATAAACAAGTATTATAATTAATAAAAATGTGGGGCCTTAAAAGAAGCACAAAGGGGTAGACATGTAAACTGAAATTTACTTACAATTTGAAAACTGAATAATCTGTGACTAGAAAGATTTCTATTGCGTATCGACCAATGGCTCGCCGTTTTCGTATTTTGTCATTTTTCAGATGTTGGTATGACAGGTCATCTACACAAAATAGATAGAACAGAATAAAATATGATAAATAGACAATGCATTCCAGATACATGTAAGAACCGCCTCGGTTGTGTAATTGATAGCATGCTGGTCTAGATTGTGGTAGATCGTGGATTTGAGCACCTGTCGGTGAAAAGCAAAGAATACGAAATTGGTATTTGTTGCTTCAGCTGGTTAAGCACGCATCAATAAGTAATACGACTGCTTGCAGCAAATGTAGGCCGGCAGAGATTATTCTTATCCCGAGCTTTGTACTTGCTCCATAAAAAGCTGTGTGCTTAGCTGTGAACCAGCAAACTGCAATTTTATAGTCCTTGGTTAGACACGGCACGGACTTCGAGATAACGGTCGACTGTAGTATATAAGTATTTATAGTGCTACAAAATACTGATCACCTTCAACAAATAGACGATTATGTCAAATGTTGCACATGGCAATTTATAAAGGTTTCCTGCATTAGATTACAGCCGCCTTAAATGTTTCAACGGGGTGACTCATAAATATGTGTCAGCCGGTTCCAGTCCGATAACGTACGAGTGGAAAAACGATTCTTGTCTTTGTAGAGTCTTACAAGGACGGATAATAAAAGACGAGGAGTACATGTTCCGTAATTGTCTCAATGGTGGCTTAAGTCTGTCATTTGTAATAATAAGTATGTCTTGCATACAATTTAAGCATAAATTCATTAATCTATTACATAGAAGTACGGTAAAAAAAAATGTCAAGCAACACGTCCATTGAACAATATTTCAGCTATATTCAGGACGAGAACAAGCTCAATAATATATACAAAGTATTTAGAAATGAAGGTCGGGATATGTCAAGTTTTAACTGACACTGAAAAAGTACGAACATTTCGGTAGGAACGATACATTTTGTCTTTTGTAATGGCTACAATGTATCTACACCTTTTCTTTTCGAAAGTAACAAATGAGGTCTTTAGCTTGCAGGGAGCATGGCAATTTCCAAATAATTATGATCTTTCGTCAGTTTACAGTATTATAACCTGTCAGTCCTCCACATCTGCCACCCGGAATGCTCTGAGCAGCTCTGAGAGCTTGAGCCATTGTAACCGTCACCTAATACCCAGAAGGATTGATTGATTTTGATTTGATTGTTTGGTATTTTAACGCCACTTTCAGCAGTATTTCAGCTATATCATGGCGACCAGTTTTAGTGGTGGAGGAAGCCGGAGTACCTGGAGAGAACCACCGACCATGAGCAAGTAACTGGTAAACTTTATCACTTGCGGCTGCGAATCGAGTAATACCCAGAAGGAATAACTTGAAGATGAAGTAATACATAATTAAGATAGTATTTAACATGTCTCACCAACTATCTGAAAATCATTTCCATATCCGGTTGTCGACTCTGATTTTGATATTTGATGCAGTAGTTTTTCTGTTCGATTGCTCGTATCAGCCGGTGTGATGAGATACATAGCACTTTGTAACATGAATGTTCCTGTCTACAATTAAAAACAACAATCATGTCAAACAGATTACACGAGTAGTTGATTAAGAATAGGTTAAAGATACCAAAGAGGTAATCCGAATCCGTATATCGAAGACGAACAGACAGCACAATGACCAAAACAAAACGGACAAAAAGGACAAACAAAGATCTACAAAACATACACATAAAGCTAAAACACAAATCTCACTAAAAACCATGGGTTAACTCAGGTGCTCCGGAAGGGTAAATTGTTATATGCAATCTGTATCACAGTATCCAGTATAGTGACTATAGTGGTGGAAGTAGTCAGAGCTTTGGAAGAAAAGCAACAAGCGCACCACTTACGAAATCGTGGCTAATAGGCGTAAGTAGTCAGAACGCCCGGAGAAAGGCAACAAGCGCACCACTTACGAAATTGTGGCTAAATAGGCGGAAGTAGTCAGAACGTCCGGAGAAAGGCAACGAGTGCACCACTTATAATACAAGCCACACACACTTGAAGATGGACTGATTGCGAAATCATGGCTTATCAGTAAAATGAAGTATGTTATTGGTGATCTATCGCATCTTATGAATAGACTACGGGCATTCCGGTTTCGTCCATCTATAAAACTGACCGCCACGATATAACCGAAATATTGTTGAAAGTGGCGTTAAACATCATAAAACCTAAAACCTACTCCTCCCATGGACATTGTTATGGACATTGTTTATGTAGCTTATGTTGATTAGATTGTTTCATCTATCACCAACAATACTTTTCTAGGATATGACTATATGAGTAACACGACGGGTGTCTATTCAGAAGCAGGAACAGATTACCAGTCGCCAGCATCTGAGTTCACTCTCGGTTTTTGATGGGGTCCGTGCTCCTCGTCTTTCTTTTGTTCTGTGTTGTGGTATTTGTTTTTGTTTTGTTTTTCGTTGTTCTGCGTCTTGCACCGCCCAATGTTGTAAGTGTATCTGGATTATTCATATTTTATTACCTCCTCGGTTTTCTCAATGATTATTTGCCAAATAAATTTAGATAAAATCAATCATTCTAAAAATATTCTCCTAAACGTTTTCTCACGCAATTACCAAATATCACGTCTTTTTTGGGAAAATTATGATACCTCAGATTAGAATAAAATAAGCAAAACATTCTACGAACACTAGTAGTAAAAGTATTCCTGCACCACTTAATCTGTCACATATAATACTTAATTCAAATAAACTACAACTATTCTGACTCACCATACTGAATGTCAAACATTGTTCTTTACAATCTACATATATAGATGCACCATTCTCTACATCCTGATAATATCTCTGTGTTGGCTGTAACTAAACATTCAGTAAAAATGTAAAATGATGACCCGAGAATGTAGAACTGGTGTTGATGGCACTGTATTATTGATTTTGAAAAAAACATTGAACCTTCAATGCTTCCTTTGTTTGTATACCGCCATCTCTTTGTATACTGTAATTTATTTTTTCTACACTGCCACGATATAACCGACATGTTGTTGAAAATGGCGTTAAACACCATACACCAACTGTTTTATAATTACTTCTCTTTTCATGTTCGCGTCAGACCATTACAAGAAAATGTAAAACACAAAATTCCACTCACTTTCCAGGCTTGCTGTAGGCACTTCAATAAAGAGACGTGTTTAAAAATGGTCGGCTCGGAATCGGGATAATCTGTCCTATTAGAGTGACATCTCTACCCGTGTACTGCTGTTTCTGTGAGCTAGCAGTAGAACATTCCAACCGAGAGTGTTCGTCTAGAATAAAGAACTCTTCAATATCATCATCTAATTGAAATGTAATATGCATGTTATAGCCATGATATAGGTGAGAAAGGGCCCAGTAGGTGTTAAACACCGATCACTCATTTACTCACTCACTCATCTTGTCTTGTTCGCATCAGCACATTACAAAACAATCAAACGATGTCGAAATCAACCTTAATGTTACAATGTGTATTGCTTTCATGTGTAAATACAATTTCCCAAGTGGAGAAGAAAAGATTATATTATAGGCGTGGTTGGCGATAAGATGTTAACTGTTACGGAATGTCTGTCACAAATAAACCCGGATATGTTCCGTGTGTTGTAATCATAATCCGGTCCTTTCCTCATTTATGATTTATCATCGGTTTTACAACCACGGTAACACAACGGGTGCTGTATGTGGAGCAGGAACTACCTATTCCTCAGGGCACACGAGCTCACCCCCGTTCTTTAATAAGGTTCGTGTTGCTCGATCATTAGATTTTTTCATAGTAGTTGTAGATCGTTCTTTGTGCCTTTGTTCTTTTTCGCTTGGCCATTGCATTGCCTGTCCTTCTTCAATGTATGGCTTCTGATTACCCATTTGACATCTTCAAACTTTTCACCCAGTATAAACCCTCTTACCATTTACTTACGTTGTGTTTATGTGGAATTCTAACAATATTTCCGGCAACTGTTTGATAGACAGGTGGCAGTGATACTAACTTGTCATTTGCAATGAGATTAAAAGAAACAATAGTATCCTTGAACTTGAATGTGGTGGCTAGTTTTTGTGGCAGACTAGACAATGATCTCTTCGTTCTACTAGAATCCTCGAGCGAAAATGACACCACCACATTATCTGAAAAGGTAAATTAAAGTAAATACATTCCGTAAAGACAAACACCACTATATATTGTATATTATATGTATTGCCGTAGGAGATTCCATTCGCAAGAAGGGAGTGTTCGGATCTCAATAACCGGTTTAATCCCACCACATGTGTATGCCTGTCCCAAGCCAGGACCTGGATTTCCAACGTCATATGTGGTTCTCTTTTTTGTGTTCAATGATTTCAGTTAAGATGAGAGGTAACTGTTCGTTTTGTATAATATTTGTGGAATTGATGACTATTACTGCTTATATTTTTCCCATAATAATGTGAATGTCGTGGTCTTTGTTTTGTGTTCAATGAGTTCAGATGAGACATGATTGTTTGCTTTGTTGACATTAGTGCAAATTTTTATCATTACTTCTAATCTTTCTTTTCATCATCAAATAAATTGAAGATGACAAAGCTACAGCTGTTATCGACAGAAGTAATGAATGCCGATAAACTGAAGTATATGGGCCATTTTACAACAAACGTAAAGCATGACTAGGCTGATTATTGAAGACCTTACTGTGACTGAAATATAGGACACAAATAAAGGTGATGTTAATGTACTTTAATTTATTTCTACACATAAAGTTTGATAGTTTCTTATATTAATTTACATCCATCTCCATTCCTACTGAAAACAAAGACCCTGTGCTATTGGAATTTAACCTAGCACCGGAATACCACAACCTGTAACGTTTTATGTTTTACACATTACAAACACCCAACGTGAAACATAAAAATAACCGTAGTAAGCACTAACTTATAGCTTTCTGGTTTTTTTTGGTTTTTTTTTTTTTTTTGTTTGCTTTTTTTTTTATTTTTTTTATTAAATTACAAGAGAATTAAAGTCTTCTCATTTGTAGTTACATTAACCCCATCAAGATTTCACTATTCAAGGAGAGGGAAATTGTTTATGCTTTCAACAATATTTCAGTTATATCGTTGCTGTCAGTTTTATTGACGGAGGAAACCGCAGTATCCGAAGATAACAAACCAACCTGCTGGAAGTCACTGACAAACTTTATCACACATTTTGTATACAGTAACCTTCGCCGTGATCGCGATGCGAACTCACAACTTTCGTAGTTGTAGATCCAACCACCTCTCCCAATATTCTAGAACGTTTTGAAATAAAGACAATACAATTAGAAAATCTACACGTTTGCTTTATGTTTCGACATGTTTTACAAGAGCAAATGATCATGAAATATATTAAAGTTAATACAAAATAGAACACCAATTGTTGATGCCTTATGTCCTATCGGGGGAAGAAGAGGAGGATAAGTAAGTAAGTAAAATAAAACACCAGGATATTTGATTTGTTTTTCAATTGTTTCTTGTTTATGATATCTTGTTACATTTAATGTTATCATATTTGTTAAGATCTTAGCTGCTAGAAATGTGTCATTTGTTGATGTCTTCTTACATTTAATGTTATCATAT
>MJUT01035632.1:160798-177042 GCA_002080005.1 Gigantidas platifrons
TAACCCCACTGATTCTCCTATTATTACGGCGTTTTAACCCCACTGATTCTCCTATTATTACGGCGTTTTAACCCCACTGATTCTCCTATTATTACGGCGTTTTAACCCCACTGATTCTCCTATTATTACGGCGTTTTAACCCCACTGAACTAGTGGTGGAACAATCTGTAATCATTTAGAGGATTGAAATGTCTCCTGTCTTTCCCCACATTTCACTCATTGACTCGTTTGGCGGCCTTTGAAATAAAGTTCGTGTTAAACAATGAGAGAAACAAATTATCTTTCCGTTGCCCATGTGGGTTACGATATTTCTCCACTCTCTAGAGTTAGATTTAAAATTTTAACCACTCGCCTGACGGCTTGTGGTTAAATTTTCTAATTTAACTCTCTTGAGTGGAGAAATATCGTAACTTACGGGCAACTGAAGGATAATCTATATTTATTGGGCGGATGATGCCGTGGGTGATTAATAGTCCACAAGCAGTGATATCGACCCAGTGATAGCAATGAAAACGTACAAAGCAGATATCTAATTAATAGTGCACACGACACGCGTCTGGAATAACCGTCATCGAGTACGTTAATAGTAAAGGATTGGTAGAAAAAAATAGCACTATTCACAAAGAGAGATATACCACACATATTAACACCATTTATGCACTTTATCATAAATTATTTAAATATGATCTCGAATTACATCCTTTTTTAATACACAAATAATATTTGTTTGTAAAACGGTTAGCGTCGCCTATTCACCTTTAAAACATGTCAGATTATTTATCACTTTGTGTACACGCGTGCCAAGCGGACTGTGTCAATAATCTATTTTATCAGGGATTATTTTTGAAACGAATTTGATGACCCAAGCCAAGGTAATTGTAATCTGTAGGAATATAAATTCCTTTAAAGTGATAATCAAAGATTGAATAAATTATTGGTTCCTTTTAAGTCTTGTTGAAATTGATTAATATTAATTACCGCGGCCCTTTTAAGTTTCATTAAAAATATAAGTTTACACGCCAGAGGCATTTATTCAATAAGAGTTAAAAAATAAAATGATTGTTAATTTTTGTGATGAATTCTAATCAAATGTTGTATGAAAAGCATCGTGTAGTCTACGGTCATCATTCTTACAGTTCGCGATGATACCTGAACAATCTAGTTTTTGTGTCGTTTCGTTAGTTATATTCTATAATTTATTTTGACACATTGTAAATATTTGTGTATTGATTTTTTATTTGTTGTGTATTGCTTGATGAATGTAGTGCTTTAATAGATTTAGTGCTGAGGTCGTTTTTATCAAATATTTCTTTGTTTCTGATGTGGATTATGCATGTACAATGTATACAATATTGTAATACCGGTAATAAAATATAAATTGTCTGATTTTATAATTTTATTTAGTTCATCAACTGTCAACAGTAACGTCTTTGTCAAGAAAATACCACAAATCACATGCATACACAAAACAAACAACCGTCCTGTCAAACAATGTGTTACAAAAATTAATGTCATGACGTCACACTCGACCTCGGATGACTCGAAGCTCGGATAACTCGAACAATTTCTGGCAGTCCCTTCAACTTCGACTTATCGAGGTTCGACTGTAGATATCAATTCGTAGATAGTATGGTGTACATTTAAATGGCTACAACAATGGACTCCAAAATCACTGCCCCCCCCCCTCATCTATACCATGAAATTTAAAATTTGGATTGGAGATTATTGTCTTTTTGTTTGTTTGTTTGTTTGTTTTCTTTTAGACATTACATTGTCTGTCCTTTGTCGGATTACAGCTTCTGATTACCCTTTTGGCATCTTCAAACATTTCGTAGACTTAGTCTCTCCAGTCTCTCCAGTCTCTCCAGTTTGTCTGTGGTATGCGACAATCCTACAGGGCTATCCGACGGTCGTGCGGAATAAGGTTATGCATGTACACAACAAATGGCCTATAAATATGTCTTGAGTAATGGCTAACATGTTCGCCTATTGTGCAGTAGATTGCGAGTTCGAACACCGGTCGTGTCAATCTAAGGACTATGAAATTGACATTCGTTACTTCCTCCCTAAGCATTAAGCATTCAGAAGTAAGAGTAAAGACAGATTATCTCGAAATCAGGAGGATGTGCCCGAGTGGTGCGACATGTCTACCTGCGATCTGTTGTTTCAATGAGCTAGCATTATAAAAAAAAATACAGTATTGGCCTAATACAAATCGGACATCACCCTCATCTCATTGAATATATTTTGTTCTCGCCATGATATAGTTAAGCAAAATTGTTTATCTTGAGATAAACAACAATCTCTCGCTCATATCACTCCTACAGATATGGCGTTAGTCATTGTCCTCTATAACAATTATACTACGCCCCTAGCTCCCTATAATAACAACCAAAGACATACTACCTTATCCAAGATAATCTTTTGCAATCTAACGTTAACACTTCCGCAAACATGGGCCTATTATTTTTTTTTATTATTATTATTATTAATTTTTTTTTGTTCACAATAACTTGCTAGTAAATTCTATTTATAGATCAATCTTTATGAAATTATGATATATAACGTTGGAAACAGAATTAAGGGACTCATTGAACTACCCGGGCCCCCAGAATTAAGGGACCGACCATTTAACTTTTAGGATGATGTATGGGCTATGTTTTTTTTCCCGCCGAGTCAGACATTTTTTTTTCACATGAAACAAAAATAACAGATTTGGTTTTTTACTTGAACAATCGGTAATAGGTCAATTGATATAATATTCCAAATTTTACCAAACTTTCTTGTTGAAAACTACGACGTCAGATTATGCATTTTTTGCATGTTTCAAGATTATTTTTTCTAAAAAGATTATTTGGAGATTGAACTGAAGAAAAAAAATCATAGCCCCTCCCCTTTAAGAATTAAATGATCTTTCCCTAAGAACTAATCAAATAAAACACAGTGCAAATAAATATAGTATAACTAATCGTAGATTTTGAATATCAAAATAAGACCACGAGCGACCGAAGTACGCATAAGGATTAAACGAGTGGGCGGAACTTGTTCCGTCCACGAGTTTAATCCTTAATGCGTATTCGGTCACGAGTGACCTTATTTTGATATTCAAAATCTACGATTAGTTATACTGTTTATTATATAGACTTCCAAAATGTCTTTTATATTATTTTATTTTATTTGTATTTTATTCCACGCGTATGAATCTACGAGCAATGATAGTGTGTAATCAATATGGCCGCACATTCAAACAAGTCAAGTGTTGTCGCTTCGATGAAAAAAATTGGAAATTTAAATGAAGGACGAGTTTCTGAATTTTATTTGAATATGGGCGGATTTGCAAAGTTGTGGAAAAATTCATTGCAATTGTGACTCATGTTAGTCCGATTTATCTGAGGAACCAGGCACGATGTGTTATTATTGTCCGAGTCGTGTGTATTTCATGTGTAACAGAATTCGAACTAAGGAATGAATCAATGTCCTCAAATTAATGAAACGTTCTGAAATCTACCCGACTGGGCTTTAGTTTGATATACATTTTCATTTGTATTGCCATTGGAATTTGGAACATTTGTTTGAACATCTAGAATATTAAATTCTGGCATTTCCACATTTTCCAAGTCAAAATCATTTTCTTCAAAAAATTTGGAGACTACAGTTGCCGTATATGCGTCAAAATGATCAGACATTTTGTTGGGTTTTTTTATTTTTATTTTAAGATTGTTCAAAGCAGACGATTTTTCATTGAAAAGGGGTGGTGAAAGGAATTAGGAAACTGACAATCTACAATGCACTTTTAACATTGCCGTTGTTTGTTAATATTTAAATATGTTGTGTTATGCTAGTGAAATGATTCGATTTAGAATAAGCAAGTGTTTGATTTTAATGTATAAATAAAATGATTCAATTAAAATAATTTATAAAAGTACTAAAACTTTATTTTCATTTGTTTAATTGTTTCAGTTTACAATCATGTGTGTATTCACCGTAACACAACAAGGGACGTAACCAATACACTTAAAGTTGTCTAAAAGTAGTTCTGGCGGGAAAAAACTGATATTTCACATGTGAAATATCGGAATTTATTTCACGGATAAATCTCCATAATTCACACCTATCTATATAATAACATAAAATATTTTGTTCACCAAAAATATGTAAATAAAAATTACCTTGGTGGCCAGATTTGTAGGAAGAAGGTATATGAAGACAGCGGATTAGACAGAAATTTGACAGGATTAACATAAACTCCACTAATCCACTCAGATAACGTGAATTCATAATCCTTGATTATATATCCACAATTGACATTATCTAAGATTATCCATCAGCAACACAATTCAGAAATGCACACATGTATAAAGCGTAATCTGCTTCTTTTTTTTTTAATTAACTACATTTTTTGCACTAATTGCTATATTGCAGGAATTTAGACAAGTACATACATTTCAGTACTATCACAATGCACTGTGTATTAATATTTCACAACCCTTGTAGTATATAGAGTATCTTAACATTTTTTAAATCATATTGGTGAATTTAACACCGGGGTATACTGACACGCGTCTATTGTTTTAAATATCTGTTTATTGTTAGATTTGTTTTATTCAATAACCGGTATTTAACAATGACTGTGTCAAATCATTATGTCTTTTGTTGAAAACTTTTATCTTTTCATTTAAACTATAAACAGACATAAATGAATGGTTTATTAATTATGAGTTATGCCTTGTAGTTTAACCTTTAAGTTTGAATTACACGTTAACAGTTTTCATTCTTTTTTTCCTTGTGTCATTTGTAAATTTTTCTCACAATTTTATAGGTGTGTTTGTTTGTTTGTTGGCGTTTAACGCCACTTTCGACAATATTTCAGTTATATCGTGGCCTTCAGTTTTATAGGTGCATATAACCGAAAGACCCGGGGGGAAACCACCGATCAATCGCAAGTCACTGACAAACTTTATCACATAATGTTGTACTCCTCACCTTGATCGATATTCGAATTCACAACATCAGTGGTGAAAGGCACTGATTGTATAGGTAGTTTTAATTCCAACTACCATGCGATCACGGTCATGACGGTCCCTAATTTTATAGGTAACTTGCTCGCTTCGAGTGCCGTAGTTCGTGGGTACGATACCGGGTGGAATCAAAAGATTTAACTTCACTTTAATTTTTAATTATTTTTTTTGGTCATATTTCATAATTTTATGTGTAACGTGCTGGTATTGAGTACAGTATAGGCCATGAGTTCGATCCCCGTTGTGGTCAAACCAACCACTATAAAATGTGCATCTTCCTGCTTCCTTACTAGGCATGACGCAATAAGGAGAAAGAGCAAAGACTGGTTGACTGGAAATAAAAATAACGTGTCCGAATGGAGGGACACGTCTGGTCTACATGTAGATTGTTGATTCTGTAAGCTAGCACTTTACTAGTGCAACTAAGCGTTTATAAAAAGTAAATTTAAATAGTGATGATAAATATCCCACCAACGAGCGACTACCTCTCATCATAAATTATTGGATTTTATTTGATTTTGATTTGTGCTGCTTAACGCCACTTTCAGCAATATTGCAGCTATATCATGGCGACCAATTTTAGTGGTGGAAGATAGACGGAGTACCACCGACCATGGGCAAGCAACTGGTAAACTTTATCACATACGGCAGCGAGTCGAGTGCACCTTTTTGTAAGTTACAAAACTGGGCGCGAACCCATGCCGTATTTGGTGATAGGCCATAAACCGTTGGACACAAAAATCACAACGACATATGGCAGTAGATATCAAGGGCCTGTCTACAGACTTGTAAAACAAACACGTGCAAGGGGGTTAAGCTGCGGTTAACGTGATTCCAATCCTCCTGCTATTCTCAGTCTAATACAAATCAGACGCTACCATCTCCCCGAATGTGACCGATTTTTCCCTTTGCAGCATAAATTGTAACCCGAATAATGCCGATATAAATTGTGTGCGACATTTTCCGCAAGCGTAAATATAAATTACCGTCTTCCAATCACAGTATACTATCGTATTTGTACTCTTAGACATATAAGAATCGAAATAAATCATGGAAGCCAGAATGAGTTTTGAGTTTTCACATGGATTGGCGAATATCCGCCAATCCATGTTAAAACTCCCAACACATTCTGGCTTCCATGATTTATTTCTTAAATCACTCACTTAATCAAGTCCATTTACATAAACACAATTTCAAGACAAAGTTAAATGGAAGGTAATGTATGAAGATTATAAAGAAATATCAATATCTGATGAAGATTTCAGTATATGCATCCTTCATATTTAATCTCATTTTTGTCCGCCGGATTGATCAACAATTTTCGACCAAAGAGAAAATAAATGTTCACATGAACATGAAATATTAAACTAGCTTTGCACAGCGAAGTACATGCTGTATAAAAGAACACAAAACTATTTAGAGACGAAAGAAGAAAAATCGTTTTAATAGCCAATTTCAGCAATTATTGACTCTTACTGAGACTACTGTGAGTTATTGTGTTGAGAACCCGCTCAGATGCTCACCGGTGAAATCCCCGTTTTTCGGTATGTCGGGAAACCCTAACACTCGATGACAGAATTGGTGCGAACACAAACCAGGGTTGATGACCAGAAGTGAGTTAAAGTAACCACCGGGACACGTAGGAATTAACGACGTACAATTAGCTTCAATTAATGACAAAAATGTGCTTAACCTTTCAATCTCCGCATAGATAATTATTGGTATCCTACGTTAATCACTATCACTTCTCCCACATCACTGGCTGACATCATGAGAGGTATCTTACATTGCGACTAAGCCAAGTGGCTGTCGTGATCGTATGGTAGATCTTACATTACGACTAAGCCAAGTGACTGTCGTGATCGTATGGTAGATCTTACATTACGACTAAGCCAAGTGGCTGTCGTGATCATATGGTAGTTTGATTTACAATTACCTGTGTGTAATCAGTGTCTATCACCACTAAAGTTGTGAGTTCGAACCCTGTTCATGGTGAGGTGTACTCGATGCAAAATTATGTGATAAAGTTTGTCAGTGATTTTCTCCAGGTACTTCGGTTATCTCCACCAATAAAACTGACCGCCACGATATAACTGAAATAATGTTGAAAGTGGCATCAAACACCATAAACCATAAACCGGTTTAAACATGTCTTCATATTCTGTTTACAAACAAAACGGGTTCCAGTCAAATGACATAAATTTGTAGTCCTGCAGTAAAGAGGATGATCCTATTTTCTGGCTTGTTTCAGAGGGGAGGAGCCTATATTCTGACCTGTTTCAGAGGGGAGGAGCCTATATTCTGACCTGTTGCAGAGGGGAGGAGCCTATATTCTGACTTGGTGCAGAGAGGAGGAGCCTATATTTTGACCAGGTGTAGTGATACTGCACTAGCTACGGTTCTCTTCGAGACGAAGAGTGGTGGTATTTTGTCAATCAAAATTTTAAATAAAGAACACATAATAAAGTTTTAAATAAATATTGTATTCAAATTTTCATCTGGCAACAACTGGACAATTATATACAAAACATGGGAATATGTAATTTTATAACAGAATATGAGAATAAATTACATGAATAAGATTAAATGCATATACAACCAATGTAAAAAAAAAATACTAATAAGGTATTTTATACCCATTTACGTGTACAATGATATACATATTTAAATAAAAATACATTTCTTTTGTAAACACAAAACATGTGTATATAATGGATGGTCGTTACTCTGATGTGTGGGCAGGGAAAGTGAAATCTACACTTTAGGACGAGTTCAGATAGAATTTGAATTTAATTTTGGTGTTTAACGCCACTTTCGGCAATGTTTCGGCTATATCATGGCGACCAGTTTTAGTGGGGGAGGAAGCCGGAGTACCCGGAGAGAACCACCGACCCTGGGCAAGCAACTGGTAATCTTTATCACTTGCGGCTGCGAGTCGAGTGCACCCTTTTTATAATTTACAAAGCTAGGCGCGAACCCACGCCGTATTGATGATAGGTTTGTATGAGTTGTTAGATCTAACGACCTAACTCATTGAGCCACCCGGGCCCCCTGTTCAGATAAGAGTTAGATTACCAATTCGACTCGAGCAACATGCAACATTCGAGCTATGGCCCCGAACCAGAATATGCAAAGTACAATTTTGATTGGTTTGGCGTCACTCGAAAGTTGCGAGAGTATAACATTGGGACGTACCAGAGATTTGAAAAGTGATATAAGCGACCAAATCATACTAAACTCCAGAGATCTAACCGAACTCGCCCAAAAGTTTGGAAAAGGACTTACATGCCATCTTGAGAGAGAAACATATAATACTAGACGTCTATAACTAAAATACAAACAAAAGTAATCAATATTTATAAATGTTATTACATCCACGCCGCCCCCTCTGCAAAACACAAACAAAATGTCTGCTTTAGAGGTCTTTTTTTTTTTATAAAAATGAAATACTTGTCAAATATATCGACAGAAAATTAAATATATTTAGAAAAAATTAAATACATTTACACCATATAAATTACTTAATTTTCTTGGTTCTGTCTCTCTAGTTCTTGCTCCATTTGGGCTAGATACCACTCAACCATTTCATCTAAAATAAAATACGACCCCTCCCCCTTTTTGCATGTTCTGCAGACGCGAAGATACAGCCATATACATATACAATGTACGTATATTGTGTCTATGCTTTAATGTCTTGTATGTAAAAACAAAAGATTAGATTTACACGCGAAAATGCAGAAAAAACGTTGGACAATTTGGATAAATTTCGTAGATGGTGTCTACAGGGAGGTTCGCGTTCGACTAGTGTATATTGCGCTTTGCTCTACCTAAGTCACAGGGTACCAGGAGACTTCATTCATCAAGTAGACTATTAAAAAGATTGTCTATACTAGGCAGTAAATGCACAGGTTGCAGAATAAAATGTTTAAAAATGGATGAAGGATGAAAGCAGTTTTTGTACGTTTTCCCCCGAAGAAATGAAGTATAAGTAGACATTCAGTACGTTTTGATATTTGATTAAAAGAGGGGGGAGGCGGGAGGGTGTCAATGTTTTGATATTATGATAATGTCCACTGTACTTTAAACAGGACAAGATAAAAATTAAGATTTTGGCAAATTCAAATTGTATCCAATATTATGGGACATGTGTGCATTCGTTCTATTAAAGGACTAATATCAATATTAAATATTTGTCCTCGTATACTCCTGGCTATTTTTAGCGCATCGGTGATGTAATGGTTATGCGTGCGCACTTCGAGTGCTGTAGAACGTGGATTCGATCCCCGGTCGGATGGAACTAAAGACTATATAATTGTTATTTGTTACTTCACCGCAGTATTAACGAGTAAGAGTATGGAGTGGCATGCTCGGAATCAGGATAATGTGTCCGAGTGGAGCGACATGTCTACCCGCGGACTGTTTCTGGGAGCTAGAACTATACAAATCCATCTAAGGGAGTTGGTCTAGTACAAAGCGGAAATCATCAACATCATCTCATCGAAATGTAACTTGTTCTCGCCATGGTATAGCTGAAAAAGTACTCATTTAGCGCTTATAAACAGCAACAACTCAGTTACTCACTCCTCATACACATAATTATTTACAAAAGAGTTGTGTCTGTTACCACCAAAGCTTACACGAATAAGAAATGTGAAGAAGCAGTAGCTACTTTTGTGTATATATCATTTTATATACACCGGAAATAATAAGAAAAATAACATACATAGAAATTAATAATGAAGACATCAGCAGAGATTGACCATGATAATGTTTTCTAAAAAAAAAGGAAAAATCTGAAGAAGAACACAATCGTATGTGCTTTTTTTATTAAGTTTGTTAACATATAAAAGACAGAAGAACGTATTTCGAGGTTAATTAATGCATTTAATGACGGATTAATGAAATGAAACTTCGAACGTCAATTACTTGAACACATTTGCTTTGTAAAAAAAAACATTCACGCTTTCGACAACGTATTGTTGTCATTTCAGGCACATTTTTAAGAAAGAGTTATCTTTCTTTGCACAATACATTAACTAATAATAAATACAGAATAAACAAACAGTAGTAGTCTACCAATAAATTACTCATCAATACTTCTTATCACTGTTAATGTAATATTATATAATATTCATAAATTGACTGATTTGAATACATTTTTTTTCCAACTATTATGGAAAATAAAATCAATAAGAGATGAGGACAAAGTGTGGATTCATTTAAAAAAGAGATTCACAAAATCTATCTTTGATGAAGGATAATATAAAGATGAAATCCGCATCACAATTTACTTCGAAAATTAATTTCTGTTAAAAAAAAAATTGGTGGGTCCCTATGTCCAAATTGATTTGTGTGTACTTTGTTTTGTTTTTTTAGATTTTCAAATGTTTAATATTAAATACAATTTATTTAGTCTATACACATGTTACTAATATTCAGCCTGATTGTAGGGCCCTGGGCTAGATCATATGAGGCCCCACTGATGATTAACAAAAACACAAATTCAAGATTCTTGAAATCAGTTCTGTATTAACAATTCTAACATGACGTCCTTCATTGGTTATATAAATAATACAGTGATAAAACTCACGATATAATTTAATTCGCTCATGCGTATTGACGAACAAATTACAAACATAATTCCCTAGTGAATTTATGTATTCATACAGCACTGTGGTGCATAACAAACATAAAAATGGCCGTATTGTTTTTACCTATATTTTTCCGGAATAAATAAATACTTAAGACAACCATCAATGGACTTTGACTATTGAAATTTAACATCTTCCGGAAGTCGTTTACAAGGAACGCTGATGACATTGAAAGACATGATTACTGATTTATTTTTAAGATTTTGTAAGCATTTTACTTGTTTAAGTTGCTAAATTCAAAATGCCATTAAATTGGAAAATATCAGTAACTTCATAGCATCACAGTAAAACAACTGTAAACTGTAAAACATGAAGGTTAGTGAATTTTGTTATGAAATGCATTTCCATTACCGACTTCAACTTCAAAAAATAAGTTAGATTTTTCCTACTAGAATCGAAATAATTCATGGAAGCCAGAGTTTGTATCACGTTTTAACATGGGTAACATTATTTTCGTTGCATTTTATCCCTCGCTAATGCTCGGGATAAAATTTGTACGAAAATAATGTTACCCATGTTAAAACTGTATACAAACTCTGGCTTCCATGAATTATTTCTTAAATGAAGAAATTTCCTCACAGTTAATTAATTTCACTGAATCTCTGGAGGATCACAGCTGGTAGAAGCCCCTGTGCTGCAGCCATTACAGCGGAAGCCTAAATCCGGCAGATTGTCTAGTATCCGTACGGAATTATTTTAGAACTAAAAAATAATTATGTCAGTCAACATATGAATACATATATCACATATTTTACCAGTCAACAATTGTACAACTATCACATGTCTAATATCTATAACAACCCTGACTACAAATAAACAATAAATAAACAAACAACCTGCTACAAAATGAAACAAAAACTTCAACAATTAATATTTTCAAATGCAACAAAATATGATCACATTCATTATAACCATTTTATCACGATCTAATTAAAATTATATCTCCTTTGTTGACCCCCCTTTTCCCACCTTGCAGCTGTACACACAGCCACCAAGAGAAAAAAGGGAATTAAAGAGAGGAGACATAATTTTAATTTAATTTTATCCTATCACCTCTTTCGTGTTATTGTCAATATATAATAATAATAAATATAAGTTTCCCATCCACTATTTTTTTTTTTTTTTTTATCGTTTAGACATCGAAGATACTGTTATTGCCGCAGGTGCTTGTCAGCAGGAGTTATTAGTTCTAAAAAATCACTTAATATATACCACTCTAATGTAGAGTAATATATATAGTAGGTGATTTTATTAACTACAGTGTGTCCTGAAGACATACCCCGTGATTTTTGCCAGGCCTTTTAGGCACCTACAGTACTAATAAGATGTTTCTGGTGAAAATCACTCTGGCTGGTGATTTTTCAAAGTGCTGCCACAGTGTACAACTGTGAATATTGGGTGAAACACCAGACAATAACATCCAGTTTATATATCTGACATAGTCGTAAATAGAAGTGTCATATCTGAAAAATACCGGCAATCACAGTGGTAACATATAACATCGTGTTCCACTGTGATCCTGGGGTCGTCGTGGTCATGATCGTATGGTGGTTGGATTTACAACTACCTGTGCAATCAGTACCTATCACCACTAACGCTGCGAGTTCGAATCCCACTCTGGTGATACAACATTATGTCGGTGGTTTTCACCGGGTACTCCGGTTTCCTCCACCAATAAAACTGACCGCAACGATATACTGAAATATTGCTGAAAGTGGTATTAAACACCATAAAACAAACAAACAATCCACTGTTATCCATTGATGTTACCCCACAGTGTTTTCTCACAGATACACCCTGCCAGTACTGTAATATGTTATTTGTCTCAGTATCACATATAGGTAACGTTCGGAATTGAAAACTTTAATTTCGGACTAGGATATATTTGTATACAGACCAATCATAATGAAAACCAAAACATTGAATACAACAAAGACGATTATATAAAGACAGTGAGGCTGATAGCTGATATTGATATATTGATCGAATGACGGTGTATAATTGACATTTTCTATAAAGGTTAGGAACACTGAAAAAAATAATAGAAATAAATGTTAAAGAATGGAACCTAATCACAGAAAATAATACTATCGGTTACTAATAGAAACATTTTATTCAAAGAAAATGAAATCTCATTTTAGGGTCCGACCATTTAACTTTAGGGAGAGTGCTATGTTTTCCCCCAGCTATAATTTTGTTTTCACACAAAAACCAGGTTACTTTTTTGACGAATTGGTATTTCTTTCAAAATATTACCAAAATTTCTCGTAGAAACTGCAGGGCCAGATTTTATATATTTTGTATCTCTGAGGGTCAATTAATTTGTTCAATAAAATTTGGCGTCAATTTCTCAAAATAGCCCTACACGCCAAACATCTAAATGATCACCCTCTAAAGGTGTACAAGAGTAAGGACCATCTGTTTATTACATACAATAACAATTGTCACTGGAACGACTTGTATACATGTAAGTTCAAGGGGAAAAAAATAATTAAAACTTTGTAACAAATTACAAAATTCTGGGATTTCGAGGGAGACATTAATAAACAAAGGGGAGACTACTTACAATTGTTTAGCACCAACCAACCATATGAATATGAATGTACAATTAAAAAAAAAGTATCAAGATTCACAAAAATATGATTGATAGCACCATAACCACTGATAACATCAAAAATTACAATAATACTTAAAAATGTAAAAAAAAAACAAAAAAAAAACAAAAAAAAAAACAATGAACAAAATAACAACATTAACTGGGACTTAACTACATTCAATATACTTTAACAGTTTATAATTAACAATGTTTTTATTATTTGAAATGCTGTTTCATCAAAATGTTTTCTTTCAACAACTTTAAATATTTAACAGTTTTTATTCTTATCATATGAAATGCTGTTTGAAGAAAGTGTTTTTTTCTTTCAACAACCATATACTTTAACAGTTTTTAAACTTATTACTTGAAATGCTGTTTCAACAAAATGCTTTTTTTCAACAACTATAAAGTTTAACAGTTTTAATTTTAAATCTATTATTTGAACTTGAAATACTGTTTCAACAAAATGTTTTTCTTTCATCAACTATAAACTTAAACCGTTTTTAAATCTATTTGTTGAAATGCTGTTTCATCAAAATGGTTTTTTTTTCTTCATCAACTATAAATATTTAACAGTTTTTATACCTATCATATGAAATGCTGTTTCAACAAAGTGTTTTTCTTTCAACAACTACATATACTAGTGGACAAAAGAAAGGATACACTTATTTTTTTTTATTTCTCTATTTTATTTATTTGAATTTCTTTATGATATTTAGTACCTATACTTACCTGGGCGACTGATTAATTTTGGTTATTGATTTTTCACCTGTACGCGTCGTTTAACGACATAGACAATCAAAGTATACTTTTACCACTTCTGCACGTGCAACTTTTACCGCCATCAATAATGAGACAACTTTACTGTGATCAACAAGACAAATCTATGGCAATTTGAAAGTTCACCTGAATTAACCTGAAGACTAAGCAGAATGCCTCGACTTTCACAAGAATTAAGAGAACGTGCAATAGGTATGCTCCAAGCAAACATGAACCTCACCGCCGTCGCAAGAACTTTGGGTTGTAAACGCTTGGCCATTCATCGTTTTCGTAGACGTTTTCAAATGACAGGTTCAAGAAAAGATCGACCTCGATCCGGACGCCCAAAAGTAACGTCTCCTGCAGATGACAGATTCAGCCGTCTCCGTCACTTACGTGATCGGTTCCTGCTAGCATCGTCATCGACCAATGTTGTTCAGGGTCGACGAGTCAGTACGCGAACCATCCGAAGCAGACTGAATGCCAATGGTTTGCGACCGTGGCGCCCATACAAAGGCTTGATATTGACTAATCGGCATAGGCAGAAACGTCTAAGATGGTGTCGAGCACGATTACGTTGGAGACTCATCAACGAATGGATTCATGTATTGTTTTCGGATGAATCCCGATTCAATTTATCTCATTCGGATGGTCGTGCAAGGGTTTATCGCAGGCAAAATGAAAGATACGCGGACTGTTGTTTTCAAGAAAGGGACAGATTTGGAGGCGGAAGTGTGATGGTATAGGCAGGGATAACCTCGCGTAGATGGACTAATCTGGTTTTTGTTGACGGTACCTTGACCGCTGCAAGGTATAGAGACAATATTCTTGCCGTGGAGGTTGTGAATTTTCTTAACCTCAATGGACCAGGCATTACCTTTCAGCAGGATAATGCAAGACCGCACACGGCAAGAATTATTCAGTCTTTTCTTCAGCAACAGAACATCGATGTCTTCCCTTGGCCTTCAAAATCACCAGACCTCAATCCTATCGAACACATCTGGGATGAACTTGCCGTCGTGTTCGACAAAGGCCTCATAAACCCATCACATTACCAGAACTTCGTCAGGCCCTTCAAGAGGAATGGGACAATCTTCCACAGGCTGTAATTTCTACAGTTATTGCTTCAATGAGATGCCGTTGTCAAGATGTTGTTGATGCAGACGGAGGACACCCACGATATTGAACTTTAGTTGATTTTTTTTGGACTGTTATTAAAATGTGAAAATTTTATTTCTGAATTTGTTATTCCATGTTTTCGACCATCGTGCTTTCATTGGAAGCCTTACGAATATCTGATGTGTTACTGATCTGACAGTTATTCATTCCTTACAATGAGACATTTACAATACTCAAAAGAATGTCAAATTATATTTTTGATAAAATATACAATAAAGTAAAATTATTAAAATAGTGTATCCTTTCTTTTGTCCGCTAGTATACTTTAACAGTTTTAATTTTAAAGTACTGTTTTAACAAAATGTTTATCTTTCAACAACCATATACTTTATCAGTTTTTGAAACTATTATTTGAAATGCTGTTCCAGAAAAATCCTTTTCTTTTAACAACTATATAAACTTTGTCAGTTTTAATTTTAAACTTATTATTTGAAATACTGTCTTAACAAAATGTTTATCTTTCAACAACCATATACTTTATCAGTTTTTGAACCTATTATTTGAAATACTGTTTCAACAAAATTTTCTTTTTTCTTGCAACAACTTTGGTGCATTTTGTTCCTATTATGAAAAGAAAGTTTAAAAAAAAACAATGATGGTCAACAATTCCACCATTATATACAAAAACTAATAATTATGTAAATATCAAAAGAAGAACTACAATTTTAAACCAAAACCTACAAGTCTAAATAATATATCTAAACTATTCCTCCTCATGTTAATATTAATATTTCTATGGTCGCGTACATTCAAACAATACTAAGCTTAAAATAAGGAGCTTATAGCGCGAATGTCTGCATAAAATGAAAACATACAATGTAAATATCTTGAATTCTGTACCGAACATCGTAAAGCACCGGCCATTTAACCTTCAGGGTGGATGGGGCTACGAGGACCAACACTTCTGAGCAACATTTTTTTTCACAAAATTTCACAAATTCAGATAATTTTTTTAACATGAAAAATCAGACATTTTTTTCCAATAATACCAAAATTTCTTGTTCTGAAGGGTGATATTATTTTCATTCATTTTTTTTTTTT
>MJUT01035632.1:177142-220125 GCA_002080005.1 Gigantidas platifrons
CCCCCACTCCTCCGCCGTAAAAGTTAAATGGGCAGTGCCTTATATGACAAAAATGCAAAATTACAGTATTTTCAATATAATGGTGACCATGATAAATGGTAATTTATATATAACGATGTGTCATCTCTGTATGATACATGAAGTGACATGTGTAAGTGAATACATATGTATCAAGGCATATTCTACCAATGACGGCACATGTGTTCTTTGGAATTGCTATAGTATTAAACATAGTTGTCAAAGATGCTGATGTACCATTAAACATATCCCCGAGTAAAAAAAAATAAAGTCTTATAAATGCTCTATTTCCCCCTTTTCACAGTTTTTTTTATGTTTTTTGCTTATTTTCCTTTTTCTCAGTATTTGTTTTGGTTTTTTTTGTTGTTGCTTATTTTAAACCAAAGTTTTCAGAACCAAACATTACCCAATGTTTTGGTTTTGTTTATTAGCAACTTAAAGAGGCATTAGCTACGATTTTGACCAAAAAGATTAAATGTTTTGGAAATTGGTAAATAGCTTTAAAATGATGAAATAAAGGTAAATATTTCACATTAAACAGGTTATCGTACCACTTTTCGCCTTTTGAGAATGAACATTACCGTCGGTTGATTATTGCCTTGCAAGCAAATAATTTGACCTCGCTTTCTCCGTATGCAACTGACCTTACTAGTGACAGGTGAAAACGAATAATTTGTATTTTGTCGCTTATTAACTGCAAACTTGCATGGTTCTTTGTCCGTAATTAACGCCGACTAAAAGCAGATTCACAGAAAATAAGAAATAAGTGCATTGTTGTACTGATTTAATGACGATTCGTCAAATTCCATAAACAATGCCGATAATTAATAAGATGGCGTCCATTTCTTGATCGATCTCAAAACACGAGCAGTTGCACCTTTTTTCCCCGATGCGCGTACATTTCATAACATTTATAAGTTACAGAAACACGTTTTATTAAGGCATCAATCATAATATCTGATAGTTTTTATGGGTAGCAAAAATTTACGATTAATAGATCTTGCTAATATTTATAGAGTAATTTTGAAAGAAAAATATACAGCCAAACCTGCTCATGCAGTCATCTCTATTAAGCAGTCACCTGTATTAAAAGGTCACCTATATTAAGCAGTCACTTGTATTAAAAGGTCACATCTTTCTTTTCCTTCATATAAAGTTTCAATTTAAAAGAATTAAACCTCTTTTAAGAGGTCACCTGTCTTAGAAGACCACATTTTGCTTATCCTAGAGGTGATCTTTTAAAACAGGTTTGACTGTATATTCTTGACAAGATAATATATCGACACATTTTGTTATAATGGTACACAAGCTTCCCCAAATAAAAATTGCATATATAATAGATATAAATAAGGCTACACAATAATAGTTCATTTTTTGGCATTGACACAGTTTATCTATCCATACCTTTCTGTTAATACTGAATCTCAGATAAACCAAACAATAAATAGTCTGATGAACCACCATATCCTTTGTGCTTCCGGGACACATAGGGAGAGTCCAATTCACATGTGTTTTTTTTTTTGTCTTCTCTAGTGCAACACATATTTGGGTAATTGCATTTAATGGTACATTTTATAGATAAAGAAATATCTTACTGAGAAATAAAATACTTAAAAACACAAATGAATTACACTAGCAGCTATTCGCATCACTGGCAATTTATGTGACACATTTAAAATGGAAGAAAGGGTGTAGAGAGTTACCGTTCTTACTTGTGAATGTCACAATCACAATTAATGGAAACCAAGAGTAAAACAAATCATTTTATAATTAATTGTACATTTGATCAACATCCGGATCATATTGTTAATCATAAACTATTTTTTATAGTATTATAACTTGCACTAAGGGACCGATCATTAAGCTTTCTTTTTTGGGGAAGGAAGCCAATAAAGTTTTTATCAAACGAAACAAAAATCAGATTATCAAAATTTTACAATTTCTTTCAATTTGGAGTAGAATATTTATTTATGTATCTCATGTCAATTCATATATTTTTCTATAAAATTTTGCGACATCATAATTCTTTCAATAAAGTCCCCCCCCCCTTTTTTTTCTCCTGCAAACCCTGAAGATAACTTATCGTTCCCGACGATTTATGATTGTGATTCCTTAAAAAAAATTATTTTTTGACATCTTGACCAACTGTGACTATATTTAAATTTATGTCCTGCAAACAATGACAGATAATTGTTATGCAAAAATAAAGATAAAAATATTACAAGATGTATGTATAAGAAGTATTAATATAACGTACTTATGATTATATACTGAAGAATTGTCGCCCACGTCTATATGGTGTTATTGCAGCCTCTTGGTTTCCATAAAGAACAAACGTATGATGTTACCTGCCTTTTTTATCATGCATGTCGTATGAAATATAAAAAACACGTGGTATCTATCTCTTATGACTATACGATATTATGCAAAGAACACAATCTGCTGATAGTTTTGATTTTCGGAAATATTTAGACGCTCGAATTCAACACAATGGAATGATTCGATTTATCCTCCACACAACTCTCGACTTCGCGTCGTCGAAATTATTTTTGAAATAATATTTAATCATGCAACGCTTCGGTTTTTCCTCTCATAAAACAATATGTTTAATCCTTACATTGTCGAAGCTAACAATCCATCTGCACCTGGAATTTTTATAAGTTTAATATCATTTCCTGTTCCTTGGCCTAGTCATACGTCCTCTCCTTCTATAATATTAAGATCGTGTCCGGTCACATTAGTCCGGATTTGTATTGATTTTTTGCTGCGATACATGTCCCAAAGTCCAGCAACAATTTCAGCAACCACTATATCGCTGGAATTTTTACCTATTAGTCTTAACGTAAATACTCCATCATGACGTAAATATTCTAAAACAAACCTACTGACTAACTTCCGCTCTGGGCCTGTTGATAATCGTTCCATAATTTTTAAGAATTTTTTGACAAACTGTATTCTTGTTGACGGGAACAGCATATACCAGAACCACTGTACAAAACTAATACACGAACAGATAGACACAAAAACTAACCAAAACCACATAAAAATATATATTTTTTCATTGAAAATATTGATTGGAAGTACACATTGAACACTGTAATGCTGCAAATTTGTAATCTGCCGGATCCGGAAGTCGCACATTGTAACTCTGGGAAATCTATGAGATCCTGTCCATTCTTTTCCATCGGCGAGTTCTTGAAGGATTTCAAATCCATATACTTTATAGTTACCTCCTAAAAATTCATTTAATAAAAACAGTTGGCCTATTGCATTTGCTATGTAAAATGCCTTCATTAGAAAATAAACAGCGACAAGAAAATTTCCATATTTTCTCCCACATAAAAGATTCAAATTTGCTGATAGAATATGCCTTAATTTGACACAACACGCATGTCTTGTTTCACGTTGATTGTCCAGACAACGATCCATATGTCTGACTAAATATTTAATAGACCGTGATCTGTTTTCTGGGCTCTCCATAAGAGCGTCACCAGCTAGACTGACGATTCGGTCTACATTAATACCGGACTGTCCATTTAAAATCCTCCAAATAATACAAGGCAAATAGAATAATAAAGCTTGGATAAGTAACATAACTGGTACCCATTGGTAATAATTTATTTCCCTTTCTTTTCGTAGATGCATGTGTTCCAGTGACGGAACTTGTGATTCCATTGGAATATAATACGTATTTTTTATCCAGCACAGATTGTTTGTATAGTCTACATGGGTACCAGGAAATTCGGCAGGGCACCAGCACCTAATCGGATCACCTACATATTGTCTAGCAGACACCACAACTGTAAAGATGATTAGGATACCAGTTGTATAAAAATGGTTTAATCTGTCAACAATGTCGTCATCATTCCGGACTTTAACGTTGGCAACTCTTCCAACCGATCCAATAATACTGTCCATCCTGAAATATATAGAAAATAGAAGATGAAAATCACTTCTTTTTTGATTGTCCTTTTAATAAAGTTTTTTTTCAGTTTTAGCAAATGATTAATTTCTTAATGTCAAATTAAGAAATGCATTATTTATTAAAACTGAAAAAATAATAATTAACAAAATTCAAACATTTGGATTTACCGTAGTAAAATAGCAACAATGTTGTCATCCGAAAGACTTGTGCAGTTCGTTGTCTGTTTTATTAAGACGTCTTGGTCACTGAGCAAAGTGGGCATGATCTTTGCATAAAACTATTGGTTATGTTCATGTCTATTATATGGTGAATTGTTGATGTGGATTTGCTGTTGTCTTTTCTATCGAAACATAACTGCCATTGCATGCTATTTGTATTGTATTGTGATATATGCAGACAACCCTTTTGGGTGTAAAAGTATGCTTATTAAAGATTATTACTGTAAATTATTGTAAATTAAATCGCAATGGAAATATTAAATCAGTGTCTATTACCAATAACGTTGTAAGTTCGAATTCCCCTTGGGGTGTGCTCGATACAACATTATGTGATGCAGTTATTCAGTAACCTGCGGTAGGCCATGTGGTTTTTCAGCGATCGAGTGCTGCGGTTTCCTCCGACTATAATAATACTACGATATAACTGAAAAATCATTTGAAGTGTAGACTGTTATTTTGAGAAAGGATGGTTGGAATTGTGGGGTGGGGCATGAGAGAGCTAGTTTTTTCCCCCAGAACAGTTTACCTGTTAAAGAAAATTGAGATTGTATTAATTTGTAAAATGACGTTCTCAATTTAGAAAACCGTAGCTCTCTGAAATGATCAACTTCTGGGTTGATAGATGGAAGAGAGGAACAAATATGTCTTACACAATATTGTGGCAATCCTTTTTCCATAGTTATCATCATTGTAAAGACCGATAACTCTGGGTAACTTGAACAGACAATGGATTAGGTTGGATTATCTTCTCTTGACGATTGATTAATTGATGGGCTATTTGTTGTTTAACGTCAATTGAGCAATATGTCAACCATGACGAGAAGACAAAAATCTAGATCATGTAGATGAAAAAAGTGATATTGTACATTGAGAATTGTTGCTTGTTGTCTTTAGCTTGCACAGATCGTGGTATTTTCAAAACCACTGTGTCTTATCAACGTCCCCTTCCTATGGGCGAATTGTATATTTAGTTCGAAACGAACATCCAGAATGCGCCTCTTACGAAAGGGTTTTTACCCCAGAGGGAGAAATCATATCATTTTTCTATACCATTGATTCCGTCGGAGACTGTTAAAGTCAAATTTAAAATAGAAGTTCAGTCTTCTTTTTCTTTTTTTTTCTTCTTTTTAAATAAATAGCAATGCATTTTTTATAATCTGAATTCCTTGATTCATAGAGGAATTAGCAATATGTAATGATAGCACATCAACAATGGTCGAATTTGATATCAATTATAGCTGAATTTTCTGTAATATGCACCCCCAAAAATTATTTCTTCTTTGGTCAAAAAGATTTGTTGATAAATTTCTCAGTTCATCATTAGTTCTATTGTGCGTAGAATTTCTATTGGAAAAGTAAAAAAATATTTACACAGCTGGAATTACATATCTTTTTGGCCTTGGCCAAGCAATAAGTGCCTCGTTTATCGCGCTGAAATGTTTTGATAACACCGCGGTAATCGGTCTTGTTTTATATTTAGTTTATTTTGGGGTATCTAAAAATAGCCAACAAAAATGTTGATACCAATAAAATTCCGATTGAATAGAAACAAAAACTAAAATTTCTCAATTAAAGACGATTTAGATACAGTATATAATTGATTAATTGATTGATTGATTGATTGATTGATTGATTGATTGATTGATTGATTGATTGATTGATTGATTGATTGATTGATTGATTGATTGATTGATTGATTGATTGATTGATTGATTGATTGATTGATTGATTGATTGATTGATTGATTNATTGATTGATTGATTGATTGATTGATTGATTGATTGCTTGCTTGCTTGCTTGCTTGCTTGCTTGCTTGCTTGCTTGCTTGATTGATTGATTGATTGATTGATTGATTGATTGATTGATTGATTGATTGATTGATTGATTGATTGATTGATTGATTGTTGTCAAACGTATTGTATCAGAGAAGTGTGAAAAGGTTGAAGATGTCAATGGGGAAATCAGAAGTAGAAGTCACAAATCGAAGGACAGACAACATAATGGCCAAAAGAATAAAGACCAAAGGACAAACAATGATTTACGAAACATTACACATATAACGAGCGATCGAGCAACACGAACCCCACTAAATACCGGTGGTGACCACGGAGTGAACTTAAGTGCTCCGGATGGGTACCATACAGGGGCGGATCCAGGATTTCAAGTTAGGGGCGCACTTAAAAAAAAATCGCGAAAATTGTTGGGGTATTTCGTGTGAAAAATCACGATTTTAAGCAAAAAAATCAATTTTCTTTTTCAATTTTAGGGGGGTGGTGGTGCAAAGCCCCCCCCCCCCCCCCTTGATCCGCCCCTGCCAGAAGACCAAGACGGTCCTATTAAGAAAATTATTCTCCCACAATAGAAAAGTACAAACTTATTCTAAAACATCATGCAGATACTACATAATTATTTTTAAAAAACCACAAACTCTGAATTAAATCATTTTCTACAAAATATTTCCACATAAAAACCTCAAGAAGTGATATTTAATGATAAAGTGATTTTATTTCAAAATTTAATTTCCACATAAAAACAGAAAAGTGATATATAGCACAACTGATGTATGGAATTTTATTTTCAAAAGAACTACTTTCTTAATTATTCTTCTATTAAACAACAACAAAAGATTTATGATATTAGGGTAAGATGAAAGACTGCCAAGCCTAGCTATATGTAATAATATATATAGATTATATATAACAATGATATAATAAACCAACCATTATCTTGTATAAATTACATCAAAGAACTTCAGCTTTAGCACGAGTCTAATTATAACTTGATTCCTAACATTTTTATGTCAGAATGACTCAGCCAGTGGTTTTTGAGATGGAGAGAGTTATCAGGATTGTTCTCGTAAACGTAGGAAGTTGTTTGCTGCTAAAAATGGTAACCCATTTTCTACATAAATATCAGCAACATCAAAAACAAAAAAAATCAAAAAATAAAATCAAAAATCAAAAATCAAATAAAAAAAAAAAGAGAGAAAAATAAAGAAACGGAAGTAGAAGAAGATAACAAGAAATTTCGTTATGGTTTTTTTTATTATGCGAATTCGAGTATTTCATAGAATTGTCTGAAATACAACAAAATAACTGAATAAACAGAAGCTGATCCGGACATTTCCATTAGGGGGGAGGCGATTTTTTAAAGAAAAATATCGGATTTCAAAACAAATTATTTTCAGAAAAATCAAAAGATACCGAGGTGTAATTCAAAGCGAAAACTACAAAACATGACATAAGAAATTGGAAATATTCTGTTAAAACACGTTTTTACCAGTCCATAAGTTAGCTCAAAAAGGGGGGGCCCGGGTCCCCTTCCCACACTCCCGCTATGGATCCGCTTATGCTATATGTCACACCCACTCCATCTATCTAGAGCAAAAAATGGTTGAAAAATAGAACTTTTATCATGCAGTCATTAGAACTGAACACAAGAGACATCTGATAATACACACTCGATATGTTCATTTATAATTCTTTATTTTGTTTAAATTATTTGACTTTCCAATATTTCGATGTTGAACGTGCCTACTGAAAGTTATTCAAGAAACGCGTCGTTCGTATAATATTTGATATATACGTTAATATTAGTTACAAATTGTAAAAACAGTTTATAAAACAATATAATATTTGGGGGCCCGGGTGGCTCAATAAGTGATAAAGTTTACCAGTTGCTTGCCCATGATCGGTGGTTCTCTCCGGGTACTCCGGCTTCCTCCACCACTAAAACTGATCGCCATGATATAGCTGAAATATTGTTGAAAGTGGCGTTAAAACACCAAAAATCAATCAATATAATATTTCATAATTGATTTGATTAATGAACCAATTTGTTTTATAATTCAAGTAATTTTGAGATATTCTTTGCGCATTTAAGAAATAAACGCAATAGCGTACCATTAAAATTTACATTTCACATCGAAGATCATGTCGTTAATTTAACCTTAACATTGAAGGGCTTGTCACTTCTTTAAATGTACCACCCGCTCTGACGATGTTAGCTGTACGGTTTACCACCCCACACGTCTATCGAATGACCATATAGTAAAAGTAGTTCCATAGTTCACCCTCTAAGGTCAACCCATTCTGTTATGAAAAGATGGTCTTACAAGAGAAGGGGTTTCTCTTCTACTGCAACAAAATAGTAGTATACTGACCAATTCAACAAGTTGAAGATTATGTCAGATGGGAACAATTAAATAGTATTTATGTAATAATGTGGTCTTGTCCAGGTAATATGCCAAAATATTACCCAGGTCTGAGAGACATATTACCCGACCCGAAGGGTAACATGTCTCTCACACCTGGGTAATATTTTGGCATATTACTTGGGTAATATGTCTCTCAGACCTGGGTAATATTTTGGGATATTACCTGGACAAGACCACATTAATATCATTATTATACTGAGTGTCTAATTCAGAGGTGTTTACCCAAAATGAAGGCTATCAGTAGTATTGGCCAGTTGTATCAGTAGTTTTGGACCTCTGTCAGTAGTATTACCGTTGAGCATTGCAAAGTCACGCGAACTTTCTAGGGGGTCTGAAATATTTTTTTTTAAATTAGATGCCATTTCCTGCATTCTGACAGTATCTGAATCATGTTTTAAAGATACTAAAGCAATTTCATAGGATTTATTACCTTTGTTTCTGAAATAAATGACAGGGAAATTTGCTAAACTCAGTGATGTCCTATTAGCATAATGTATGTTATTCAGTTAAGTAGAAGTTCAACTGCACTAGATATTAGAATAATATAATTAATTCAATTCTACTAGCTACATGTACATCAGTTCGATCATATTAACTATTGTTTACAAAGTTTTTAATTTCACTCACAAAAGCTTATGACACAGACACCAATGATTACACCAGAACATCCCTGGATAGGTTAAAAAAAAAAATGACAAAGTCCAAAAGTGAAAAAAAAATTGGGCAGCACTTCCCCTAGAAAATAAGGTTTTCATCCCCCAAACCTTATAAATCCCGGACCAAAAAGAAGGGAATAAAGAAAGAAAACGAGAGGTGTGGGTCAGGTTCATTTATAAGATATGAAACCATACACCATCTCTTGCCTACTATAGAAGTATAAAAATGACTACAAACCTTAAGCAATCTTTGAATCAGGAAACATGATTTTGAAAGCCCCACAAATGATTTCATAGAGTAAGACATGTTCGTTTGTTTCATGGTGTTATGCACTTTAGACTCAACGTGTCTTTTAGTTTTACAATCATTTTTCCGGCATGACTGCACGAAAAATCAGACTTGCACGCTTGGATGCCGTCAAACAAGGCCACAAATCATGATATGAGTCTTTATACTTCTCCAGTGTTTGTTTTCTTTTCTTTGGCGGCGTACAATTGACATCGTGATCTTCCACCCCCAAATCCAGAACCCGTTTTGCAGATTTGGCTGCTGACATCTTTTCATTTCGGATTTTCAAGCGAGCACATTTCTCAAACGCTAAACAGACGATCAATTAGAAGTATTCCGAATGCATTCGAAGTCCTGATCGCTTTAACGTTTTATGCGTTCACTCATATATACAAGTATTCAAGCGCTTCGTGGAAAATTAAGTGTGGGAAATTATAATTTTGAAATGCCACAGAAACCGTATTTTCGTAAACAATCCGTAGTCCGTATTTTGCATCTCAAATCCGTGGTAAATACGGAAAATCCGTAGCAGTAAACACCTCTGCTAATTGTCAGGTAATATGCCAAAATATTACAGTACCAAATATCACTACAGAAACTGACACGAAGTATAATAATATAATATATCAGTGCATCTGAAATCTGGCCTGATAAGAGGGATATCCTTTGATGGGGATGGCCTTTTAAAAGAGAGACTATCGTATCTCGTAAGGAGGAGATTATTTCCGTATAGTCCAATTGGCGTCAGATGTCAATTATGTACACAGCTCTGTTAATATGGTAGTTTTTGCATAATAATATTGCTGACATGTATTCTGTCCCAAATTTCGAAAACGGGCGAGGAGGAGGGGGTATGCTTGAGGTTAAAATAAATGATGAGGAAACTATAGAATCCATCTGTCTATTGTTTACATGTAATAAACTATATATTGTTTTTAGATAAGGTAACCTCGATTGTTAAAGGTATATTGTCTACCACATTTGTATTTTTTCATACCCAAAATTATTGTTGTTTTCCATACTGACCTTCATAAAATGAAGATTAAACACCGAATTATTGGCGAATACGCTACGAAACGTAAAGATTCAAATAACAATAAACAAGCGTGACAATCATGAAGTGTTTGAATTTTAACAGTATTTTCCTTACCTCAAAGCTAAACCCCCGAGAATTCCAAACTTCCGTTTTTACTTTTACTTTCACTTTGAATTTCTGTCTCCGCACGATAATTCCGATAACGATAGTTTTGGGTCAAAAAAAGAACACCAATCGTATATTTTGTAGCATAACTGTTTAATGATAGCTTAAACAAATCATTCTTGGACAGTTAAAAATTTTCAAAAAATCGTAGACAATATCCCTTTAAACGATTCATTATTATTCGAGTTATACAAATTTTCCTGGAACATGAAACGACGAAATTAAGAATTTAAAGAATATTTGTCGACGTATGAACTCATTATCTATAGCAGGTGATCTATGGTATTATCTTTCAATGAAAATACATTTTTGCATACAAAAACACGAAAATTGCTATCCACTGTATCAAATGAATGCACGTTATGCGTATACTATTTTTATTAGTATGTCAATAGTTTATTTTAAAGACAATGTCATCATGATTACATTGTATTAATATATTGATTTTGTATATAAAAACTTCTTTTTTTTTTAGATTTAACCAAATTAAGGATGTCGACAAAAATAATTATTATTTTCATAGTTGTTGAAATGTTATATTTCTTTCATCACTGAAAAAAAAATCTTAGCATCTAATCCATAAAAAAAATGGGAAATCAGTTCACATGCATTTTAATCGAATTTAATAATATAAAAAAAAACATTTGTAATTATTAAATTATGATATCTTTTTACTCTATCAAACCACACAAGTTCACTCACCAAAATCCAAAAAGAATATTTTTCCAGTTTGTTTTCCTAACGAACAGAAAACGCAACGTACGTGAATGCTTTTCATACCCAGATAATAATACATAACAATCCCCCACATGAATGTGTTGATTCACGGTAACAACAGCTGTCTGTCCATTCATTAATCTGCTCTACACGTAATACAAGTGTTTATAAATGTTTATCTGGTGTACTGTATTAATGAAGAGTAAGGTATTACATCATGCTAGTAAGAGGTAGGACGGTCTAGATTATATAACCGCCATTTACTGATCCGATAAGTTCCATGTTAGTAATCACTGTCTTATCAGTCATAGAAAAAATCACGTGTCTTATATGATGCAAGATGCAAAACGCGTGTAATCTTAAGATAAAAATGATATATACATTTATTTATTTATAGTATATTTTTCAAGAAGTAGAGATTAAAACTTTGATTATTTAGAAAAATTCATTGGTGAATATGCTATGGAAAACTCAGATTTTAATACTAGTAATATTTTTGACTAGGACAAAATTAATATCTTGTTAATCCCTTCAACACCAAGAAAAGTAGAAGAATAAAACTAGGTTCCTTTATAAAACAGTGATTTAGAGAACTGAGGACAGGGAAGTATTGACTATTGCTTCCTTGTAATACATATTTTGTACAATAATACCCCCAGCAATGCCATTGTAAGTGTGGTCTCTAATTTCAGTTACAGTCCGCTGTTAGAGGCCACTGACACACGCCGATGTTTTTGCAGTTGATCTTTTTTATGAATGAGCTTAAAAATTGACCAATGTTGTAATAGGAAAATCAGACAATATCAGATTTATTACAGTGTTATTACTATTTTTGTTTGTTTGTCTATGTATATATATATATCTTTATTTTCATCACCACATTACATAGGTACAGAGGAGACCTAGATATAACTATATACGTACAATATATATAGTATAGTACACAGGAAAACAGTTAGTCAGGAGGACACACCCTTTCATTTATGACCCGTTCTACATAGGTTAGTCAGTTTCAATCTATTTTTTGACGCCATAATCTCCAAGAAGTTAATCATATTTTTGTCTTTTTGCATATCAAAAACACCTTGTCAAACGCCTAAATATTAGTTTCAAGACAACAATTATTTGAGTTTTGTTGATTTGAATATTTCAATATTTAAATATAATTAGACGTTCGTCGATTTATTTTTTAAATGCAATTCGTTGATCCACTTGCAAGGCCAGACAAATATGTCTGATATTAATTAGATGATGATGTAAATGATGAACTTTAAAAAATAACATTTTTTTTTTTTTTTTTTTTTAAAGAAAAAGAAACATTTTTATGCATATCATATTTTTATTGAGAAAAGCTCTTTTATGAATAGCAATATAGTATTTATCTATTTTATGTATTTATTGTTGCTTAATCATGTTATGTAAATATTGCATTGTTTTATATTGAATGTGTAATTTTAGACGCAACTTCTACTACCCCGGTAGAGGTTGCCCCCGTTGTAAAGGGGTAGCTTTCTAAATAAATATATATATATATATATATAATTAGACTATGAATATTCATGATGTAAGATATAAGTACAGTCCATGAATGGAACATTTAGAAAAAAAAATGAAATTTCTTACTGTCATCCAAAATGTCGTCAATATGATCTCATGAAAGAACCTATTAAGTTTAAATATTGTTTATTAATCCTGTATGTTTACAATGAACTTAGTTACAATCGTGTAACATCTTTCATTTAATGGCACTATAATAATATATTTAACATCACATTTATCAACAGAAAGTTTAAACGGTGCATGGGGATCAACGGTTCCACCAATATCAAGAAAACGAACAACGATCTCATCAAAGCATTGAATACACACACACACACACACACACACACACACACACACACAGAAAATACCACGACATATGATGTTGTAAGTGGGACAGTCACAAACATGTGGTGGTGTTAAACCGGTTAAAGGTATCACAACCCTCGTCTCTTGATAACTGGACCTCAGAAATAAACAATAAGAATGAACAACCTCTCGTTTTCAAAAAAAAAAATAAAATACATCAAACTGTGCATTTGTAGTCTAACATTTTTTTCAAACATGTAGGACTCTCTAAGAAACATAGTATGTTCCATAATATGAAAGACCCATCCTTTCAACATTCAAACACAAATACGTTGTAGTGTATTACCCCAATTGTAAGGATATTATTCACTTTTTCATTATAAAAACATTCATAATAAAGTCTCCCTCAGTTGTCTGATTCATCATAGATTTTCTAATCAATTTCTAAATTTACTAACGTTGTTTTTTTTAACCTCAAAATAAATATACAGATGTTCTATAATAACGTATATACACTTATGTATCCATCTGTTGCTCAAGAAATCATCATCTACCGTTCGATAAAAGCCATGTTAAATGGTAATTGCAATACTTGAAAATTAAAATAAAATCTATACCGGTACAACGTTCATTCCGTCAAAAATTATCACAGTCACTGACAATGACTAGAAATGGGCGTGCGCTAATTTTCGGAATGTATTGATGAAAACAGTCGTGGGAACTTGATTTCTGATATCTGGTTACGTCCTGTATTTGTAACATAAGTGGTAAACAACGACAGAAATTGACAGAAAAATCAGTTGCTGTCTTAAGATAGGCATAGAAATGTGGTGGGAATAAATCTGCTAATTAAATGGATTCCCGGTCTCCCTTAGGTTTCCAGATATCAAATAAATATAAATAAACAATACAATATAAAGACACATAATCGCTTATTAAACCCAAAATAACAAGAGAAGACAACCGACCTGTCGCAAGTCAGAGCCACTTAACCACATTATTTTAGATCGAGTACACCACACCATGTGCAAAAATCAAATAAAAACTCACGGCTTAGTCACTAAAGATAGGTTTTAATTGCATTTGTGTACGTAGTACATGCAGCCAGCTCTCATCCGATCGTGGCCATGACGCCCCCAAATGAGAATTAGCACTTTATTTTAATGCGTTTTTAATAGGGAATAATACAGTTCTCTAACTTCACACTATTGTTGGAACAGTGGATTATTTTTAAGTAAATCCATTACATAATTATAACATGCACACGTTAACGTTCATATGGTCCATATTTCAGCAAAGACATTTTTTCTTAGACTTTAAACGTATTAGCGAATACATTTATTAAAAGATCTATCAATCTCATCGATGGTGAACTATCAGCATATTACAACTGGTTTAAACCTAATCTCATCAACTAATATACAAGCCTGTCTTCCCTATGACACACGAAAGACTATTCCACAGGACGCGAACTACAAATGCATGTGTGAGTGTGTTTAGTATATACTTGACATGTTCCATATTATAGGGATATTGGTATGAGATTGTGACATCACTTTCACCAAAGTTAAATTGATGCGGTAGCTGTCAGACCATCAACCTTACGCAAGTCACCGATTTCTAATTCGAATACCATACCATCTCAACAAAGTAAATGTTCACTGTCCTCAGTTTTGTAGACTGCTTTCTGTAAAAATCTAATAAGCTTGTTTCTAATCAATTCCATTCCGTCAATTTTTTTTTTTTTTTTTTTTTCGTCTGCCAGACCACGTGATGTTGATGGAATGTTAGGCACTAGACTTCCGACGTCAATGTACACAACGAAAAAGATTAAGATATATCGGGAAAAGTCTTTAAGATCTATAAATATGAACTGAATAATCTTCAAATAAGTTAGATATTGAATCAGGTTCTCCCCGTGCGGTTTATTTTTGGTGGGGTCAGTATTGCAGATCTGTCTAGTTTTTTTTCGTCCTAGATCTGTGACTTGCGCCTCTGAATTGTCGGTTTTCTCTCACGTTTATTGAATTTTACTGTATAATTACACCATCCAGAAATTTACATGTTAAATTGCACATAAACCGTTCTTTGCTGGCTAGAAATTTTAAATGGTTTTCTTTTTTAATCAACTCATTGTGGAAACTAAATCTAATTTTGGTTGTTAGTTGTCTCTTTCTAAAATAAGAACGTCTATTTAAAAAAACGAATTCTGTCGTCTCCTATTATACAAATATTTTTCCAACTTTTACAAATAATGTTTTCAATTCGGATCTAATATAAGGTTTTAAATATTTTACATATATTTTTTTTTATCTATTTTTCAAAATATAGAAATCAAATAAGATCTAAATTGGTTTCCATGGCAACATTTTTAATAATAAATTAAATCCTATATTATTGAAAATAAAACAATCCATAAAAATACGGTATATAAATGTCAAGACGAATGATATATATAGTCTTAACACAAGTTGTCTCTTATAAAATTTAATAAAATATTAAAACGGATGATTTGTTTATAGTTTACAAAGTCAAAAGTAGAACGTCGCAACAATTTCCGTTTACACTGGTTCTGTGGAAGACAAAGATGATTATTATACTACTATTATTTGACGTAAGGAGACAGTGTAATTTATCGGATGTGACGGAGGAAGCTTTAGAGACGAGGAAGACATAGACAGGCTACTCCAGAACTTACCAGGAGATGATAAAAGTAATGTCCTGAGATTACGCTTGGTAGTCTGCTGAGAAGCATCCTCGACCGAAAATCTGAAGTTTTTAATATAAGGTAAATGCTAGATTTGCCATTCTCTGCCACCTAATCATACTTTCAACTTGTTCAAAGCGTAATGTCGTGAGATCATGTTTGGTCGTCTGCTCAGAAGCTTCGTCGACCGAAAACCTGGAGTTTTTTTTTATATTAGATAAAGACAATATATGCCACTTTGAATATATGTCTGTGCACACAGGGTTGCGTTCAATATTGTAGTAGCTAGCCTAGCTGCTAGGTAAAATAGCCATGACGTTATTGAACGATTAGCTACGTAGCAGTGCTAGCAAATATGGCGCCAATCATATAGAATAATTTCTTGGAACATTTTAGCTAATCGTATTTGTCTAGTTGCCTCAATAAATTATCATCCGTATTAAAAGCGTTGGCACTTCCTGCAATGCCACTATTTTTACCTTACGAAATTAAATTTAGTTTTAGTCGCCATGTTGGATTCAAAAACTAGCAGACATTTTTAAACTAGCTAGAGCTATGTAGCGGCTAGGCTAGCTTGCCGTTCAATAGGATTTTTCTACGTAGCTCAACCTAGCAGCTACGATGTTGAACGCACCCCAGGGTTGCGTTCAATATTGTAGTAGCTAGCCTAGCTGCTAGGTAAAATATCCATGACGTTATTCAACGATTAGCTACGTAGCAGTGTTAACAAATATGGCGCCAATCATATAGAATAATTTCTTGGAACATTTTAGCTAATCGTATTTGTCTAGTTACCTTAATAAATTATCATCCGTATTAAAAACGTTGCCACTTCCTGCAATGCCACTATTTTTGCCTTACGAAATTAAATTTAGTTTTTGCAGCCATCTTGGATTCAAAATGTAGCATATTTGTTTAAGCTAGCTAGAGCTACGTAGCGGCTAGGCTAGCTTTCCGTTCAATACGATTTTTCTACGTAGCTTAACCTAGCAGCTACGATGTTGAACGCACCTCTGGTCTCACGATATAGCACAAACTTCAAGTGTTAGTTTCGTACTCGGGCTCCACAATCATCCAATCAGAACACAGTATATATTGGACACAGTGTTTTGATTGGCTGTTATATTTAGCAAGGGTAAACAAAACTCGTACTCTGACTGTAAGAACTGAGTACTTGATATATTTCATAGATTCTTCTGATTGCCCGGTTTACTTTTCAGTAAGAGTACAAATATTATACCTAAAAGGTCCTGGTAATTCTTAAGCTGGAAGGGGTTTGATATATCTTTTTAATTTGTATGGTAATGGAGGGGAGGGGTATGGTTATGGTGTTTAACGCCACTTTCAACAATATTTCAGTTATATCGTGGAGGTAAATTTTATTGGCGGAAGATATAGGAGTACCCGGAGAAAACATCCGACATGTCGCAAGTCACTGACAAGCTTTATCACTTACTGTTTTATCAAGTACACTCGCCATGAACGGGGTGCGAACTCACAACTTTAGTGGTGATAGGCACTGATTGCACAGGTTGCCATAAATCAAACTACCATGCAATCACGGCTACAACGGCGCATGTGTAGTAATGGCAGATTTTACCTTTATACAAACAATCTCTCAAAACCTCTGCGGGTAAATCTGAAGCATTGTAAATTATGAAAATTTCGAAAGATTATTTCATAAATTTTACGTGCATATATGAATAATACATGTGTTTTCTCATTTGTTACCGAGTCCCACAGAGAGTAACACATTGTATTCATTTACACACATTTTCTTTCAATTTCGTTTCTTTTTATGGTTAATTAAATTTTAATTTTTTAAATACGACTCTATGCCTCAGCGATATCAGTTAAATATATTGATGGATCAAATCATTACCAGCTCTTTATAGTTTCTTTCTGTCGTAAATTTAGATATGTATTTTGTTATAATTATTGCAATATCATTCTTTCAAAGAGGCCTGAGTGGCCGAGTAACTGTTGTCGTTCACGCCCCCGATCGTCGTGGGTTTCACCATTAAGTTCCCTTTATCTTAACAGACTTTCCTCCATCATGATATACATTTTGTAGCTTAACAATCGCTGTAAAAATACGACCATATAACTTATAGAGGAGGCTATGCCTTTTCTGTCAGAAATTTATATCACAAAAATCTATAGATTAAAAATAAAATGAACTAAAACAGACACAAAACATGGCAAATCTGACAAGAGAGTTTCCTATGAGAAATTTTGGTAAAATCTGAAATCAAATTAATGATTTATCATGTCCAAAAACAGAAATAATTTGAATTTTGTTTCCTGTGAAAAAAAGTCCTGCCCAGGAAATACCCCCTCTCAAAGTTAAATGCTCGGTCCGCAACCCACACCATTTAATTTTAAATTTCAAATGTGAATGGCAAACACACAAATCTTTTTACTTACACAAAATATTTCCCCTTTAGCACCGATTCTATATTTATTGACATAGAATATTTTTTTCTAGCATCGGCAGCATATTTACTTAAATAAATATTTTCCTATTGCACCGGTAGCATATTTACTTACATATAATATTTTCCTATAGCACCGATAGTATATATATTTGCTTACATGAAATATTTTCCTATAACACCGGTAGCTTTTTTACTTACATAGAATATTTTCCTATAGCACCGGTAGCATGATGGTAATGCCCACCTCTCATGGTCCTCACGGTATCCACAAAAAAATGGGGTCATATAAAGGTGCTTAGACCTCCAAATACATTATTGAATGATTTAAGAATTGACACACTTTTAACTGAATTTTGAATTTTGTATTCAGAATTTTTAATCCATTGTTTATCAAATCATTATGAATAAGTCTCCCACTTGAACGGTAATGTTGAATATTTTTCCATTTTTCAAAACAAATATTTTTCACTTTAAAGTTTTCCGTTATTATGTTAAAATGTCACAACCTACAGCTAGCTGAACATAACTACACATGTTGTAACATATGGCACACTTTGTCAACATTTTTTATCTACAATTTATTATATATTGATATTTAAAGGAAATTGCTAAAATAAAGTATCTTTCTTATCGAGTTAAAAATAGAATATTTTTTTTTCGCGATTAGCACAATTTCAATATGACTTCTACTTTGGTTCTGTGATACTTAAATAACAGTTTCGGCGTTATTGCGCCAACACAGCGTCACGAAGATGTAAACGAAACTGCGTTAATGCACAAAAACGGCGTTATTGCGCCATCACAGCGTCACGAAGATGTAAATCCAGTTCACTTTAATGTGATTTAATAAAAACACACTTTTCACAGTAAAGTTTCCATAATTTAATAAATAGTTGCACTTTCTTGTTTTGTTTTTGTTTTTTTGCATACAAGAAAATGATACACATCTCCTTAAATCATTAGTAACAATTTTTGATTCATTTTATAGAGTACTATATGTAATTTTCGTATTTCTTCTTGATGCAGCGGAAATTGAAGGATATAATTTTGCTTCCTTTAAAAAAATAATTATGTCAACTAATAATAAAAATATATATATATCTAATCATATCCAATTAGAGAGTAGCACTATTTATTTTTGTGTATGTATCACAAGTACACTAGCTTTCACTGAGGAAAATCCTTTTGTATGTTATCATATATAAAAATCCTGGCAATTAAATAAAACAAACAAAAAACAAACGAAATATAAGCGCTCTATACTTTCAAGTCCAGCTTTTAATCACAATAGAATCATTTACACACTACACGAACCAACTATAGAAATGTTTGTTTCTTAATTAAGTAGTCAGTGTGTACAAATTGAATTTCTTTCTTTAATTAATTGATTTTTCTGTAATCTCTACAAAACATTAGTGATATGCATCAGAAGTCAGAAATTCTATTGGTTCTTGTATAAATATTGACAAAAATATCACACTGGGTTTTTACCCATAATGCTCCACAAAAAACGCCAGGTGGTTAAGCTGCGTATCAATACACATTTTCTTTTGATAATTCACCCAAAGAACATCCCTTGACCAACATCCGCGATGATTATACATGAATATAATTGTCACTTCGCCTCGGATTACACTATCTTGTATCTAATTACTCGATTTTTCTGACAATTTACAAAATAAGAACAAGTGTAACCATGGAAATACAATTATCACTTTTTAGGAGTATTGTATGATATTCTGTAAAACGCGTGAACCTTATGATTTCAAGGCGTAACGTTTCTTTTGATATTATGGTAGATAATAATAATTATAATGAAAACGTTGAAATTGTACCTATTTATCTTGAAATAAAACAATACCCTTTGTGTATTTCTGATCTGTTTTTCACAGTAACAATTACAGTGTTTGCTAACAAAGAGATTCTGTCTGAAATTATTTCTGTTATACGATAATAATCATATTAAATATACACTGTCTCAATAACTTGATCAACAATCAAATAGTGGAAACTTCAATATTAAGGGGTCATCTAACTTTTAAGGGGTTGCGGAATGTTTTCTCCCCCTCCCGACCTAGATTTGTTTCCACATGAAACAAATATCTGATTAATATTTTTTTCTTGTACATGAAAATGAGTAATTTTTCTTCAAATTTAATCAATATTTTTTGTTGAAAACTACAAGGTCAGATTATGCATGTATTGTATCTTTCAAGTCAAGATAATATTTCAATTAAATTTGTCGACAGAAATACAATAAATAATATAGCCCCAACCCCCATTCTACACACACACAACATGTACGTTAAATGATCGTGCCCTGACTTAATTTTATATATATGAAAAATAATAATAATACATTTTGATTATCAAACACTGCTCAATCTAAAAAGGATGTTTTGATTCACATATTTATTAGAGACACGACATATATAAAGCTCCCTATAGTCTAAGCTAAGCTTACGTAACAGAGCGGTTTCTTTCGTTCAACACACGGTCACTATACAAGCTAACCTATAGTTAATGTTATAAACACCGTCAGGGAACCATGACATATCAGTTACACGATGTCTAATTGAATTATATCATCAAAGGTCAACTCCGAGACATTTAATTGAATTCCCGCCAAAAATTCAATATGGCAGGATATTTTAGATAAACATTCGTTGTATATTGGCAAGTTAGACTAATTTAGACCGTCATGGGATAAGCTCATCACGTCAGTAATAATTAATCATATTTTAATGAACCATCATCAATGTTATAATGTTATCGAACTGTGTAGACAACTGATATGATCGTTATCGATATTAGGCCACGGTAAATGTTTTTAGTTTCTAGGGTATATCGTCGAAGCGTAGTTGTTTCAGTGAACTAGCACTATAAAAATCCAACTAAGCGAGCTGGTTTAGTACAAAGCGGACCTCATCATCATTTCATTGAGAATTAACTCGTTCTCGCCATGATATAGTTTACAAATTGCTGAGTTGGCGTTAAACAACAATCACTAACTCACTCTATATTTGTTTGTCCCATTTTAACCAATAGAATTGGAGGAAGTATTTACTCCATTGTTATTTCCGGCCTTTGATATAACGTCTTTGTTGAAGACGGTAATAAAGCAAAGATTCTCAGCACAAACCAGTTTTTGACCTGGTTTCCCAGTATGCACAGTGGTACCAGTACTACCATTGTAAAATGTCATCTTATATCCATCTTATAGGTCACACATCTCTAATATTCCATCAACTAAACCTCTTATTATGTCAATTACATGTAAAACAGACTTCTTTCTAATGGAGGGGGTTGTCATGGTCGTGATCGTATGGTAATTGGATTCATAACTACCTACATGTATGCAATCAGTGCCTATCATCATTAATGTTGTGAGTTCGAACCCCGCTCAGGCGAGGTGTACCTGATACAACATTATGTGATGTAATTTGTCAGTGACTTGCGTAAGGGTCGGTGGTTTTCTCCGAATACTCCAGTTTCCTCCACCAATAAAACTGACGGCCACGATATGACTGAAATATTGTTGAAAGTGGCGTTAATAATCAAATCCCAATCCCAAACCCCTTTCTAATGGATTGTGAAGTATATTTATACCTGATGAAGGTTATTCTTGAAACGTGTAGTGTGCGCTGAATGTGATGTCTACGTTTTCATTGTGTTAGTTAGAAAAGTTCAATACAATAATTATTCAACAGGAAATTCCTTTTAAATTAATATTAATGGAAATACTCTTCAATTCTGTGCATTAATGCACAGATTAGCTTCATGGTGCACCAGATGCACTGGTCGTCTTTAGTTCTATTTTGTATATTAGTACTTAATACAGCTTATTCATTGGTCTAAATCATAGAAGGATACTCTTGTTCAGCACGGAATTAATGCTGTATATTTCATTAATTTAGAAAGCCTTATATAAACAGCCAGCTTAAAATAATCCTGACTTATTGTCATTAGTTATAAGCGACATGTAACAAGCAGGAGATTACTTGTAGAAAGATAAAATTAATCCATCATGCTGGTATTTAACATTTCCATGGAGACCTCTAAAATTAAGACGTTCGTTTACTTAGAAAATTTATACAATACAATATTTGTGCTCCGTTTTCATAATTATGCTTTTTCAACTTTTCAGAAATGTAATTCGTTTCGTTATATTTAAAGTAAATATATTACTACAATAAGACTTAAGCACCGAACATGTGCTTCGTATTGCACTCGATATATTGTTTTATGTTTAAGTAGATAAAACCTGAATTCGTTTTGTTTTATTTAATGAAACCTTTGTAAAAGTCACGTGGACCAATAACACATAACATATTTGGACAAGTTACACAAAAAGTGTAAGAGTTTCACCGCCATTTTTTATTGAAGTGCCTGTATCAAGCTATGGAAGTGAGTGGCATGTATGTGTGCGTTGGCGAAATCGATTTTGTCTGCACGGCTTTTTTTTATTAGAGTTTGGAGCTGCTCTGACGGAGTGTGTCTTTTCCATATATCAAACATGGTATTTACCGTAAAATTCAACCAAGCAAATAATCTTGAGAAATATCTGTATATTTCATTCTTGCTATATGCAATGTACCACGTGTTTATTTAATATTGCACACAATGGGTCACGTGTTCAATTGATATTACATACAATGGGTCATGTGTTTATTTAATATTGCATACAACGTGTCACGTGTTCATTTGACACTTTCCTTCAGTAATGTCGCGATGGCGTGATAATGGTCTGACATGAAAATAATGTGGAAAGAATAATAACAAATCCATTAGCACATTATAGTTAATAAATAATATATACTTTAAGTATGTATCACATTTGTATATTATTCTCTTGTCGATGCAGAACAATTCCATAAAAAATGTTGATGATGCAAAAGATGTAACCAGAAGCCGTAGATCGAAGAACGACGGACAATAAAATGGTCAAAAGAACAAATACTAAACGACAAACAACAATCTACAAAACACTACACAGAAAACAAAAGCAACACGAACCTCACTAAAAACCGGGGGTGAACTCAGGTGCTTCGGAAGGGTAAGTAGTTCTTGCTCTACTAGTGGCACCCATCGTGTTACAAATCCGGTGATATCATCTTTAGGAAAGTACATGGATTGTGATTACGACAAACAAAACATATCCGTGATGACGCCAAGATATAACTTAAATATTGTTAAAAGTGGCGTTAAACACCATAAACCGTGATGAAATGTGTCAGATATCCCGTAACGATTAAATTATCCAATCAGGTTGGATCTGGATGTAGGATCGCAATGCTGGCATCCTATAATCCAGGGTGTTGAATCCGCGATCAACCGGAAGTTAGGATCAAAGTACTGACATCTAATCTCTAAACAGATGGCATCGGGCAACTACCGGACATATATTTATATCCATTGAAATTACAGACCGTACTTAAAGTGAATGTAGACGAGTGGTGCTCTAATAAACGCGAAATATGTACTAGTATATATATAGTTATTGTCAATGATGCGAGGCTATCTAAATTATTCGTCATCATGCAGCATGACCGACATCCCAATGAAATGACACGCCTTGCTACCTGTTCATTAACGTTTGTTTGTTTGTTTGTTTGTTTGTTTGTTTGTTTGTTTGTTTGATGGTGTTTAACGCCACTTTCAACACTATTTCAGTGATATCGTGGTGGTGAATTTATTGGTGGAGGAAACCGGAGAAAACCTGGAGAAAAGCACAGACCTGCCGCAAGTCATTGACAAACTCGTCCATTACATGTTCGTGTAAATTATATTAACAAATTTTACAAGTGATTACATTTCGAATTACTACTACTCGTAGCATAGATTAAAATTGTTATTTATAACATGAAAACAAAATTAGGTCTATAAATCTTCTGTTATGATGTGAGTACTAAGCTATTATAAACATTGATAAGGTTTCCTTCAGATTTTATACTGGTATTTAAACATGCAAGGTTCCGCCATGACAAAGCTGTTATGTAATAATACCACTGAATATCTTGATGCAAAGGAGGTAAATGTGTTCTCGACATGCTATAGGTATCTTTATGCCCATTTTGATGCAGTGAAATTAATCCTGCCACAAGAACATCCGAAGGGATAATTGTTTCCGAACAGCAACATGCAGTACGCTGACAGACATTATTGTTTGATGAACTGTATTATACTTTTTGTATAATGATAAAGCAGTAATTTTGTTCAATTTTGATTATTAGCTGTTTACTTAGTGTTAGCGTTATGGTGTTTAACGCCACTTTCGACACTATGTTAACTATATCGTGGCTGTCAGTTTTATTGGTGGAGGAAACCGGCGAACACGGAGAAAACCTGCCGCAAGTCTCTGACAAACTTTATCACATCACCTCGTTATGGGCGGGATTCGAACACACAACTTTAGTGGTGATAGGCACTGATTGTGTAAGATATAATAGTGTCCTATGTTAAAGTGTCTCCCCGGACAATATTTTATAGAAATTGCGATATGAAATAGTGTTCGGTGCTATGAAATTACGGTTAGGGTGTAAAAATGTCTACTGGACACTATAACATGTGTAAAAATGTCTACTGGACACTATAACATATGTAAAAATGTCTACTGGACACTATAACATATGTAAAAATGTCTACTGGACACTATAACATATGTAAAAATGTCTACTGGACACTGTAACATATGTAAAAATGTCTACTGGACACTATAACATATGTAAAAATGTCTACTGGACACTGTAACATATGTAAAAATGTCTACTGGACACTGTAACATATGTAAAAATGTCTACTGGACACTATAACACATGTAAAAGTGTCCGGCAGACTAGAAGACACAATTAAATGCTACATTTGCACAGGTCAGGTATTTGTAAAGCGAACTACCATACGATCACGACCACGACGGTCCCTCGTGGATGAGCAGTACAAGGACAAATCTATATATAAATAAGATATATACAGAAATGGGGAGGAATGTGCCAACGGGACAATCACTTTTGACTGTCACTTGAAAAGTTGGGTAGTGACGAAAAGGTTAGCCTACTGAAATTTGAAAAGAAGCTATAACGAGCAGGCAGCGCGATCCGTAGTCTGGAGATGACCAGAAATCTGGGGATCACTAGTGCTCACATGTCTTACCCAACAAAAATGTACATGCGCTTTCAGTTTGAACATATGACTCATCAATATAATACCCTAGATCAGCTGAGCACAACATCTACTCTCCCCCTTTTTGCATAAAAACATTCCCCCCCCTCCGTAAATCAATTTCGAGATATGTTTACCCTCCCCCCCTTTTTTTTTTGCATTAACACAAATGTGTTCCTTAAATCGATTTTGAGATATCTTAATCCGATCTATGTTCTCTATCATCATTCCTTTTCATATCCATTTACTGGACACATCTAGTCTTATTAGATTTATTAAAGAACAAATAATATGATCAACTCAATTATACAAGTTCGTGTCCTTTTATCAACGCTATGTCAGTCTGTGAGCTTGTATCTATAATGATATTCCGTTTAATTCTAAATACGATAACGAAATTCTCCATTTATATATTCTGGACAAATAAATAGTATGAATATTGTAATAGAGAAAACTACAAAGAACAAGTACGTGTGAAAACTGCTTAATATGAAAAAATAACAATAAAGTGAAACCCCAAATAAATACCATATTGTTGGAACATTTCTCAAATCCAATAGAAAAGTAGTAGAAAAAGTTATAAACACGCATATACACGACCGCCCATTCTCTGCGCACTTTGATAAAAGATGGCCGTGTTAATTTATATTCTTATTATTGTTGGAACTTCGTGTTATTGAAAACGTTAATGAAAAAAAAACCACATACATTAACCTACTTAATACGTAAATGCTTTGTCATGTTGTGTTATAATGGTTTTATCGATAATTGAAATAATAAAAAAAAAGATTGCTACCGGTATTATACCCACAAGCCAATATTAATAAAGAAATACATTAATACATTTCCTATGTAATGTTATATTAGATTTTATCATGAAATATACGCTATATGTTGGCTTTCCAAACTTTAGAACTCGCAGCCGCAAGTGATAAAGTTTACTATAGTTGCTTGCCCAAGGTCGGTGGTTCTCTCCGGGTACTCCGGATTCTTCCACCACTAAAACTGGTCGCCATGATATAGCTGAAATATTGTTGAAAGTGGTGTTAAACACCACAAATCAAAATCAAACTTTAGACTTTGAGCGCACATGAGGAAGGTTATTCCATAAATTCGTCGTGCGCACTAAATTAGATATCTACGTTTTAATAAAAAAATAATTCATAGTAGCCCGAATTTATATTATTTTTACCACGGGTGGGCACTTTATGACAATTATTTTACCACGAGCGTTAACGAGGGGTAAAATATAAGCATACATTGACTACCCGTGGAAAAAATAATATAAAATTGGCCTATCATGAATTATTTCGATTCTAATATGTAAAAAATTGTAAAATATCGTTATAAATTGTCAATGACGTCATAAATTACAATGGGTGTAGGTATATATTAATTTTACCACGGGTTTGGACTCAAAGCGTTTGAAGGACGTCATATTATAATTTCGTATTAATGATTGATATGATCATTTAATAAGGATCGTTAAGACTTTTTTATTATTTGGCCTTGAAATCTTTTGACTATGAACGTGCCTAATGAAGGTCGTTCTACAAACGGGTCGTGCACGCACAAGTTGATCTCTACGTTTTTGTTTTTCTTGTTCATTTTTTTAAAACAATGTCATTTATTCAAAGCCAAGAGATTGAATTATGTTAAAATACGAGTATAACATTTAGTCATCGTTAAAGGAAAGTGCACATACTCTGTTATTAGTCATCTCACCAATTAAATGTTAATACCACCTTCTAGAATGGAGAATTAAAAAAACAACAACCCAATTTTGTTAAACAAACCCTCCTACATTAAAATTAGCGGCCTTAACATTCGATCTAGGAGATAAGAAGATTACCACTCCTGCATTAAAAAAAAACAAACAAACAAACAAAAATGTAACACAATGTTAAGCACTCCAAACAGTTATACACATGACTGTTACGTCAATATCTATGTTATTTCCATTTTTATTTTACACATAATTTCAATTAAGATTGTTGTATATACATTGGTTTCCCATTTCATTGTATACACGTTACATCCCACTGAAACCTTTTCTTATGAGATCTAACGCTACAATACAATATTTGGTTATGCTGAAGTCATCACTTCGAAAGTTGTACGTTCGCCACCATGAATTGGTTGACCGTTATGGAATATTCGTGTCACAAATGAAAACGGATATGTTCCACTTGTCGTAAACACTTCCCGGTGCTTTCCTCATTCATGACTAACCACAGGGTTTGTATCTATAGATTAACGCGACGGATGTCACTACTCTCTAGTAGAGAAGGAACTCCTTACCATTATGGAGCACTCGAGTTCACCCCCGGTTTTTAGTAGGGTTCGTGTTACTCGATCTTCTGTTTTATGTGTATGTTGCTGTCCTTCGATTAACGCATTTTGATTACGTTTCTGGTACCTCCAACATAAAGAGTTATGTCCCCTATTACAGAGTTATCCCTTCAGATACAGAGTTATTTCCCCTTACTGTATTCTAATTTGCATATCGACATTGATCATTGGGTAAATGAACTCTGAAATACACATAGTCGAGATTTGGGGGAAAATGTTAAAATAAAACTCTCATCTGCAATTCGTAAACATTAGGCATCGCTATTTCATTTATTTATGAACTCTCTTGGGAACTTTTCTTTATAGGGAAAGTAAATAAGCGATACCAAGATCAACAAATACAATACCAAATACTTCACTCTTTCAACGGACGGTTGTAAGAGAAACACATGGTATAACGATATCCATGAATATGATCAACTCCCAATAACATATGCTAGATGTTACTCAAAAAATCATTTTCTTATATTTTAACATGTATCAGGGTATAACATTCTCTATCGGCTGTGAATTACCACTTATGTTCCACTATTGTTATAAATGCTGTTATAGTGACAGTCGGAACCTTTGAACCGTGATGAAAGCGACAGGTTTGGCGCCGTAAAATCTGATTCAACCCACCATTTCTTTGGAAATGCCTGTACCAAGTCAGGGTCATTACGGTTTTTCCAGTTTTTCGGTTGTTGACTGATTTTGTCTGTTTATATACTTATGAGTTTTGACTTTCTCTTTGGAAGACTGTTCGGAGTTTGGTAATTTTGTTATAACCCTTATTCATCACTTAGTTGTTATTCAAACAGAGGAAATTGATAAAATTCTTATCTACTTTATGAAAATATCCTAAAAAATTATTTGCATATATATTTGCTCACATTAACTGTATTATATAACTCAACTTTTACCTATTTCAAATCTGATTTAAAATTTTAATTATTGGAACGTAACACTGAAAATAAAGATACTGTGTTAAATATACTGTTGAATTGTCCCGACATTGGGAAGGGCAAATTAAAATAATGTCTACTTTTTATAAATATGAAAAATTAACACTTTGTCATACATTATAGTTCATAACTTTTATCCCATAGATCTAATGCTAAGGCCGTCATCTTCGATATAATATTTATTAGTTAAAATGACCACTTGACCATTCTAAGAAAACTTCAAGATGGCGGCCTTAAAAAATAAGAGCAAAAAAAAAAGAAAAAAAGTGATCAATTGAAAAAATACTCTGCTCTTTTTTCTAAGTCTGAAAACTATATATGTTTTAATTAGAAAAAATGACAACTTGACACTTGTTAAAAACAGCCCGCCTCCATTCAAGATGATGGCCTTAAATATAGTTCAATGTCGTGAATTATAACCCCTGTCAATCAACATTGCAATAAGTTATCCGTAAACATGCACAACAAACAGCGAGACCGTATTTCAGCTAATAGATTCTAAGGTTAATTTGCTTGTGTTGTATTTTTTCTCCATAGACGTACCAGTAGTTCATTACATACAATTTCAATTGAGATTTGTGTCTACAAGACATTTGTATACATTGGTTTCCAATTTCATTGTATACACCTTACATTCCACTGAGACATCTTTTGTAGAGATCTAACACAATAATTCCATATTTGAAATATATTCTAATTTGCACTCAGCATTAAGGAGAAAGAGCAAAGACTGGTTGGCTCGGAATCAGAATAATATGTCCGAGTGGAGCGACTGTTGTTTCAATCAACTAGCACTATAAACATCTCACTCAGCCTATTGCTCTAGTACAAAGCGGACCTCATCATCATCTCATTGAAAATTAATTTGTTCTCGCCATGATATAGCTGAAAATTGCTGAATTGGCGTTAAACAACACTCACTCACTCACTCACTCACTCACTCACTGACTGACTGACTCCCTCCCTCCCTCACTCACTTACTCACTCACTTTAATTTGCATATTTTCACTGATGATTAATAAGTGAACTCTGAGATACACAGAGTCGAGAGATTTGGGTAATTTACTAAATACATTATATAAATAAAACTCTCATCTGCCATTCGTAAACATTAAGATTCTCTATTTCATTTATTTATGAACTCTCTTGAGAACTTATCTTTATAGAGAAAGTAAATAAGCGAGATCTCAATCAACAAATACAATTCAAACGGCTTCATTCTTTCAACGGGCGGTTACAGTGTAGCAGCTTTAAGAGAAAATATTGCTTTCTTTAGAATATGTGTTTAACTCTTAATAACAAGTTTTACATTGTATAAAGGCTTGCCGTCGGGTACAAATGAGCCATTCGACCCGGACGATCCAGCATTCATCGATCGCTTTCCAGAATATAATCCTGAAACAGATATTGGTGATAGACCACCGACACCAACATGAGAAATAAGTAGCAGGCAAAGACCTAGCAAGAAAAAGAAATATCTGTCCGCAATACATGAGAAGGGTAGACGGACGTAAAACCCTCATAAACATCAAATGATTTCAAAGTCTATTGGAGCAAGTAAACCAAAGGGCCTACACAGGATATCAACCACGTTTAGCAGATAAAACAGTCAGCACTAAGTACGCTATTTTATCTTAGAAAAATTTAATTTTGTAAAAACGTAATGGAAGATGAAAAACACTTTATTTTGAATTGCCCACAATATGAAACTCTGAGAGGAAAATATATAATATTTTTGGATGTTGATAATGACATCTATTCAATCAGAAAATTACTGAACCCAACTAACTCTAAAAGTGCTAGAGAAATATGCTCTTTCTTAAAAGAGGCCTTTGAAATTAACAAATTTGACTCCATGTCAGCTGGACCTACTTAGATGTAGGTATATGATATTAAAGGTCACTTATATAAGATAAAATAATTTGAACAATCATGTTTGAGTAAAAATATGTTTCTATTGGTATTTAGTATTATGTCTATTTTGTCTTGTGTGTATTGCTTGGATTACGCCAATATCTTCTGTGCTGTATCCAATAAACATTTTGAATTGAAATCTTATTCATCACGAGTATCGTGTATATGTTGTGATAAGAACATAAAGCGTCAATATATCTACCAGTTATAGCACACAACGGGAGAAACGTAATAATCTATCAGCTTAAACTTGATCTCAAGGGTAGTATCAACGCTTCCCGGGAATGAATATGCAGTAAAAATGCAGATTTAAATACGTCATGGTGCGTTTTCACAATAAACATATACATTATCAACGAATTTGCATGTACAATGTGCACACTTGTCTAAAAGGAGGTTGGAAAACCACGAAGATGTTTAAAATATTTTCGAGAATAAAACGAAAAAAAATGAAATTAAATCAGGAAAAAAGAACGATATTTAAAACAGGGCGAGAGTGCAGTGCAATCATGACGACTCCCAAAATATAGCTGAAATACTGCTGACTGGACGTTATTGCTATACTTAATCAGTCATGTGTGTATATATCAAGAAGAAACATTGTATGTTGCAAGAAACATTGTATGTTGCACGACATATGTCCTAAAATAGCCTTTTCTTGATAGTACCCAATCATAACTACCATGGACAATGAATCTACTGAATAGGTTATAAAATACAGCAACAATATCCTTCTATGGAGTTATTAATTATTGGGTCTTAACAGTGACGGTTTCACTAACACTAGATATATCACCTTATCTCTTATAATGGCCGTCAGTATTGTTATTATATAGCAGGATTTTAGAGATGAGTAGTTAATACAAAATACGCTGTCTATAAGGTAGAGGATGGTAGACATCTTTATCGATATTGATATTGACTTATTTTAAAGGACGGAACATTCGTGGCAGCGATCGCATGAACATTGGCAGAAGATTGGTAGTTTTGACTTTTTTTTGCCTGCTACATCCACAAAAAAAAAAAAAAAAAAAAAAAAAAAAATATTGCAACGATATGACGGTAATGTCGGAGTAAAAACGTAAATATATACTCTAGTACGTATGACGCGTTTCTTTGATAACAATAATCAGGAACTCTCATACATGTAGTTAAAAATAGTGGAAAGCCAAAATAATTCAAAAGTGTTTGGGAGTATATACACCACAAGACCCTAACAGGATAGACATAATCAGCTACTGTTACCTACGTCTGAAAGTCATGTTACATATGAAATCACCAATAGCCCCATAACCCTTCCGGAGCACCTGAGTCCACACCTGCTTTTTAGTGGGGTTCGTGTTACTCGATCTTTAGTTTTATGTGTATGTTTTGTAGATCGTTGTTTGTCATTTTGTTCTTTTTCTTTTGGCCATTTTGTTGTCTGTTCTTCTTCGATTTACGGATTCTGACTACCCATTTGTTATTTTCAAACGCTTTTATAAACTAGCTGTTTACAATGATTACGTTTACAAGAAGCACGCTTTTTATTTAATTATTCTGAAGCTTAATCATGTGCTCAAAATGATCTCTGGTATAAAAATAAAACTTAGGCATTTTGTGTTCTAAGATGAGTATACGGTTTTCATAAATATAAATAGATTTTATCTATACGCTTAATAAGTATAATAATTATTATTACATGTACATGTACTACTGAGGTCAATCACCTTCAGACATAAGTAATCTTAACTGATTTAGCCTTTCTTTAATTATTTGGCTATCCTCTCTTTTGACTATCATTAATGTATCTGATGAACGTTATTCCAGAATTACGTAGTAATAAGTATGTGTGTACTAAATTAGATATATACGTTTTATGGGATTCGGCTGGTATAATTAAACTTTCCAATTTCAAATCTAATTTATACCCGTCAGACAATGTTTTAATAATCTCCATTTCGATTAATGTATGTATGTTATATCGTCATGGAAACGAACTTATTTCGTAATTTTCAAGATTGTGGAGTATGTCTTATTACCATAAGACTCGTAATTTAATACAAATCAACATGAACCAGTTTTATATGTGAATGTACATGCAATCTCACTAATATGTATATATAAATACATATTCGTGTGGTTTGTTAAAACGTGGGATAACTGCTTCATTTTCGAGGGTTTTCATATCTAGAGAGGAAATCCGCACAACATAAACACATATTTTTCCCTTGTAATACATTGCTATTTCCAGGCAGAGTATATAAGAGTATATAAGTATGATCAAATATAATTGTACCCAATGTAGGTCAGATATCTTCTTTATAGAAGAAGATTAATCTTTATTTTAGAGAAAAAAAAATGGAAATTAGATAAATAATATCATGTTGTATTTTGAAGACAATCAAACATTTATTCATGTTGTATGAATTACTTCCGGTTGTGGAACTTAAAAGTATGAATAAATGATAAGAAAATATGGCAATTATCTCATCACAGTATGAAAACAAAATATTTATCATTACTGAACGATCAATTACATAATTTAATATCTTCACGATCAGCTGATTTAACCAATTGCCTGGAATGCTTCAAGGAATAATTTCGAATAAATTCAATAAGACCATAGTAACAAACCTAATTAAATTGTCCGCGCATTTTGAATTAACCTTAATGAAAAAGTCACTTCAACCTCATGTTACAGCTCACAAAGTTTTAAAAAATGTGCATTAGACAGCCAACAACTACCAATTTAATAGACTGCCACGATATAACTGAAATATTGTTGAAAGTGGCGTTAAACACCATAACCCAAACTCTTAATTTAATAGAATATTACTATGGTGAAATTTCAAATTTCTTTACTGTCTATCTATGTACAATGAGTACAACTTGCACTTCTACAAAGAAGGAGTGATCTTTCTATCTTGAACTCTGCAGGTTTTACACATAAAGAAGAGTTTGGAGATACCAAAGAGGTAATCAGAATCCGTATATCAAAGAAGAACAGAAAACACACTGGTCAAAAGTAAAGGTCAAAAGGACAAACAACGATCTATAAAACTAAATATTTTACGAAGAAGAGTTTGAAGATACCAAAGGGGTAATCAGAATCCGTATATCGAAGAAGACCAGACAACACAGTGGTCAAAAGAAAAGGACAAAAGGACAAACAACAATCTACAAAACATACCTATGAAACTAAAAATCGGGCAATGCAATGTAATGGCCAATTGGAAAGGGACAAAATGAAGGTTGGAATCGCATTAATCGATTTAACCCCGCCATATCTTTGTGTATATTACCAAGCTAGGACTTGGATTATCACCGCTATATGTTCAATGAGTTAACATGGGAAAGGATATTTCATTCTTTGATATCGGTGGAAGTGTTGACCATCACTGTTTAAACTTCTTTTTCATAAAACATTAATCTGTAGAACACTACACTGAACACTAAGATCGAGTACCACGCACGCCACAAATTATAATCTAAAATTAGGAATAGTTTCTGACAATCAGTTTTGTCTCAGCTAAATTGACTCCTATGTTAAAGTGTTACATATGTAGGTACAGCTGTAAGGATAAATGACACTTACACGGAGGTCGTGAATATCTCATATATTATTATAGGATTAAACACTGTTTTTTAGGAAATTATCTATGTATAAACTCCGGCAACTCACTCACAAACTGAATAAAGTCAGAAGGACTTTATGTAAAGTTTGTGAGTGAACTGCCGGAGTTTATATATACATAATGTCCTAAAAACACAGTGTTTAATCCTGATAATTCTTATTCTTGGACATCATGTTGTTTTCGACGTTAAATACTAATAATTCTTGGTGGATTATTTTTTCATATTCCTACGCCGTAACATTACAAAAAACGTATTACAGTAAACGGAAATATTGATTTATAAATTCCTTTCGAATGACGTAGAATAAGTGACGATATCCAATCAGATTACGAGTTATTGATAAATTCTAGCAAGAATAGAATTATATTAAAATAAAAAAATAAAAAAATAAAAAACACCATTTACGTACCTCCCAACCAGAAAGAGGTAATTAACACAAAATAAGCTTAATGTTGAGGCGGTAATAAATGGCTGATTATCTTTTGAAGCATATTTCATAATTTGGTTGTTTTGTTTTACTTATTTTGTGTATTTATCATATATATAGTGTATGCACTATGCCTCATTTGTATAACACCTTTCTATTTTTAAAATAGACAATTACAAAAAATGTTCACCCCCAACTTCTGTTAAAAAATCCCCAGTACGTGTAATTGATGCTATGGTTTTTATGATACCACTTCATTCATTATTGTGTAAGGTTACCGTTCAATTTCCTTAAACACTAATCGTTCTAAAAGACTAATTGTAAACAATACCTTTGACAATAGAAGACATGTTATAAATTAGTGCTTGTTCCACCTTGTTGTTACAGTATCATGTTTCTAAACATGATACAAAAATGAGAGCTTTTAGCAAGTTTCTATAGCAACAGTTTCAAATTTGAAACCTACTTTAAGTTTATTTCTATGTTTCCATGACATTAACATTTAAAATAAACATCAAAAATATATAATCGATAGTTTTTTCATGAAGTACCTCATTTAGACGACTCTAACACTTTCTAGATCAGTATTATGACTATAATATTGCTACACGTAAATCTAGTCCTTAATACTTTGAGCTTAAATTACATAAACAATCAGTGCACCATTTTATTAAATACAAATGTTTCATTAATGAAAGTTCGGTCAACGTGAACATGAGAGAACAAAGAGAAGTGAAGACATCTACAAATAGCTGAAAACTGACTACAAATATGGGAAGGCCCTAACTTTATATTTAGTAATAAAATAACAATACAGAAATTTAAACTGTTTGCTTATACCGCAGAATTCGTCTCTGAAACTGGGTTATGTTTAGTTTATTTGCTCATAGAGACAAACAGGATAAGACACAAGTTTTACCAACTGATGAAGTCTTCCACTTGGAATTACATAACAAATATAGCACATATACATATGGAAAAGAACATGCACATTAATGAAAGTATAGCAGTAACAACTAGAACTGTCCGCACAGCGGGACTAATACCCCCCGCTTCACTCTGACTGTGTCCAAGATTATTGAAAACTAAGTCTACACGGAAAATATATTATTTGTCAAATTATAATGTTTAACACATTCAACAAAAATAAAAACGTCGTAGCATAAAAACTGTAAGAGGAGTTGCACGGACAAACCATGTACCCTTTCAGCCAAATTCACAAATAAAAAAAAAATAACTAAGTTCAACGATCTATATTTTTTGGTAAAATTCATGAAAATCAAAATCCTTACAATATGCACATCTTTGATATGAGTACAAATGTTCTGCAATGTAAAAACTTCCTAACTTACAAACTGTAGGAGGAGTTGTGCAGACAAACCATGTACCCTTTTTGCCATATTCACAAAAAAAGGCTAAGCTCAACAATCTATATTTTTAGTAAAAATGCACAAAAATCAAAATCCTTACAACATGCACATCTTTGATAGATGTACAAACAATCTACAATATAAAAACTTCCTAGCGTAAAAACTGTAGGAGGAGTTGCGCGGACAAACCATGTACCCTTTTAGCCAAATTCACAAAAAAAAAGACTAAGTTCAGCTATCTATATTTTTGGTACAAATTCATGAAAATCAAAATCCGTACCACATGCACATCTTTGATGTATGCACAAACGATCTGCAAAATAAAAACTTCCTAGCAGAAAAACTGTAGGAGGAGTTGCACGGACAAACCATGTACCCTCTATGCGGACAGACAGACGGACAGACAGACAGGGTGAAACCTATATACCCTCCAAACTTTGTTTGCAGGGGGTATAATTACACATGTTAAAAAGAACAGAAAAACAGGTGGAAAAAACGCGAACAAAAGAAGTTTGGTGTGGACACGACGTCTTTTCTAAACAAGAGTTTTATATAACTAATATAATCTGTCACATTAGATGTCGACAGCATCACTGGAGGTTACATGTCTTCAACTGTTTTTTTGTTTTTATTTATTTATTTTATTATTATTTTTTTTTTAATGAATAATGAAAATATCTCAATACTTAATACAGTGGGCAAATTTATCCAAGATAATTTGTATTAATGACAGCAATCTAGCAACAAATGCAACATGGTTACTGTTTATTACTTTTAATGTGTTGTGATAAATATGTCATTGTATAGCTGTACTCTATATAATTATGATTCTTTCTTTGTATGTTTATACTTTTAATGCCCTTATGGGGCCCATGATTTGGAAATAAAATATCTTGTATCTACTTGGTAAAGAGTTTTAATTGTCCCTGATGTGAACTGTTTATGTCTTTGGAAAGTCCACATTATCAAATAGGCAGCAATCTGACATCTTTTAAAATAATTCAGTCACTTATACTGTTCAGCAGTGAATAGTTATCCTATGATTATTGAAAATGAAAATAAAATACAATGATAAAGTAATGTCATTTTTTTTGTCCTAATAAACATATATAGGGTATATTATTGCTGTGTATTGCAACTTTCAAACATTTATTCAGCGATACAGTTTTTTTTATAAATATATTTTATATTCGACACGAACATCATCTGTTATGGAAATCGCGTTGGACACAAGTACACGTAACTAAATACATACTAGCATAACTGTAATAATGGTCATGTGACGTTATACAATCAATCAATCAATCAATCAATCAATCAATCAATCAATCAATCAATATGTCCAAAATTATCATTATTTTTTTATTTTTTTGTCATTTTCATTTTTTACAGACAATACAGACAATACTGAACAATTACACAACAAGACAAAATATACTGGCAAATTATAAGATAACATTATAAAAAAAAATATATATATATAGTATACTGAATTATCATTATGATAAAAAGTTTAAACAAGTTGTTGGTCAACAAATAAACCAATATCAACAAACGAACAATCACGTCTCACCTTAGAACTGAACACAAAAACGATTGTAACAAAGATACTGTGTAGATAAGACTCTATTGTCTCTTTTTTTCTATAACATTTATTGTACTTCGCTTCATAAATTGAAATGAGAAAAACAGACATACTATAATATACTATTCATAAAAGTTTGTAACATGAGGATTTATCGACATATACCTGAATTTACACTACGTACTATTAGAATAGATGAAAAGACTATTGACTTCATTATAGAAAGGTTTCTAAGAAAACATAGATTTAAATCAAATAGGCCATTGTTACTAAATATTGGTTGGCATGACCATTGTTGGTCGTGTATAATTGATTTGTATTTGGAAAAAATAATTTCTCTTTTCAATTTCTGTAAATGTTTATGGAACCACAACTAACTTTAATGGTAAAAATCAAGATGGAGGGAGAATAACCAATATACAGATAAATGTTGGCCAAAATTATCCCAAGGGTTCACTGCTAAAGGTTAACCAGAATCAAACAAAAGATATAGGATCGTGAACACTATTATGCAACGACTACAAATTCATAACTGTTAGCCAGAATTTACTGCAAGAAGTACATGATTGTGGTCAAACTACAAACTTATACAGGCTATTCAGAATAAAAACTTAGATGGCATGAAATCGGGGAAACACAACGTCACACAAAGTCAAAAGCAATTTGATCTTGAACATGTAACCACAGATTGATACTAGCTACTCAGAATCAAACCAGGTGGTATTAGTTTTAAGGGTTCTAAACCACACACTGATACAAGAAAGTCAGAATCAATTAAAAATATTTGACCGTGAACATGTAACCACAGAATGATCTAAGCTACTCAGAATCAAACCAGGTTGTTTAAGATGGAGCGGTTCTGACCACGTATTACGTTAATACAAACTGATACCGACCAGACAAACAGACGCGAAGCGACGGACTGTGTCTCTGGTCACGTGTTTAAAGCCATTTTACACCCAGATTTGATATTTAGACTAATCATGCTAATGATGAGTTCTTTACAGAACTCAAGCAATTATTTCTATTAGTTTTTTTTCACAAATAATGCGTTTTCCAAACACATTTGTAATCAAATTCGAGAGACCAAACAAAACGTTAAATTATAAACCTTTAAAAAAACCTATTTGATGTATAATGTATTAGGTCATCGTTTTAATGGCCGCCATAAAACTTGTACCAGGAACAAAAACACTATAGTACGTTTTACAATGAAAATAGACGTTAGAAAAATAACGAAGCTTCAAATCAAGAATAGGCAATCAAAAAACGTAGCCAATACTGGACACAAGACCCAGAACTAAGATAAACAAAACAAAAAGTACATAAAGACATACAAAGATCACATCAATCTAAAAATAGGATCAAAACTGACCCACCACAAATACCGGGGTGAACACAAGAACCCAGTTTTAGGGTTAAGATTATGATGTTTAACGCCACTTTCAACAATAATTCAGATATATTGCGACGGTTATTTCATTTGTAATTTTAATGTTCACCCCATATAGATCCTCACGTCTAAAATGTCTTAAGCGATTTCTTTACATAACCAATATTTCCCTTTTGTAATTTTAATGTTCACCCCATATAGATCCTCACATCTAAAGCGATTTCTTTACATAAGTAATAGCCTCTTTTCAACTGTGTTGTATTAGTTAAATGGTTGTTATGGACAATTTCATTTGCAACACATGTTTCTAGAAAATCCATTTTTATTGTTTAAGAAGAAGTTCATTAACGACGATCCGAACATGTAATAAAACGTTATCACTTTACCAAAGCCAATACGCCATTTTAATACTACAAGACAGAAATGCACTCTAGTAGAATAAGAAAATTGCTATTTGTTGCCAAAAATAGCAGCGAACGATTGTACAAATCATTAAGATCGGCAAATTCATTACACTACAAGGAAGCATTTAAAAAATTACTACACATCACGAAAAAAAGAGGATTTTATACAATTTTGCACAATGTAACGATAAAAAGAAACTGGCACATTACACCACATGAAAGCATTAAAAAAATACTACACATTAATTACGAGAAAAAAACCAACAAACAAAGAAGATCTGATGAAATTTTACACAATGAAACTATAAAATAGAAATTGGCACTTACCAAAAATGGCCATGTGTCCATAACATATTTACTGTTATAAACCTCCTCGCACCTGTTACCTCAGTACATCTTATAGATATGATGATTATAAGAGCAGAGGTTTGTTCTACCATAACCACATCTATCTATCTATCTCTTAACAGTCTGATCTGATCATTACGTGTTAAAGAAGTCAATAAACGATATCTTAAATTAACCTCGGATCAAATCTGCAATTATATTCTGCGATGCAAAAACAAATCCTATGCTTCAGGTACGTGTGTTGATTCAAAATCACGAGTGTTGTATTTTAGTTCTTACAAATCAAAAGCTACAATATTCCCAAAACAAAGTAAAATGTTTTATGTAGGTAACAGTTCTGGAGCTTTTAATCTTTTTATTTCCACACTAGTTTTTAATCATTACACATCCAAAGTTATACTTTTCCCTCTTCTAAGAATATAGTAATATGTTCAGCCATGATTTGTAGTCTTTGTAACAGTCGCGGATCTATTAATGTGTTAGATATGTGTGTCGATTCAAACTCAGAAGTGTTGTATTTTATTTGTTGCAAATCCAAAGCTACGCTATTCCCTCTCTTAAGAATGTACTGATGCTTTTTGGTTGTAATATAGTTACGGAACCGCTAATGTTTTATTTCCACTAGAGTTTTCGGTTAAAAGTTCTTATTTTCCTTGTAATTCAATATCGACAACGAAGATATATCACCTGTTCATTTTTATCAAGGACTTTCTGACATTAATAAAAAATAATCAGATTTCATCTGCTGGTATATTTCAACTTAAACTAACAACAATGGCTGCAAAAACGTGTTTAAAACCGATAAATAAACCTCACACAGCGATAATGAAATCCTCGTAGAGACAGAAATGTTCACATGCTAAAATTATCGTATTTTTGTGCTATTCCAATTAATTCCCCTCCAGTATTATAGAGTAGCAAAACTTATTAAAAATCATCCAAATATTTTGTTACAAGCTGTTTTTTTTCTCTTTAATTTATATTGAATTCTGATACGTTCCAAAGTACATTTAGGAGTGTTTCGAGTTATCGTTCGTGAAATCTTAAGAATATCTCCTTTATCTTTACTTTGATACACAAAAATCTAGCGCTAAGGTAAGTTATGATATTAATATCAATATTCCATTTTACATCCTCTTCGTCTTGGATATTGGAAGCGAAATTTTGTTGAGAATTGTTCCATGTTAGAAAATGTAAGATTTCTTGAATATTGAAAACGAAATTGTGGATAAAATTATTCTGTCTTAGAAAATGCAGCTCTCGTCTTTAAAAACGTATAAAATGTTCCTGATTTTATCACCAGCATTTGTTTATACAATGAAAGCACACATTCCTCAATAAATATTCCTAAGATGTAAAATGTGCATGATATTATCACTACACTAATGACAGCATTCGTTTAGGCAGATACCCAATAAAAAATAATCCGTCAAAAATATTCCAAAAATTAAACCTAATATTGAATGCCAATTGCTATTCCTAACTTCACACATAAGCTTCCAAATAATTACATATACAGCCGATATTCAGACATGCAATCATAGCTAGGAAATCTCAATTGATTTTAGACTCAAGTAGATATTGGTTTTTATAGCTTTACAAAATTCTTGTCTATTTCAACATACAAAATATTTACATCAATCAAATTAAATGATAGAGACAATTTATTAAATGCAATAATGCACTACACTTGCATGACAGCATATTTTTTGCTGAGTAAGAGTGGGGTTTGAGCACAATAGTACTAGCTTAACCCCGCCACGGCTTATTGAAGTGTCTGTACCAAGCCCGGCAGATGTGCTATCATGCATACATGTATTAGGGCTGTCTATATTTCGCTTAGATTTTGGAATTATTCCGACAGTGTGTTATTTTTTACTTTTCATTTTATTATTGAAAAAGTCCATTATTTGAGCAAACTTAATATTGATGAAAAAAATTGGGATGCTGCTAAGCTGTGAGGAAAAAGAAGTGTTCAACTCTGTTGGTAAATTCATAACAAGTAATATGCTATAATGTACTGTACAGTGCATGTTGTGTATATTTTTACATGTTATCACGTATCGACATGTATGTTCCCTTTTACTTAATCTTTCTCCTCTTTCCCAATGAGTTACTATTCTCATTTCCCCTTTTGTGGTTCCCTTAATTAGTAATAATAATATTTGATTTGAACTGATTTATTAAGCAAATAATAAAATAGCAGGTTCCTGGACAATCTTTACAATTTATTGTAACTTTCAATGGGGATATAATGTATGGTTAATTGATCATGTATCATCACATTGTTAAATTCTTAATAAATATTAAACCAATCTATATGACTACACCAGTTAAATTCTTAATAAGTATTAAACCAATCTCTAGTTAAATTCTTAATAAGTATTAAACTAATCTCTATGACAACATCAGTTAAATTCTTAATAAGTATTAAACCAATCTCTAGTTAAATTCTTAATAAGTATTAAACCAATCTCTGTGACTACACCAGTTACATTCTTAATAAGTATTAAATCAATCTCTATGACAACAGCAGTTAAATTCTTCATAAGTATTAAACCAATCTCTATGACAACAGCAGTTAAATTCTTCATAAGTATTAAACCAATCTCTATGACAACAGCAGTTAAATTCTTAATAAGTATTAAACCAATCTCTATGACTACACCAGTTGAATTCTTAATAAGTATTAAATCATTCTCTATGATTACTTCACAAAGACACAGTTTACTATTAAAACCCTCGGGTATTGAACTATAAGGCCTAGTCCATTATTTGAGCAAACTTAATATTGATGAAAAAAATTGGGATGCTGCTAAGCTGTGAGGAAAAAGAAGTTTTCAACTCTATTGGTAAATTCATGAAAAGTAATATGCTATAGTGTACTGTACAGTGCATGTTGTGTATATTTTTACATGTTATAATGTATCGACATGTATTTACCCTTTTACTTAATCTTTATCCTCTTCCCCAATGAGTTACTATTCTCATTTCCCCCTTGTGGTTCCCTTAATTGGTAATAATATTATTTTATTTGAACTGATTTATTAAAACAAAATAATAAAATAGCAGGTTCCTGGACAATCTTTACAAATTTATTGTAACCTTCAATGGGGATATAATGTATGGTTAATTGATCGTGTATCATCACATTGTTAAATTCTTAATAAATATTAAACCAATCTCTATGACTACACCAGTTAAATTCTTAATAAGTATTAAACCAATCTCTATGAC